>JAAGKR010000482.1:79008-151406 GCA_011419295.1 Clarias macrocephalus | reverse complement strand
AAATAGGGGAATTGAGGAACATGCAGGCAGAAGATAGGTATAGGGAACAAAGCAATCAGTAAAATAATGATACTAATATAAAAAATAATAGCTAGCAGAGCAATATACTATTAATATTTACTCCTTTTATTATATTTTATAGTTAGATACTTATAACTAACGATAATCAAGGAAAAAATATGCGACCTGTGACCTAAGAACCACCCGTGCACACAGAGTGCAAGAAATTGAGGCACTTTAATGAAGGGGAAAAACACAGAAAATGCAGGCAGAGATCCAAAAAATAAAATTTCGGTCCTGCTTTGATTGGGCCATTATGCAAAGAGCTAGACTTCCGCTTTTAAGAGCGAATAAAGTAATAAAAACAACATATAATATAATTTTTACTAACAAATCAATTATTTCAATAGTTTTAAACATACTAAAGCTTGACTGTTGAGGAAGGAATAGGAAAATAAGAATAGGATTATTATGCATCTTAGGAAAAGATCAAAATTTTGCAGATGAAAAATTAAGCCTCCAGCAGTGGTCAATAGTCTGAATAGGAAAAAGGAACAAACCAAAACTTTCTCCAAAAAAGAAATAAAAGAAATTAAGAGGTTAAGGCCTACCCAGACATGAATAAATATTAGATGACAGGGGGAAAATTATGTAATTGGGAGGTGCCAGTCAATTGGCCCGTACAAATTTAACACATATATAATGAATATTAAGTATCTACTTGACTTAAGGAGGAGGTAATTATGAGGTAATCCATAGGTAAGGGTATATAAATCATGTAAATTGGGGAAGTTGAGGGATCTTGGGGAATCTTTGGGTGTCTGTTTACTTTTGGTTGCAATAAACTTCTTTGCTTTTTCTATACTCAAGCTGGTGTTGAGTTTTTGTTAGGAAAATTGGTGCAGTTCATAAAGAAATGTTAAAAATCAACATAATTGGCGTTGTCGGCACAGGATATCCCCGGCTGGTCTTTGCTGCCCTTTGGGGTTGGCGGCCCTACAGTCAGTCAGCGGAATCGCCGGCAATAGGAATAAGGTAAGCAGAAACCTATTTTTCAAAGTCTGCTATTGTTTTCTGCGGTCTGTGGAGACCAGTTAGTTTTGGGGGACATACTGGCCCCGGGAACCAAATTATGAAAATAGAAGTAGAAGTAATTAATAATTAAATAATTAAATATGACATAATTTATGTAATTTGGAGAAAAAGCAAAAAAGTGTGCGCTAATAAATTGACGTGCTGTTGTGCTTGCTGAGCTTGTTTGTATCTGTATTGTGTAACATTTTGTATAAGTAGGGCTGCCTTCAATTAACAAATAGTGTTGGTTGAAAGATTAGAAATAACGGTAGGTAGGGGTGTGATTGTGTAGATGTGCGTTGTAGGGACTGGCAGGCTACCTCAAAGAGGGCCTCTGGAAGAGGAAGAGACAGTTCACGACATCAGCAAATAAAGAGAGAAACGGTTACTCTTTCCCAATGCAGATGGAGCAGATCTGCACAAACTACTTCCTTGCACCAGAGAAAAGCATTTCACATCACCACTCAAAACAGTTTATGGCAGCAAAAGTGCCTTGAATAGGGAAGTTTCACAACCCCCTGGCAGTTGCTGACCCCAGGAATGCATTTCCTCTGGGCCCCAGAAGAGAGAACATACAAAGCTTTAGGGACACGTACTATGTTAATCAGTTAAAGTATGCCAGTAGGGCAGATATAAAATTATATATGTGTGTACATGTAGAATGTATGATGTCTTTGTGTTGTGTTCAACATGTTTATTATAAACTTAAGGAGTGTAATCAACCTGTACAGCCCTTGCTATAGATAAAGGTATGAATGGATATGCAAGACATGGGATGTTTGTTTATCAAATGAAAGCTCTGTATATTCAATGAATGTTGATGTGCATGAAATCTTAGTCATATGAACCAGGCTCATGTTAATACACTTTACCTAAATTACTAAAACTCCACTGAGATGGCGTCCCATGTGACAGAGCAAACCAGGTTAAATGTATGCACGAAAAAGAGTTGGCATGGTACAAGTAACCGTGTACTACAATACACCTAGGTACTGTGGTAATATGTAGTATACAACTATGGTATTGTAATGATAGGTAAGTCTGAACGGACAAGTGAGAAAATTCCAGCGGTAAATTCCTGTATAACTGCTGCTCTAGGGACTGGAAAATTCCTTTAGCAGGGCAAGGGTGACCGTGGAAAAGCCTGGCCAGGTGGCTGGTGGGCAAATGCATGATTAGAACATTAGAATAGGTAGTAATGATTTGTGATTGTTATTTTTGTGAGTTGTATAATGTTAATGTATAAAAATATTGATGGATTGTGGAATGTGTATGATCGATAAGTGGAAAAGATAGAAGGGAAGGGAAGTTTGACATATTGCGTGCAGGTGAAAAGAAAAGAAAAAAAAAGGAAGGGCTTATATATACAATACAGACCAAAAGTTTGGAGACACCTTCTCATTCAAAGAGTTTTCTTTATTGTGTTCTTTATTGTGTTCTTTAGCCCAAACAAGTCTCTTCTGCTTGTTGCCTGTCCTTAGCAGTGGTTTCCTAGCAGATATTCTACCATGAAGGCCTGATTCACACAGTCTCCTCTTAACAGTTGTTCTAGAGATGTGTCTGCTGCTAGAACTCTTTGTGGCATTGACCTGGTCTCTGATCTGAGCTGCTGTTAACCTGCGATTTCTGAGGCTGGTGACTCGGATGAACTTATCATCCGCAGCAGAGGTGACTCTTGGTCTTCCTTTCCTGGGGCGGTCTGCATGTGAGACAGTTTCTTTGTAGCGCTTGATGGTTTTTGTGACTGCACTTTGGGACACTTTCCAAGTTTTCCAAATTTTTCGGACTGACTGACCTTCATTTCTTAAAGTAATGATGGCTACTTGTTTTTCTTTACCTAGCTGCTTTTTTTCTTTGCCATAATACAAATTCAAACTCTTTTTTGTCTGTACTGTATATACAGATCTATAAAACTATATATATACTGTATAGGTGAATATACATTTCACACAATTTACATATATAAATTCACACAATTTATATATATATGAATAAGTATGAGTAATTTAACAGCTCGATGGAAATGCAGAGAGTATAACTATACCCACATATACTGTATACATATATGAATATACATACATTATATATAAGTCATACTGTATGTTGTCTTAATACTTTTGGCCACCACTGTGTGTTTGTGTGTGTCAGACCTGTAGACTTGATTTGCACTGAAGTACTGACTCCACTCGGATCCACATTTCTCGTTTATACGTTTTCTAATTTACATATAAGAAGGAAGACTATCTTGCACATTATTCCATGGATAATCACATTGTTGCTGACACATCTTTATCATTTTATACTCCCTGTTTCAATCATACTGCTGCTTTATACTTTTATACTTATGTATATACAGTACTTTGCAAAAGTCTTGACCCTCCCCTTATTTTTTCTTATTTTTGCTTCCAAAAACTCAGAGCTCCTTGTATTTTTTATGTAATTAAACAACCAATTTTTAAATTGTATCTTTAGACACTTTGCAGCCGGTTGCAGTAAAACATTTCTTCAATTTAATCAATATAATTACATAATTATTTTATTTTATATGGAGAAATAATGATGGATCAAAACTTTTGAAGAGTACTGTACATACTCTTATGTCGTACACTTCAGTTTAGGTTTTGTTTAAAATTCATAATAAAAACTTCAATTTAAATTCTGTTTCTGTTTTGGTCACGCACTGTCTATACTTCTTTATCCTGAATTCAGGGTCGTGGGGGGCCTGGAGCCTATCCCAGGAGACTTAGGGCACAAGGTGGGGTACACCCTGGACAGGTTGCCAATCCATCGCAGGGCACACATACTACGGGCAATTAGCCTAATCTGCATGTCTTTGGATCGGAGTACACGGAGGAAACACACCAAGCATTGGGAGAACATGCAAACTCCATGCACACAGAGGCATCAATCGAACATGGCCGGGAATTGAACGTGTACCCTGAAGATGCAAGACGGCAGTGCTAACCACTAACCACTAAGCCAACTAGCCAACTTAATTAAAATCTTTGGTCAACTTGATGAAAATCTTTAGCTTAATTTTATTATTTTGTATGTAATTTTTTTATTTGTAGTGTAATTCTATTTTCCTGTGGAAGTTTTTTATTTTTATGTTACTTACAGTCATATAAATATTAATCTGCATCTTATACTTTGTATGGTTGTATGTGTGACATGTTTTGTAAATGTATACAATTGCAAAATGGAGCTTACTTGGGGTCTAGTTATTTTTTAAAAGCGATTTATTGAGTGTATAATCTGCTTTTCTGGTGCTTGTCTGATATGCAGAAAGATCATTGAACACTTAATGTAAATCAGCTGGCATTAGTTTATCAAGGTTGAGCAGCACCTTGGACTTATTGGATGCATTGACGTATTGTAACAGCTAGAGAAATAATCCTCAGGCTTCTATACAGTACATGTGATTTTGATTCCTTTGACAACAACTCAATACTTGATAGTAGAATGAGATAAAGAAGAACTGTTTTAAGGATCCAACTTGGTTGTTTCACACACAGAGTACCATTGCAACCATCCAGAGCAATATTTCGTCTGATGGGTTAAATGCTATTTACAAGAAAATAAATAAATAAATAAAGTCATACATCAAGGTGGCATTCATCTACATAAAACTCTTATAAAATGTATCGGAGCATCCCGGCATGCAAAACGATTTGCTCTCAGGAGACCTACTTTTGTATCCTGATGCATTATTAACGTGGCCTGAAGGACCACCAGTAGGGTTTAGTAATGATTTGCAATCAATCAAATCACTGATATGAGCTAAAGCGACAGTTAGACTGCTCGCTTTTCTACTTCTCATTTATTCTCAGGCCATCATACACAAGTTGACCGAACCTGCCATGCAGCAGGGCAACATTAATCAGTATTAAGCTGAACCTGCTGGCTCAGACATGACAGATCTCGCTCGCCCTGACCTCGCACACTTGTCATTCGGCGCATCTCTTCCTTTCACTTGAACTGGAGCGAGCACAGAGCAGAGAAGCGCTGTGGGACGTGCCATGACTGGGTTCTTTTCATAAGGAAAAAAAAAGAGTTCCTTAGAGGGTAGATAAAATGCTTCCAACTATCTTGATGCGACAACCCCAGACGGGGACGTTTGGACATAAAGTCATCGCAAGTGCGATATTAGGAAAGAGGGCCAGTGCTGGCTGTGACACATTGAGAAGTTGCTTTATTAAAATTCTCGCTGCGGAAATGGCCCTGACAGTGTGAGTCAGACCCACACTCATCTCTCCTTTCTCCTCTCTCCCCCACCTGCCCCCACAGAGGGTGATCAGTTAATGACATGGCCCAAATGTCACCGGCTTTCATGGGATAAATAGAGGGAGCGCTGGTTTTCCCCAGTTGGTGTAGGTGTGAGCTGATGGGCGTTTGAGTCCAAATAGGAAGCTATTGTAAATATACATCTTATGTAAATGTGGAAGAAATACATAGCAGAATTTATAATCCAGTGCTTTTGAATGGTTGAATCAGAAGGTGTTGATTAGTTTTCGAGTTCTGCTTGTAACATAAATAACAGGTTTTTATTAAGTGTGCTTGTATTTTTATTAGTTCTATTTAATTAAAGAAAGGGGAAGTGAACACTTCAGAGTGTGCTGTTATTATAAACTGATCAAGTTCAAAGTGTTAACAATATTATCATTATTATATCCATTACCATTTCTATTAATAGCACAACTCTAAGTGTTTTAATCTATACATATTGCTTTTGTCACAGTAACTACAGTAACATGTTGTTACAATGGCACCTGGAAGTGGATGGGATATATTAGGCAAACAGTTTGAGTTTGACAGAAAAAAGTGGCAAAGATAAGGATTTGAGTGACTTTGACAAACTGAGGGTGCCGTGAAGGGACAAACTGTGATGCCGAAATGACTATGACAGAGCAACTTCAATACCACAGGCCTTCTGGGATGTTCCTGAACTGATGTGGGCAGGACATACCAAAAGTGATCCAAGGAGGAAAAAACTGCGAACTGGCAACAGGTTCATGTTCACTGATGCACATGGGAAGTGAAGTCTGGCCGGTGTAGTCTGAACCAACGGAAGAGCTACTGTAGCTTAAATTGCTAAAAGGTTAATGCTGGTTTCGATAGAAAGGTGTCAGAACACAAAGTGTGTTTCACTTCAAATCTCTTTATTTTTCTACGGACAATGCTGAGGAGTTAACGCGAGGAGGGCTTACGGAGAATGCTCAGGTAATGAGTCAGTGGCTACACCAGAAGTGTACCTACAGTATAAGCAGATTGTGCTTTAGCAAATTTTTCAATGTGACAATGCAAAAGAGCAGACACTGACCTTGAAGGATGACCACAGAATGAAGGATTACGCATTTCATTTAGTTTGCTAATGCACAGAAAAATCAAAATGGCATTGTTGTTCTCTCCTCTTTCTATGTAGCAGGGTTCTTTATGCTGCAGTGTTGAATGTTTGCTGTTCTGCCCATGTCTATACATGTAGGCCATTTGAATTCAAAGCACACAAGTGAGATTTGTCATGCATATATGTCAAAATGTAGATTTTTTTAATGTCTAAATTTTGATACACAGAACAAGTGTATTAAGGTTTTACCTTGTTTTTAAAATGTTGGTTAAATTAAGCAGTGGTGTTGTTTTTTAAGCAGGTAAGAACACAGTGATCATACTCAGGTCTGAATGAGTAAGTCGATCTCTGTCTATTCCTAATTGAACAATTAAGCAATTCCACTATAATTTGACTGAATTCCACCAAATGAATGAAACCCTCAATGTGCTTTGTGTTGTAGTGATTTTTAAAAAATTATTATTCTTTTCTCTTCTTTTATTGGCAGATGTGGGCTGCTAAACAACTAAAGAAAGGGGCTATGTTCTAGAGATTTAGACTGACAAACAAAAATAAAGAAAAATGCTGGATGCAGCACAAAAGATATTTTGTTTATATAATTATCCACTCATTTATTGAGCAGTGGCTCTGTGTTTGCTATGCTCAAGTGAGTTTTGTTGATTTCTGCATGAATAAATTTTCAGCTGTGCCAATTTATTTATTAATTTTTTTGAGGGGTTGATTTAATCTGTGAAACGAAACCAAATAGCAAATGAACCAAAAAGTGTAAATTCTCCTCTGATTTGTACTCATAGCTTGAAATCACAGTTATGGAACTATTGATACAGGTTTAAAGCAAGAGTTCTGACACCTTGAAGGTTCGGGGGAACCCTTCTAGGATTTACAGTACAGTATATAAACCCTTACAACATAGGAACCAGGTGTGTGTCCAGGACCGACTCTAGGCTAGCGTAGGGGCGAGGCAAAAAAAAAAATTCCAGGTTTGCTTTCACAAAAAAGAATTTTTCAGATTGTGCAATTCCTTTTGAATATGTCACTTTTGCATGTGCACATTTTCAACATTATTGAAAGTAGATTCATCTGTTTCACTTTTTTCCCCCTGGTATATTCTTTTTGGTGCCAAAACTCAAACAGTGAAAGAAACCTTGACAAAAGTAAAGACAGGAAGTAGCACAACAAATCGAAGCATTCTTGTTATTGCGATCTGACCTGCAGCACAGAGAGCATTTCACGCCTCTATGCGACCGCTAGAGGAGCAGGATTTGATTCTTTGGACCGGCCCTGAGCTTAAAAAACATCTTTCACACCTCACTTCACCATGCACGCCAAAACTTTCAGCCCAAATGAGTCAATTAAAAATACACAAGTGTGAAAAAGAGTGTATATGCTATTCAGCCTAGGATAGCAGATAGGAAGAAAAAAAAAAACAATGAGTACTTATTAAAATATTTCACGGTCAGTCACGGTGCAGAGCGGTTCTCGTTAGCACTGGAAGGTCATTTTAAAATAACAACCACAAGCATCATCGCTGCTGCAGTTCAGCACACACTTAATTCTCAACCGTTCATTAATAATCTCACAGTACTCTTCTACAGATACGGCAGCTCAAGCATCCAGCTTTTTTTTCTTTCTTCTTCTTCTTCTTTTATATTTCTTGTTTTAATGAAATGGCTCATCTCAAATTAGGCTGCCACCCGATTGACGATGCTGGAAAGCCTGAATTTGTATTCTGACACACAGATCGAGTCCTCGCCAGAATCAATTCCAACCAGAGAATAAGCTGTGAAATTAAATAGCCTTTAGCCGGAAACCAAGCTCTCCGGAATGATTTGAACGGACAGGTCAGGATTGTTATGGTTATGGAAAATGAGGAAGAGAATATAATTTGGGATACTTTATATCTGTCTGTTTACACTTTTTCAACAAAGAGCTATGTGAAGAGGAGTGTTGGGACACATAAAACATGTACAGAGTGAAAAATGCACTTTTCAGGCCATTTTGTGGCCACGGGTCATTGAGGACAAGCTGAACATTTTGTGCAACTGACGGATATAATACTCCACACAAAACTTCACATGTAAATAATCATTAATCATATGATGATTTTGCACATTGGCACACTTTTTTGTTATATAACTGATTCATTAAACTTTTTACTTTACTTTTTGCAGGTGATTTCTCCCATTTATTTATTGTCCCTTTATTTTATTTTACTGTTTCATTTTAGACTTCACATTCATGTATCTTTTTAAAAGATGCATGAATTATTATTATTTTATTATGATTATTATTTATTGTATTTTGTAATATTTTTTTGTTTTTACTTATTTTTATTTTATTTCATTTTTGCATCACTTGAAAATGTGAAACATTTTTCACATAATTTTCCCACTGGTTTTTCAGTTTTTTTTCTACTTAATATTTAATTTCTTCTAGTTTTCATATTTTTTTCTTAGTTTTTTAAATTATGAAATTATTGACTTTTTATTTACATTTTTATTTACTATTGTATTTATAGTACAGTATGTAGGATTTATAGTATATAAAATAAAATATAATGTAGTATATTCTTTTTTACAATTGATTATTTTACTACTTCTTTACTATTCAAATGCTTCATTTCTTTTTTGGCATGATAATTAAGTAATTATTTCTCTTTAAATGTTCAATTTTCTTTATTTTTGATGATTTATGTTTGATTATTATGTCTGATTATTCTTATTTTTATGTAATACTGTACCTTTATACCTAAAATGCAGTCATGTTGCAACAGGTGTGGGATTGTTTTTCAGGAGTTGGGCTCAGCCCCTTACTTCCAGTGAAAGCAATTCTTAATACTTCGGCATACCAAGACATTTTGGACAATTTCGTGCTCCCAAGTTTGGGGATGGCACCTTCCTGTTCCAACATGAGTGCACAAAGCAAGGTCCATAAAGACATATTTGGTGTGGAAGCACTTGACTTGAGTCCTGATCTCAACCCGATAGAACATCTTTGGAATGAATTAGAGCAGAGACTGCGAGACAGGCCTTCTCTTCCAACATCAGTGTCTGACCTCACAAATGTGCTTCTGGAAGAATGGTCAAAAATTTCCATAAACACACTCTTAAACCTTGTGGAAAGCCTTACCAGAAGAGTTGAAGCTGTTATAACAGTGGGTGGGTCAACAAATATTAAACCCTATGGATTAAGAATTGAATGTTACTCAAGGTTATATGCACGTGAAGGCAGGCGAGCGAATACTTTTGGCAATATAGTGTGTATATACAGTATATATACTGTATAAAGACTATTTTTCTATATCAATACCATTTACTGTCTCCGACTGTATCAAATGCAGAAAGACATTTCTGTAATGTTGTGTAAATCCTCACCTGGTGTATGAGTGGTGTATATTTTGTCCTTCTTATTGTTCCTTGCTCTTTTCCAGGGCAGGTGTGTGAGATCCTGCTGGAGAGATGGCACACGACACTGCCATGCCATCTAGTGGAGATCCTTTCACAACCGGCTTTCAGTTCCAGCACAAAGGAGCGTTTTGTTAAAGGAGTGGGGTGATGATGCCGTGTTCTTGTCCACAAAGAAGCCACCATCGGAAAAAAAAACCTTTAATTCCCCATGGGGAGTGAGGGCCTTTCTGACGAGGAGGGAGAGGGAGGGGAGGGGAACTGCGGAAATTGAATTCATTGCAAGAACTTTGAAAGGTGAGACATGTTCACATGAAAAGTGGAGAAAGAATTCCATCAGGCTTGAGAAGAAAAAGAAAGTGTTTAGCAGCTTGGTGTCAATTTTAAAAAAAAGGGATGAAAGTTATATTTTTGTTAAAAGAACAGGCATGTTTGAGTTGAGCAAATCTGGATTATTGAGAAGAAAAAAAAATCTACCTGAGGCAAAGGCACTAGCTCTACTCTTAAAGTGGATTTTTTTTTCATGCTCAGGTTATAGTGTGAAATCGATGGCGTCGTACTCAGGGAGCTGAAAATTGAAAATAGGTGTCTGGTCTGAAAATCCCCGATCTCATTATGACAGCCAGATAATGGAACAGATGAAATACCTGAAATATGCTTGCTTTCTTTTTTTTAAGTCACTTTTTGTAACACACAAAGTTTTCACAAACATCTGTGCTACTATTTATACAGCCGCGAGTTTATCGAGTGCTCAAGCAAAAAGCAAAAAACCTTGTGTGTCCTCTCTACTGTATTTCCTTTATTTCTTAATATGTTCTACTTTCTTTCAGCAACATCATTTGCCTAAACCCTCCATCGTCTCACTTTGTGTTTCATCTCTGTCTGACCCCATGCCTCTTTTCTGTCATTCATCCTTCCCGTCCTCTCTTGCTTTCTCTTTATTGTGCTCAGAGGTCAGCCATTTTGCTAGCAGGCTCGCAAACAGCTCCGGCTGTTGATTGGGTTTGCGCCGGATAGAGTGAAAGACGAGAAGAGAAAGAGATGGAGATAGCGAGAAAATGAGAAAGAGCTCAAAGGCCAGTGATGCATGAAAGACACAGGGAGGTGTGTTTAAGAGTGAGGTCTTTCACTTTATTCCCCTACAT
This sequence comes from Clarias macrocephalus, assembly GCA_011419295.1. NCBI lineage: Eukaryota > Metazoa > Chordata > Actinopteri > Siluriformes > Clariidae > Clarias > Clarias macrocephalus. The sequence goes on along the minus strand of JAAGKR010000482.1, from coordinate 140,439 downwards.
CAAATAGGCCTTCCCTGAAAGCTTCGCATACACCGAAGCAACAGAGGCGCATGCATAATGCCTGACTGATTCATTATCCTATCCCAGAGTGCCTCTGGGCGTACAATCTATAGTCTGTAAAAACAGCTCTGAACAACACACTGCATTCTAAAAGACAGAGCAAATGACACTCAGTGTAACATAATTACCATTTAATGAGATATGAACACAGATGTGTCTCCTTTATACATTAAGGAATACTCCTGATTAATACGAGAGTGTAATTAACGCAGAAATAAAACTCGAGCTGTAACAAATGATTTTGATTGTTCAAATCACAGGTATAGTAACAGCTCATTCACAAAGACATCTATAGTATACCTGTGCAGAATCTAACTTGTGTACATACCATGTGGATTTTTCTCTAAGGAGATGTTACTCCGATCATTCAAAACATTAACATTAAAACCAATAGATTTTGGGCTTCTCTTGCACCACTAGGTTGACTCTTGATCCTCAGGGTGTGGCTCCACAGGGCCTCTGTGGATTAGACTTGTTTTTTCAGCACAACCCATGAGTGTGCGAAAATAGGGATCTGGGAAGTTTGAAGGCTGAGTCGGGGACATTGGCGTTTTTTATGGTGGACCCTGTGTGCAGTGGGCTGTGGTGGACTGGGTGTTTTGGTGCCAGTGATTTGTGATGCATTTCTTTTTCTCTGGGATCCGACCGGATGAGCTGGCCTCAGGGCCCAGTTGGCAGGGGTCAGCCTTGGGTTCCCATGATCCTGTCACCAGTTTGCTGGTGTATAGCTGTTCACTTGTCAGTGGTCATAATGTTATGGCTGATCAGTGTACGTAACATTCATTGAAGGAGTCTCCATTGTCAGAGCTTTCTAATACTTACAGAGTAGTCATGCATTTGTGGTTTCTCAGTAATGGGATGAACTGTGTTTATGTTCTTTCTAAAACAGGCTGGTAAGGAAACAACTGCTTCCACATGAGACCTAACTTGTTTAATGAATCTTCTACATTAAACATTAAATATAACAAGAAATAGATAAAAACTATGAATGACACACTTCTGAATGTATTGTTATTAGAAAGCCCTACACTTTCAGTACTGCAATATCACACCAACTCAATCCCACTCATTGTGTGATTATTTTCCTCTTACAGCATGGCACGTAGTGTTGATTTATTCATGTAGGAATATTTTGTAAATAAGTTTATGAGAATATGGTTAATGTAATATATCTTGAGCAAAAATAAATGAACAATAAATAAATGAATGAGGTATGAATAATAGTATATAATAATAATAAGTGAAAACACCTAAGGAAAAAAATTGGACGAAACCTCAGAAACGTGTCTGTCTGTCACAGCATCACACAAAACTGGCTGAAGAAAAATTAACGAAACTTTGTCAGTACTTAGGTATCTGGCTATGTGACCATTATGTCACAGCATCTAGCACTTTTTTCCAATGTGTCCTGCACATAAGAGCCAATCAAGAGAAGACAGAGCCAACCAGCGTCACAGTTTACCTTGTATACACAGAGTATATAGAAGACACGGAAATTCCTTAAGAAACAGAAGCGAAAGTGCAGCACAGCATAGCTTACTGTACTCCAAAAAAAGGCAAGTACACTATAAAACTGAACCTCGAAAAATGAAGGGACAGAATGTATATGTATTCTTCCTACGGGAATCTTAATGTAGTAATGTGAACTATTAGCTAAAACCCGGGTCATTAGAGCGAACATATCCACAGCAGCACCCAAACTAAGAGCCAAGTGTTAAATGTGCTAAAAGGTCGGACACAGATTGCCCCCCCTACACAATTGCTTTAAAAATACAGATTAAAACAATAATTTTATCACATAAACCTGGCTGGACAAAATTTAATGAAACTTTAGCAGTTCTTAGATATATGCCTGAAGTATAAGTGAAATATAGTTTTTAGTAAAAGCGATATTATGAACAGTTATGTGCCGTATTTAATAATCTACCAATAAACCACCTTCCTGTAAACAGACACCTGCACCAATAGATACTAATTAGAAATGCTTAACTAAGTATTTTACTGGGATGACAAGATTTTTTCAACTGAAATAACAGAAGTGGTATAAATGAATTTTACCATATTGGAGTAATTTAAGACAAAACCCAACCTTTATCCGATCTACTTTTTTGATTTCTCATCTGTAATTCACTCTCTAATTACCGAGCAGGGAGTGTACTTGGCTGGAAACAACAGTAGTACGACCAAGATACTCTACCTTACAAACTTTTGTTTCTTTGTACTAATAAGTTAGGCAGAGATATCTGCCGTACAGAAAGAAAGACAGACTTATACGTAGGCTTTAACCTAAAATAATAATATCACTATTTCTACAAACTCTTTTCCCATCAACAACAGATACTAACAGTAGTAAAAGAAATACACAGACAGACAAACAGATAGATAGATAGATAGATAGATAGATAGATAGATAGATAGATAGATAGATAGATAGATAGATAACCAACTAGACAAACAAATAAATATAAGATGCAAGAAAAAGCGCATGGTTATAAGGAGGAAAACAGCAAATGAGAAAAAGAAAAAAGGAGGAAATAGAAAAAAAAAGTTTTTTTGGAGTAATGGGAAAGGGAAAAAGGGGAGAAGGGATGCACATGCAGGTCTAGAGTCAGTCGCTCGCTGGCATGCGGGCACAAACTGGAGAGTGGTGGCGGCAGACAGGGTGGCAGAATGGGCGGGAGTCAATAAATCCGGCTCTGTTTGAGAGTGTACATAATTATACAGGGGAAAACAGCAAATGAGAAAAAGAAGAAAAAAGAAAATCAAAAATGAATTGTTAAGCTAAAATAAAAATAACAGTGTGGTTGAAGTGGGAAATTATAGCACACAACATAATACATACATAAATAAATAAATAAACTAATTAAAGCATTTTCCTTCCATGAAGCCTCCCACTATTCATGCTTGAGCTAGACTATCTCGGTATACAACTGCCAAAAACTTTCTGCGGATGAATTTAAATGCCTCGCTGTCTCCAACGGCGGTGTTTCATCTTTTCTTCCAGCTGATAAACCAGTAAAGGAGCGTTCCAGAGAAGATGGCAATAATTATCTCAGCCGTTCGGTCCATTTTCACGCTACACGCAGACGTACAGCAGCAAACTATAATAAGGCACAAGTTTCTTGCTTTAATTAGAGCCACCGATGCAGCCAAATGCGGCATCACGATGGCAGAACTCAGACACCGAGTGCAGGATGTTATCTTCACAAAGCGCTGTGAGATGACTAGCTAGCTTTTAGCATCGCAGCAAGCATTATAAAAAGAAATTACATAACAACTCATAGCAATTACTTTAAATCATGCCTAAGTGTGCACAGCCTTGGTCTTTATGCTTTATGCTGAGTTATTTATATACATTCAAAATGTACAAAGGTAAATGACATCACGTTACATACAGACATACTAAAGCGCTAGTTTATTTGTAGCGTATTCAATGTTACAACATGGCAGGTTGTTCTCAAGGATGACTGGAGCAGGACTGGAATCTTTCTCATCATTGTGCATTTAAGTTTCGATTCCTGTCATTAAGATTTGCATAAAAATGTCTTGGTTAAAGGAAAGAAGACAATTTCACTCACTTAAGATCGGGATACCACGTCTCTGCTGATCTTTTTGCCAGAACAAAAAATTCCCTACAAGACTCATATTTAAATTTTCCCCTCATGAAATGGATTCTAAAAAACTCCAAAAGAATTTTTTTTAATTATTTTTTTTTACACAATAAAAATGGCACATAAGCTAGTGATATTCGTGCATATTAAATGTGCAGTAGCATTTTTTTTGTTACAACATTTATAGTTATACTTTTTATTTGCATAGATATATAATGAAAAAAAAATTAAACCTGGACTTAAATTAAAGTTTATTTTATTAAGCTGCTAAAAAATGTATTAAGAAAACCAGGATGCTTTGTGGTATTTGGACGTGCACCCTGTGAGTCATTTTATATAACCAAAATTGGCGACATACTGTGGCGGCACTTTATCATTTAAACATCAGGTATCATACAGGAATCTTTCAAATGTCACACCCTGCAAGAGACATCATGAAAAAGAAAAAAAAATAAAGAAAAAAACAACAACAACTATATGTAATCCAGGCACCCTGTAGACTGGAGTCTATCCCAGGAGATTTAGGGCACGAGGTAGAGTACACCCTGGACTGGGTATCAGTCCATCGCAGGGCGCACACACACACACACACACACACACACACACACACACACACACACACACACACACACACACACCATGGGCAATTTGTCAATGCCAAAAAGCTTAATCTGCATGTCTTTGAACTGTCACAGGAAACCAGAGTACCCAGAGGAAACTCACCAAGCAAACTCCATGTTATCTACAGCAAGAACATCATTAAATATGCTCTTTCTTTGCTTTGCACCAGGTAGGTTCTCTGGAAACTGGAAACTTGGCCTCATAAGGCAAAAAAGTTTGAACACTTTGACCTAAAGTGCAGATTTTCTGCAGAATACTGCTTTTAAAATTATTCTCAACAGTCTGCTGATGAATCTTCTCTGGGGAGAGGAATAGCACTTAAGCTTTTTCTGTAATGTTAAACAAATTTGTAGATAATCTTGTTATCTCGTCCACGGAGAACAGTTTAATTAGCTTTATATTCCTGAAGTTGTGCATGCAGACAATTTAGTTGATTTATTTATGAACTTTTTTTTTGTGCAAAGTCTACACCTGCTATACTTACCTGCGTACTTTATGTAGAGAATTAAAAGAAGATGTACACTAGAGGGCATGAGAGAGAGACAAACCCTTCTTCTAAATGTTAACTTGTAAAATGTTTAACATGTAAATTTTAATACTAAAAATTGTGATTGCGATTACTTTGGTTTACAAGTGTTTCACAAGACGAGCAAAAATTTAAAATTCATTTTCTCAGTGCACGTGTGTCACTCATATAGTCAACATCTGTGCACATATAAACTGTTTAATATAAGACTGTGACTACGTGTGTGTGTAAAGAATTTTGTATTTTGTGCCTGTGTGTGTGTGCGCGCTTGTGTGAGTGGGAGTCTCATTCGGTAAAGTGGTGTGTGTGTGTGTGTGTGTGTGTGTGTGTGTGTGTGTGTGTGTGTGTGTGTGTGTGTGCGTGTGCGTGAAAGTCATCCTACACAGTAGCCCCTTTCCTCCTCCTCTCCTCTCTCTGGCTTCGTCAGGCAACTGGTGTGTTTGAGTCCATGTGTTTGTGTGTGTGCTCGTGCTTGTGTGAGTGTGAGTCTCTATCGGTAAAAATGTGTGTGTGTTTGTGTGAGTGGGTGTGTGAAAGTCTTCCTACCCAGTAACCCCCTTCCTCCTCTTCTCCTCTCTCTGGTCTCAATCACTACAGCCATAATTCTTTTCAATGGTAAAATGCAGGTTAATCTGTTTTATTATTACTTATTACTTATTATATTTTGTACTAATTACAGTATTTTTATATAAATATTTTTGGTTTGTGGAATGAATCGTCAATATGAAATTTCAATTATTTTTTATCAGGAAATCCACTTTGATATACAAGTGTTTTGATTTACAAGCATGCTTTCGGAATGAATTATGCTCGCAATCCAAGGTTCCAATGTATTTTGATACACCTACTGGCTTTATTGGACAACGTTTTTCTTTAGCTAGTCGTTAAAATTTTCCACAAGAATCATAATGAAATTGCAGACTGCAACCTTAGATCTAAAGGTTTTTTTTTTTTTTAATCGGGAAGATCCACAAACTAGAAATAAGAGGTTATTAGCAATTAACTGGTTTGTCTCAAACCATTTACATGTCTGTTGTACATCACTATAATACACTTACTATTATCCAAACTGTATGTACAGTATTACTCTTTAATAAGAGATACACATTGCAGCATATAAACATATAAACATATTTACATATAAACCCAGCTCTAATTTCCTTTCAGATGCAACCAAGATTGGTTGTCTTCCTACACTGTAAACCCCCCAAAAATGGAAAACTCTAAAAATTTGAGGTGATCAGTTACATAAAATTAATAAGTAATACTGTTTCCAGTTTTAAGTAAACAGAACTATCAGTTTTTGAGTTTGTTGTACTCATTCATATTAATCATTATTTACTTGCATTACTGAGTAGCCTAACTCATACTATAATTTTTTTTAGTTGTTGCAAATTAAATAAATTGTTGTTGGTCTTTCGCCTGCTCCTGGCAATGGGTTACCACAGCGGTTTGTCACAAGTTTTTATGCTAGATGCCATTCTGAACACAACCCTTCCATTATTATCTGGGCTTGGGACAGGCACTTCATCACGTGGCTGGGAATTGAACCCAGCCCGTTCGGATGGCAGGCAAAACATCAACCACTGAGCCACCAGTGCTCTGGTACTTTAGGGTGTCCAGATTGTAAAGATTATGCAAAGACAGACCAATCCACCATCTTGATTAAAACAATTCAATGTGGGCAATTTACATGTGCATTTATGACGTCAGACACAAAATCGCTAGGCTGAAAGATTTTAAGTTGGTGGAACTTTAAGGAGACAGTTACTAAATTATTAGTTATTAAATTTGTTCAGCTAACGTGAAAAGTGTCATTTCTACAGACCCATGAATACCAAAAAGTTCTGAATACTCAACAAGGTCTATTAATTTGAACTAATTGCAATTATTTAAGTTAACAGTACTCAATGTGTTTAATTAATTTGAGCATTAGGGTTTACAGTGTACAAAAGTTGATTCCAGTGAGGATTGGTGAAACGGAGAAGTTGTTTTTGTATGGAAATAGCATTTAACAGTTTTAAAAGTGAGGTGTTAAGGGTCTACTAACTATTACCATCTTTCTTGAATGGTGCTAAATAATTCTGCATTGACCGTAAGTCTAGATTTTCCCATCACATGATGTGTGCATGTCTGCGTACCATCCCTCTGCTAATCGGTGAAGACACCACCTCTGAACAATCACCACAGTATTTAATGGCGGAACGGTGCATGAATAGACCTCGGTCTTCACAGGAGCCGCGTCTCCTTTCATCTCGTTCTGGCCTTTGTCTTTTTCGTCATCATCATCTTCTACTTTTTCTTTAAAGGATCAATTCCAAGCCCTGTTATTAAGGCTTGAACGTGAATAAATTCAAAGCACAGCTGACACCCTTGTCAAGGCAGCCTGCCAGAGCTCCTAGCTTTTATCCGACGAGCTGTCAGCGGAGAACAGAGCAAAGACACAGGAGCTCGAAGTCACGATCGTGATTAAGGGACACAATCCTTGAGCGGCAGACTGCGAGATGTTCTGACTTTCACACTATGCTGTCTGGCTTCATAATAAAGATAAGAGGAATACTTAAAAGAAAGGACAGTGGAAAGGAGATGTAGATAGGTGTTTGAATTGGGTTTTTAAATCTAGATTCTTTCATTTGGTTTATAGGGATATTTTTCAAAAACTTTGTTCAAAACATATCATGACCACATTACCACAAAATAATTTTAAAATATTGTCCAGATGGAAATTGTGACTTATGCACCTGCATTAAATTTACTCATAAGTAGCCTACAGTTTTGTGAGCATTTGCACTTGCTCACTGTTGTGTTTGTGTTGATTTTACATCTAAACCATTAGTTGGCAGTTTCTCTTTCTGTTGAGCTTTATGATGAAATACAAACGGTGGTTGATCTTGTTGCAGTTGAGGCTAAAAGAGGTTGAACAATAGTTTTGTTACTTTTATTTTATTTAAATTATTGCAACAGAGGAAATATTCATGGACTTCTTCAATTAGTCTTTCCTCAATTTGTCCAAAAGCCAGAAAGATGTTGCTACCATGTGGTATGCTTCATTGTGATGTTTAATTATGTTTTTGGACATGTCATGCTGCGCTATAGGGTAGTTGCGTGCGTTGCTACAGTATGTGCTACAGCATAGATTTGACAAACAGTATAAATCAGCCTTAACTGCCTTAAGAGTGACGTGGAGTATACTGAGTGTTAGAGATGCCAAAATGCTGACCAATGCACTCTGCAGTGCTGGAGCAATGGATTCAGGTGTAGGACACTATCTACTATTTGATCCTGTGCCCTGACCTTAGCCCTCTAACAAGTAGTGATATGTGATTGTCACTTATATTCTGTCTTTTCCACATGAAGAAGACCAAGAATTACAAGCCATAAAGTAACACCAATGATAGATGGTGTTTGCAGAATGACATTAGCTTTGTAAAAGTGTTTAATGTTTAATGAAAACATTAAGATTAGGGTTCGCTCATTTTTGCATTTGTAAATTCTCAATTTAACGTGATGCCGTGGTGGCTCATGTGGTTAAAGGAGACCTATTATACAAATATTCACATTTTAGTCCTGTTCATATGGTCGAGTGGGTGTCCAAACATTCTCTTCTCGCTTTTTTCCATGTTTTGTATTACGTATTAAACTTATCATTTAGATTTCCCCCCTGATGTGACCTCATATGTAAGAAGATCAATCTAAACAGCTATAAACTCAAAGCCAACTGCACTCGTATATTCCTGAATTAACTTTATTTTTCATGAACACAGCTTCAGGGTGAGACATCGGCATTGTTGTGGAGCTAGTCGATTTATTAGACTCACGCGGTATGACCGGGTGATGACATCACACTCTGATAAAGGCCCTTTTATTGGCTCCAAGGTTATCATAATAATTTTCCTTCAGAGGACTGTGCATGCTCGAAGCTTGCATGCCGGTAATCTGGATATATACTTGACAAGATCTGTTCTGCAAACCATGATAACGGAAAAAAAAATCTTAAGAGAACAGTGTGTTCCTCTCTCACCTCCTCACACACAGTCGGCCACTGATGGGATTCCCAGGGGGAGAAAAATCCTCTGGATGTTTTTTTTTTTTTCTTTTTTTCACCTACTGTATAATTATTCTCTCATAAATGATTTTTTTCACATGTAGAATAAGTAGTATGCAATTTATTTCTTATAGATGTGACTTTTTAAGTAAAGATTTAGCTGTTAAGATTTATACAGGAAAAACTTATGAATGCTTGGTTACAGCCTTTATTAGTAAATATATTACTAATTCTTGAACTTGGTATCGGTTACCATGACAACAAGACAAGGTTAAAAAGATTAAATACATCTATATACAGGGGGTGTTCAAGTCAAACTGGGACTTGCGAAAAATTTCTGGTGAATGAAGGCGAATGACATTTACAGTAATGTACTTTTAGCGGCAGTAAAATATTTAAATGAAGCTAACATCCATAAATGACAACCTTGGCCAAGGTGTCTTAGATTCCATTGCAGGCGTTTCCATTTACATTTCCACATGTTTAGGCCATTAGAGGAGTTCCAGGGAGCTTAGTGTTTCAGACATTAAAACAAACTGATCTTTAATGATCTTTAATGTCAACAAACTGATCATAGCTTCAGCATACTGAGAAAACTTTCTACTTTGATGGTATCCGAGCACTAGTAAACTGCTGGGATAAGTGCATTAGTGTATCGGGAGTATAAAGACAAATAAAGGGAGTTTTTACTCTCAGCACCGTTCTCTTTTATTCTGCACAATCAAAAGTCCTTTATTATTGTTTCTATAACACCATGCTCTGACTTAGAATAGAAATCAGAAGGTGTAAGTTAATAATCTCAAACTTAGCACTTTCATACAATAGTCATCTCTATAGTAGTAGGTTGTTTAGCGTGATGGGATGATCTTTATGTAACATATGTACAGTATATTGAAGGAGCATCTAGTGTCATCTCCAGACATCAGTAGCCTAAGATAACAGGAACTGAGTTGACTTGTATAACTCTAAATGGATAGAAAAGGCTCATATGCTCTTTACTAATTAGTATTATTGAAGAATTAAGTTTTTTTTTTTTTTTTAAAGCAGGCAGTTAGCAAAGGGACAATAATCCACTTTGGGGTAGTAACATGGTAACTCACCATTCCCTTTTTGAATTACTTATCTATACCATCAAGCTTCATTGTGTATTATACCATACCATACATTTACATTTAGGCATTTGGCAGATGCCCTCTTATCCAGAGCGACTTACAAAAATGCTTTGGTTTTTGTCATTGTATAGGTCCATTGGGTTATTAGATTACTAACTAAATACCATGAGTCAAAAACTTTTGCGAAGACTTATTTAATTATTTTTGGTGAGGGGGAAAGATTAACCCCAATTTTGAAGATAGGTCTTAAGTTTTTGTTTAAAGATCGCCAGAGACTCAGCTGTACAGAGATCTAGAGGAATTTAATTTCACTACCAAGGGTCCAGAACAGAAAACATGCATGTCTAAAACATGCGTTTTTAGCTTTGTAGGCAAGCATAAGCATTTTGAATTTGGTGCAGACAGGTACAAGTAGCCAGTGGAGGGAGCGGAGAAGTGGTGTGGTGTGGAAGAACTTGAGAAGGATGAAAATGAGACTTGCAGCTGCATTCTGGATCAGCTGCAGGGCATTGTGGACAGAGGCAGACCTGCCAGAAGTGAGTTGCAGTAGTCCAGTCTTGAAATAACACGGGACTGAACAATCACCTGAGTAGTCTCTGTAGAAATAACTGGGCCAATTGCCTTCAACAATTTTAGAAAGAAAAGAGAGAAGTGATATCAATAGTTGCTGATGTCTGCTGGATCCAGACAGGGTTTCTTGAGAATCTGAATAACTCATTCTTAAAAGCAGCAGGAACATGACCAATGGTCAATGGAATGGTTGGTGATAATTAGATAAAGGGTAGGAGGTCTTGTGAGATGGCCTGGAGCATTTTAGAAGGAAGTGGGTCTAATGAACTAGTGGTGGTATTGGAGAACAAGATGGTGCCCTGAATCTCAACAGTTGTCATGTTTGGAGATTGTGTTAGGAGAGATGAGGGGGGGTTCTGAGGTTCTGCTGAGTCTTGACACTCTGTGTGGGAAGGCAGCTGTGAAAGAAGGGAGGAGGAAAGAGGCTTGGAGTTTGTTAGAGGGGAGGTTGAAATCTCAGTGAACAGTGAGAGGAGTGTTATCAGAAGGAAAAAGGCTAAGAAACATGCCCATTTATCAAAAAAGTTTCCTAGACGAACAGGAGGCCGGTAGATACAGTAACAAGGATGTGGAGGTCAATGGGAGAGGTTACCTTAACAGCATGAAATTCAAATGATGAAAAACTGAGATGAGACAGGGGAAGAGTTGTGAAGGACCATCTTTTAGACAACAGCAGACCCGTACCACCACCTGTACCAGTTTCTCATGGAGAGTGAGAGAATGCATAAGCAGAGGATAGGGCAGCCGGTGTAGCTGAGTTCTGAGGCGATATCCACATCTCAGTTAGTGCCGAAAAATCTAAAGAGTAGTTGGCAGCTAGGGCTGAAATAAAATCAGCTTTCTTTACAGCAGATTGGCAGTTCCAGAGCACAGCTACCACCAGTGCAGGAGAGTGTGGAGGGAGTGGTAGAAGTGGAGGGTAGATGAGGTTTCTGGGAGATCTGCCTCTGCTGTGTGAGAGAAATCGTTTTGGTCTGTTGGAATTAACAACAGAGGTAGGTTGAAAACACATCCTTATGTACATCCTAGTCAGGAATGAGGACACTGCATATAATACGGCTGAGACAAACCATACTATAGATTTGTTTCACAGTTCAATGCAAAGTGAACTGCACATTGTGTTTAGCCATATTGAGCAAGATTGCAAGCCATACAGAGCACCAGTCAAACGTTTGGAAACAAGTTTAGATTAAGTTCTACATTCTACATTGAATTACAGAGCACAAGCAGCAGACACATCTCAATAATTTAGGAATTTTTACATTTTGCCAGGGAAATGCCCTTAAATGACAGTCCCTTAACAGGGAGCTGGGCACATGAAGTAGTACACTGTGAGTTGGAGCACCACAAAGGCATTCTCAAAGAGTACAGTACCTGAATGTCTAAGAGTTTTTATCTTCCAAAAAATCCTTTTCTGACAGAGAAGCACTTCACACACTATATTATACTGTTCTAGAAATGTTAAGGCTTCCCCAAAAGTGCAAACTGAAGAAGACATTAAACCAATTAAATTGGTAATATTCATGTGAGTACAACCTGTAATATGGTACCCTACACTCTCCGTTTAGCACCCATCTTACAAGGAGAGAACTAATAAAGACTGGTGAGGGAAATAATGTACCTTATATAGCTGCTGTAATATAAACCTGAACAGGTAAATGTAAGTCCATCCATCCATTATCTACAGTATACTGTTTATCCTCTGTAGAGAGAAAAAGGCACATACTGGACAGGGTGCAAACTTATTGCAGGGCACACGCATATATATATATATAAGTCCACTTGGATTTACAGTAACTTAGCAAATAGTTAAGAGCCTTCCAGTGGGTAATTACTGCAATTATTAATATGGTTCAGCTGCAACAAGTTATTTAACCCTGACTGATGCAGCGAATAGCTTCTCATTTCTTAATAACTATGTCAGAAGACATATCCTGTGGTCATGGCAAAGACTGTATCAGAAGGGTCAAATTATTCATCCAGCATTTCAGATGGTGTGTTTCAGATCATTGTCCTGTGTACATGACATTATTTTGACCATGCCTTATCTGTCTGAAAGATTCATATTTGCCTCTATAATTCTCTGGTATACAGAGTTCAGTTTGCTAGGGTGCATGGACTGTGGAGCAATGAAAAAAAGTCATGTGGTCTGATGAGTCCAGATCGACCCTATCCCAGATCATTGGGCGCATCAGGGTAAGAGAGGCAGATGAAGCGATGTACCCATCATGCATAAGTGCCTAATGTACAAGCCTGGGGGCACTGTTATGATCTGAGGTTGCTTCAGTTGCTCAGGTCTAGCCTGACAACCTGAATGTACTGAATGTACTGAATGACCAGGTTTTTAATCAATGGATTTTCTTCCTTGATGGCACTGCCATAAGATGATGATGCCAGGATTCATTGGCCTCAAATTGTAAAATAGTAGTTCCCTTTCAAAAGCTACATTCGATGCTGCACTTGAAAGCGCTATGGGAAAAGGCCTCCCCTGACCGGTTGTTGAAGCATGTGTGTCAAACACGCCAAAAACTTTGGCCGTACAACCTCAGTCAGGTGATGTCATCTGACCAGGTACACCTGGAGGTTATAAATAGGTCTGAACCGGAAACATCCTCAGGTCTTTTGTCTTCAAGGCTGTATTGTGTTTGTGTGTGTGTGTCGATACTGCGCGGCAGTTTAAAGAAAGAAAATATATATAGAAAAGAAAGCGAAACTAATGGCTGAGTTTAGGAAGAGATGCTTACCTCCGTGCAGGAGGCTTTTCTCCGATGACGATTGTCATGCTCTTTGTTTTGAGTGTTTGGGTGAAGATCATGCTTTCCACGGACTCGAGGGACAATGTGAGCACTGTGATCTGCTTCCGATCAAAGCGCTTCGCGCCCGGCTCGCATTCTTTAAAGAGAAATCGCGAGCCATGCTTCACTCTTGGGGTTCGCGCGTTGATCTGGCGGAAGCACGTGAGACGGATTTGCCCTTTTCTCTCGCGCTCTCACCAGATCAGGAAATTCCCGCGTCCGCTTCTGAAATGCATCTCGATGCCTCTTCTGATCAGGCACCAGAGACCTCCTCCCTTCTCTCAAGTGAGTTTACCACCCCAGGATGTTCCACTCGTGGCGAGCAAGAGTATGAGGAATTACTGGAGGTGGTAGCCAGGGCAGTCGAACGCCTACATCTCCACTGGCCTCAGGAACAGGTGAGTGGCAAACACTCAAAATTAGACGACAGGTTTCCGAGGTGGCCGAGGTGAGGGACCTCAACGAAGGTCCCTCCCCTTTTTTGGTGATCTCCATGACGAGGTAACTCAATGGCAATGTGAGCACCCCCTCGTAAAGACTGGCCACACTTCTCAGTCTGCCTTTTTCTCAGTCTGCCTTTGAGCATGATCTCCTCAAAGAAGAGGTCCTGAGGCTGGTGAAATGCCAGGACCATGAGGGTGTCTCCCCCAGGGGAAGGGCACGTGGTATTCCTAAGGGAATAAGCACTCCTTCTTGGCACCCTCAGGAGGCCGCCCAAATCTCCGCCACCACTGGTGCTCAGAAGAGTGGTCACCAACGAAGTATCAGATGTTCGGTTTGCCTCCGGCCATGTTTTCAGGACAACGAACAACTAACCACATCAACCTAGCGTTGTGCCCCTTTCAGAGAAATTGGCAGCATGGAAGCTACTGCCAAGTATATCTCCTTGGGCTCAGAGGATCCAACCTGCGCATCACCCTTTTATATAGAAATATTGCCACAACACAGGAGGCTCCTGAGGTTCGCTTTTGGGGATGAAGCTTACCTCTATCGGGTCCTTCCATTTGGCCTAGCAATGTGCACATATATAAGAGGCTGGATGCAGCGCTGTTTCCTATATGGTTCCAGAGCATCCGTAATTCGAATTTTATTCACGACTTGGCTCAGTCTCGGGAGCTAGCGCTTCGACATCGACATATCGTCCTAGTTCATCTTTAGGGTTGAGACTCAACGCCAAGAAAAACGTTGTCTCTCCCACTCGTATTTGGGGGCCGTATGAGGTTCAGTCTGAATACAGGCACAATTGTCTCATGTATGTACCGAATCTATCTTTAGCATCCTAAGGAGCATCAAACTAGGCCAGAAGGTGACCTTTCGATGCTTTCAGATAATCTAGGTCTAATGGCAGGTGTATCCATGGTGATATCCTGGGCCCCCTGCATATGAGACCCTTTCTGTTGTGGCTGAGAGCCAGGGGATTTCATTCAAGGGCCAATCCCCTGAGCAAACAGGATACACGCCAGGGGCTTCCAGACCCTGGTTTCTAACTTTGGGTCCCACTCTAGATCTCTTTTGTCATCACAAGATGCTAACGACAGACGCTTTCCTCTGGGTTGGGGTGCGGACTTGGATTGCCGTCCAGCTCAAATTATCTGGAGAGGTCATCTTCCCGCATGGCACACCTGTTGCCTCAAAACGATGGCTTATTTCTGGCCCTGAAATACTTCCTCTAGCTAAGAGGCTACCATGTCCTAGTGTGGGCAGCACAATGGAAGTGTCCTATATAAATCACCATGCCGAATTGCATCTGTGCAGCCGATTTTGCTTCAGGCATAGGACAAGTTCTTGTCTCTCAAGGCGATTCACATTCCGGCTCTGTCTCAGGCACGGGGAATAATATTCCATCCCAGGCCCGAGTGTTGGGACTGTCAGGCTTAGCCCCTGAAAGGGGCCAATTAAGAGATCCTGGTCTTCCAGCTAAGCTAATAGAAACTATTCCAAGCGCTAGGGCTCTCTCTAACAGAAGTACTTATGCCCTCAGATGGGATGATTTTGGACATATGGCAAACCATATAGACCCAGTCCACTGCCAGACTGTTTCAGTGCTGGAGTTCCTGCATGAGAAACTGTCCTCAGGCCTAGGACAACAGTCCCTTTAAGGGACAAAGCTATTGTGTTCAAAGGTTGGCTGAGGCCCCTTTCGAACCTCTAGAACTTGTGCCTATTATGCATCCTCACCCGAATTATCTTCCGAAAGTTCCATTTTCGATTATGCAACCAGTTGTTATTGAAACCTTCTGTCCTCCGCCGTCTAATGCTCAGGAGCAGGAAGGATTTTACTTATTGTGTCCAGTACGTGCTCTATAGATTTACGTCCACTGCACTAGTCAGTGGCGCAAATAGGAGCAGCTCTTTATATGTTATGCCGCACACAGGTGTGCGGCTGCCACTAGACAATCTAGGTCACATTAAAAGGGTGAGGGATGCTATTGCCCTAGCCTATGAGGTGCGTGGTCACACTTCACCTCTAGGAGTTAGGGCCCATTCAACTAAGGGGTTTGCAAGGTGTTCCCTTGCAGCAAATGTGTGATGCGGTAGGCTGGTCCCCTCTGCACACTTTTCTCAGAGTCTATAGTTCGGATGTCCATGCTACTCCATGCTTATGGTCCTAGAGTCAGCATCCCACAATCAGGTCTAGACTTCTTTGATGATTGTGCACGCACGCAACTCTGGGGTCCAGACACTTCCAGTGCGGCGGCATTGGTATTCTCGTTCCCATAGCAATTTCAAGCGCAGCTTCGAGTGTAGCTTTTGAAAGGGAACGTCTCGGGTCACTTTGCTGTAACCCTCTTCCCTGAAAAAGCGGGAACGAGATGCTGTGCTCTAATGCCGCTTACTGAAATGATGCTATGGCAATTGTGTGCCATAATTAAAGCAAAAGGTGGTCCTGTAGGAGGAAACCCATAAAGAGCATGTAAACTGCACACACGCACACACACACACACACACACACACACACACACACACACACACACACACACACACACACACACACACACACACACACACACACACACACACAAGGCCAAAGTCGAACCCTCAAACATGGAGCAGAGGTGACAGTAAACCACCGTACCTCCTGTAAATTTATTATATTTAATGCGAAGAGGAAGTGGGAACAGTAAATCCGCTACATCACACCACTTTATTGTTGAGTGTTTTCTTCAGACAGCACGTGTGTGTTGTTAAGTGTTTTATTCCTTACAGAACATTTCAGGAAGGTTTCTCCCTCACCACCTACAGGGATCTAAAAATAACCACAGGCAAACTGTTGAAATAGACGCAAAGTGCTTAGCACATCCTTATTTGAAAATCTTGCCATTTCCAAAATGAGTTACTAGTGCGCCTTGTACTCCATATGGCAAGTCATAAAAAAGCAAACACACCGCTGTACAGAAGCGCCACTCCCCAAAGCATTGCAAGTAGAATGGATTCGATACGGATACACTCTCTCGCTAAGAGAGCGTTTGCGTGATGAAATGTCTTGTTATCCAGTCGATGTGCTGACTCTGTGTTTTCTGTAGCAAAGAGCTCAACGTGAGAGGTCTCTCTCTCTCTCTCCTACCCGGGGTGTCCCTTCCTCATTCTCACTCTGCACAATAAATCAAATCTGGCTCCTTTTTAAAAAGCTGCAGATTGCTCCTGTGTAAACATGGCAGGCCGCTAAAGCCTGCCTCCGCACCACATTCCTGTTTGTTCATTAAATATTAACCTAGCCGTGCCGTGCCAACTCCCTCCTGAAATAGATTTTCATTTTGTGGAAGCGTTTGTTTGGCCGCACTCAGTCCACGCTGAAGGGCATTACTGATATAATCAGATCTCAGCATGTTGCCTGGAGAGAGAACTTTTTTATTTTTTTAATCACTCTCTGAATGGTGTTGACTCACTTTCCTTCTCTGAGTAGACGCAAAATTGCAAACTCACAAAAGTCACAAAATAATACTGAACTTTTCAATTATTTATCATTTATGGCTATTGAATTCTGGATTGTGTTTGAGGCAAATCTTAAAAGTTTATACCGAAGTGCTCTTTCTGGTAAAGTGACAAGCTGTAATTTCCTGTCTTACTAACTTCAAGAGAATAAAAACCTGAGATTTGTGTTGGAAGGATTGTTTATAGCTGCTATAACAAGTTCAAACAAGAATGTATTTTTTTAATGCTCGGTAACATAACTTGAAATGGAAAAAAAAAATAAAAACTTAAAAACTGGTTATTTTTTAAGGATGACTGTACAAAAAATTTGACTAAAAGGAACAAGACACACTACGCAGTGCTCTCTCTGTAAGATAACTTCAGAGTGATAAAAGTATTTGCACTTCATTTTACCACCTCATTGTTGATTGTTGTCCTGTACCAGCATCACATGGAGTCACTCATTCTCTATAACACTTATCCTGTACAGGGTTAGGCAGGGGGCAGCTTGGATGAGGTGCCAATCCATTGCACTCACACACTAAGGGCAATTTGGAAACATCAATTAAGCTTATTTGCATGTCTTTGGGCTCTCGAAGGAAACTGGAGAAAACCGACCAAGCACAGGGAAAAGCTGAAAACTCCCTGCATGCAGACCTGAAGGCAAGACTCGAATACTCAACCTTGCAGTTGAAAGGGCCTATTTCTAACCATTATGCCACCGTGTTGTCGTTATTTTTATTATTAGTATTTTTGAAACATATTAACTTCACCATTCCCTTTTGTCACTCATTTCCAGGGTTTAATTGTGTTATGGAAACAGAATAAAGCAGCACAATCAGTTTTAATTTGCCTTCATCTACAAGTAATTAATCCAGTGGTTACAAACATGATTATTAGCTCTCTAGAAAAGACCACAGAAGTCTAAAAAGCTTTGACATACGTAAACAGCATTGACTTCCTCCGTTTTTTGTTTTTTTAAACTCATCACTTACGTATTTTTCCTCTATTAACGTTAGTATGTATGGCAGGACATGTCACCTCATTTCTAAAGGAACAAGAAATGTTAACAGAGCTTTATTTCAGCTTTATTTTTTATTTTGAAGCCGTTTCCAAATTGCTCATAGTGTATGATAGAGTATAGAAGAGTGTGTTTGCTTGTGCCCTGTGGGCGGTTTGAAACCCATCCAGGGTGTACCCCACCTTTGTTTTCTTTGAAATAGGCTGCAGGCTGACTGAGCCCCTACACAAAAATAAGCAGTATAGGTAACAAATAGATGAATACCCACAGTGACTTGCATAAGTATTGACCCCTGTGAACTTTTTATTTTAATCACATTTCAATTCAATTCAATAATATTTATATAGTACTTTTACAAATGGTCATTGTCTCAAAGCGGCTTCACAAAATTAAAAGAAATTTAAGAAAATATGAGCGAGAAAAATGTGTACAGATCAGAATGATTATATTGTCCCTGATGAGCAAGTCAAGGGCGATGGCGACAGTGGCAAGGAAAAACTCCCTGAGATGGCAATAGGAAGAAACCTTGAGAGGAACTAGTCTTAACAGGGAACCCATCCTCATTTGGGTGATAACAAATAGCAGGAATTTGATGCTGACATACTGTGCGTTAGGCTCCTGGAAGTTTAATATAACAGAAAATTAGCATGGAGTCCAGTTCTGCACCAGGATAAGTCAGACAGGTGCAGAGGGCAGACGGGGGTCTGGATCACTGGGAGCTCAGGACCAGCATGTGTAGCTCCAAACCATCACAAAGCAGAATCCAGTTGGAGGTGGTCCTTCTCTGGAGGACTCAGGATCCTCACGGGGTTAGCCTATGTCTACTGGAGCTGGCACAATCTCCAGATGCTTCAGGGTGGGTAGAAAAAGAAAGAACAGCTGAGAAAGAATTAGCGTTGCTGCTGCCACCTAATAATGCCAACACAACAGTCCAGTCTGGAGGTCATGAATGCATGAACTAGCTTTACTGCATCAGATACAGATAAAATACTCCTAAACTTGGAAATATTTCTAAGGTGGAAAAAGGCTGTTTTTGTAATATTGTAAATATGATTTTCAAGGGACAAGTTGCTGTCTAATATTACGCCCAGGTCTTTGACTGTCGAGCTGGTAGTAATAGTACATACTGTACTTCCAAATGCAAGCTGAATTGTGAGAGCTTTTGTGTACTGATTTTTGGACCAATAAGTTATATTTCTATCTTATCTGAATTTAGTAAGTAAAAATGATCAGTCATCCAAGCTTTTATATCTTGAACACAATTAGTTAATCTAGAAAAATCTGATATTTCATCTGGTTTTGATGAGATATATAACTGGGTATCATCAGCATAGCAATTGAAACTAATCCCATGTCTTCTAATGATATTACACAAGGAAAGCATGTGTATGGAGAACAGCAGAGTTCTGAAACTGACCCTTGTGGGACCCCATATTTTGCTGGCATTACACCAGACAGTTCTCCATTCAGATCTATAAAATGGTATCGATCAGACAGGTAGTACCTAAACCATTTTAATGCCTGTCCATGAATACCTGTGATTTTGTAAGTGATCTACGAGAATAGTATGATCTATAGTGTCATATGCAGCACTAAGATCAAGTAATACGAGTATTGAGAAGCAGCCTTGGTCCAAAGCTAAAAAACAAGTCATTTGCGATTTTAACTAGTGCAGTTTCTGTACTATGATGGAGCCTGGAACCTGACTGAATTTCTTCGAAGATATCCTTTTTTTGCAAAAAGGCGCATATTTGAGCTGACACCACATTTTCTAATATTTTTATATTAATATTATATTTGAAATCAGTTTGTAATTTGTTATTTTATTAGGGTCTAATTGAGGGTTTTTTTTTTTAAAGAAGAGGCTTCTACCAATCAGAGAGATTTAGGGCCATGACCTTATTATAGTGAGAAATTAATAATGTTTAGAAGTGGCTCTTCAGCTGGATGTATCAATTCTTTTAGAAATCTAGTTGGGATTGGATCTAACAAAACCCATTAATTTATGGTGGTAATAAGTTTGTACAGCTCTTCCTTTGAAAATCTAGATGTGGAGCTTTAGGCTGGACTGGATCACGAGATGTTGTCAGAGGTTGAACGTTCATTATTTTGTTCCTGATGCTATTGATTTTTTCATTGAAGGAATTCACTACTAAAGTGTGATGGAATACTCTCTGCAGATATCTTAGGTTTTGTTAGTCTAGCCACTGTACTAAATAAGAATCTTTTTATGAGTCTGTAAAATTATTTTACTACAAAATTTATTTTTCTCTTCCGATTATTATTATTCTTTTTTTTATGACAAATTGTCTGGGTTTATGTGAACCTGCACCCATTATAGTAGTGATGGGAAGTTTGAATCATTTTAGTGACTTGGTTCTTTGAATCTCGTTCATCAAAATGATCAAATCTTTTTTGAGTAATTTAGTTAATTTCGTTCTTTTAATCAGAAATAAAATAAAATGTTACATTTTCAACAAACAGACCCCCAACATGTCTACATATACAAATAGTATATACTATAGTTCCAGTAATGAAAATATTACAATGCAGCTAAGGACATATTATTATAAACAGAATGAGCAGCTCACCGTCATATCTTCTAGTCTGAGTCATTCGTTCTTATGTATCTCTTGCACTGTATAGCTTCTATGAGAGTCACGTGACAAAAGAATGAACAACTCGGACTAGAAGAGTCATTGAGAAAGAATCGCTCAATTCTGTTTCCTGTGTACTGCACTGCATAGAGTCTATGGGAGTCACGTGATACAAGAACGAACGACTCGGACTTGAAGATTCATTGAGAACTGTTCAATTCTTTTTCCTGTACATAACCTAAGGAGATTTTGTGATGATTTGCACTTGCGCGCCCAGTAGAAAATGAACGACTCATTCTCCGAGACGACTCGTTCTTCTGAGTCACGTTAAAGATTCGTTCAAAAAGAACGAATCGTTCACGAACGACCCATCACTACATTATAGCTTCAGATTCAAGTTATTGGCAGACCTCAAACACTGATTCTTGTCTTCTGATGTAGTCTGTTGTAACCTATCTCTCTTGAGGTTCAACTTGTTTTGTGATGTTTTTCAGCTCACCATAGGTGTAAAGAGTCATTCTAATTAGCTATTAATTAAAAAGCTTAAATGTCAGTATTAGTTAATGTTACTGCACATTATTTTATGAAGTGTAATGCATAATATATTCCAAAGAAACATCTTATTTGCAACAGAAGCACTGAATGAGGTAACGCAAACCCTAGTAAACACCACCATATCCAGGAGTAATTACATATTTGTGCAACATCTGATGTAATCACAATATGATAAATCAAACTTGTGAAAATTAACATCCTTATTACCTTCTTCACCCAATTTCACACACTTTTTTTTTATTTTATTAAGATATGAAGTAAGTTACAACACACTTCATATCAGCAGAACTGCAAAACAGATGCTATCGATTGCTAGGTTATTGTTTTATCTGTGTGATAAAGCATCAGGCAAAAAAGATGCCTGTTAGGTAATCCAATTTTTCAGCTCCAAACTACACCTCAAATGTTATCAACAAAAAATACAGTGCAGTGAAAAAGTACTTGCTACCTGATTATTTTTTAGTTTTTTTCAAAATTTGTCACACTTAAATGATTGAGATCATCAAATGAATTTTAATACTACACAAATATTAAATACAAAATGTAAAATGCTCAAGTAAATACAGTTTTTAAATGATGATTTCATTTATTAAGGTAAACAATCTATCCAAATCTACTTGGTCCTATGTGAAAAAGTACTTGCTCCCTGATCTTAATAACTAATACAGTGCTGAATTCATAGTTCCATCAATTATGACAAGTCCTAAAGCTGCAAAGCCCCAGTCCATCACACTACCACCACCACGTTTGACTGTTGGTATGATGTTCTTTTTATGAAATTTTATGTTACTTTTACTCAAGATGTAACAGATTGCACACCTTCCAAAAAGTACACAGAATATTTGCCCATCTTGCGGATAATCAAGATGTTTTTTTTGGCAAATTTGAGATGAGCCTTTGCATTTTTTTTTCTTCGGCAGCTGTGTTTTTCACTTTGGAACCTTACAATGGATGCCATTGTTGACAATTTTCCTTCTTATTGTTTATTATATCACGAACACTGACCTTAACTGAGGCAAGTGAGGCCTGCAGTTCTTTACATGTTGTTCTGGGTTCTTTTATGAGCTCCTGGATGAGTTGTCATTGTCTTCTTGGAATATATTTTGGTTGGCTGGACCCTCCTTGGGAAGGTTCAAAACTGTTCTGTTCAAAATTGTTATGTTCAAGTCTATAAGTTTATATGTCAATTACTTAGTTTTTTAATCTTTCTTGAATTTCTTCAGATCCTGGCATGATGTAAAATCTTTTAGCATGCTTCATTTTGTCTAACAGCTTCTATTTAAGTAAGTTCTTGATTCTTGATTCCAAGAGGACAACGATGATTCAGCAGGTCTGGATGTAATCAGGCCTGGATATGGCAAGTAAAATTTAAAACTGCTTTCCAAAACATGTGGCTAATCACAGTTCATTCATTTACCAAAGGTAGGGAGATTACTTTTTCACAAAGGGTCAGACAGGTTTGGACAGCCTTTTCACTTAATAAATGAAATCATCATTTAAAAACTTTTGTATTTACTTAGGTTATATTTGTGTAATGTTAAAATTGAGTAAACTTAATAGTTGTTTAATTATCTAAACCATTTATGTGTGACAAACATGCAAAAAAAAAAAAAGAAAGAATATTTTTTCACAGCATTGTACATAGTAGACTAATGTTAGTTAATAATGATTTTGCTGTCTGCTGTTGTGACTGATGTCATGGTGGTCTTGTGTCTATGGTTTTCCTATCAGCTGGAACCTGTCAGTCAGGATATTCCTCTCTAACCTCATCATCAGCATAAGTGGTTCTGCCCACAGAACTGGCACTTCTTGGCTGTTTTATTTTATTTTATTTCATTTTTATATAAACTTATGGTGCGAATAAAAATCTTAGGGGTTCAGCCTTTTCTAAAAACAATTAATATCAACCACTAAGGATTTTTTTTCCCCATTGTGTGCGTTATGTAGATTAGTTGATTGCATAATTCAAGCCCATTTCTGTTCCAGGTTGTAACAATACAAACATACAACATAGTTAAAGGGGGTGAATACTTATGCATTCAGTAGCACTGTACAGTGTACATTTAAGAACCTTATAGCTTTTGCTGTGTCGCTGGACAAAAATGCTCACTCGTGGATGCTCCACTTGTAGAATAACATCACATTTAATGATGCAAACTGTGCTGGTGTTTTTGTCGGAGCCTTCAGAGAATTGCAACTTGGCACAAACTTGTTACACCATGCGCTCTAATAGCCACCCTCAAAGCACCAAGGACATTCATCACCCCTTGCTCGACCTCCTCCCTGCCTACACAACCACCCCCCTCCACCTCTTCGCCCCATTCTCCACTGAGTTCCAACCTCAATTAGGCGCTCTGTGCTGTCCTTGGATGAAAGCGGTTGCTGGACTCCCTTTGACTTCTCCCTCCTCACTTCTCCTGTTATTTCTGTACATGCTTGGCTGCCTTCGTCCCTTATTAAAGCTTTGGCTTTCGGACCTCCGCAGGTCACTAGACTCCGGGGTTCGGTTTCTACTGTGCTTAAAGCATTGAAGAGAAAAGACAAACTGCTTAATAAGAAGCAGACGGGTAAGCACACGCTTTCAATTATCACCACCACCAACGTTTTATTTCTTTTTGAGAAGTCATCACGATGTCTTCAGCTTCCAAAGCTTGTCAGACTGAAGAAAAAAAAACAATATATTTCTCCAGAGGAATGCAAAATCTTCATCAGAGATTAATCTATAATTTGATTCCACAACATTCCTACATTAATACAATTAACAAAAATGGGGTATCTTTCCCTACGAGCTATAGGAAGACATAGAAACAATAAGGTGGAAATCATGTTCCTCTTGGTGCATTCTGCGTGCCAGAATGAGGAGCTCAGCAATCTCAGAGTAAAGCCTCTGTTCCTTACAATTAATGTGCTTCAGAAAGTGATGTATTGGATATGACTGGACAGAGACCCTGGATCAGACCCAGAACCTGCTGGAAAGTTTATATTATACAGTTACAGGAGATATCTGTGGCTGGGGATAGAAAAGCCTGGATGATCTTCTCAGCATGCTGTTCCTTCGACCCAGACCTTTTCTGTAGCAACACCATGGTTCTCCAGATCAGCTGTCTCTTAGTCTTTAGTGTAGCTTGTCTGTTTTCTAGCTAGTATTATTTTGTTTCAGTGGTTTTTCTTCTTGTTCTGTTGCAAGATTCCCACATTATACTTTTTACCCACTTTGTCCTTTCTTCTTCTGTAAATGGAAAGTCATTTTTCAAGTTAAAGTGGCATCCACAACTCTGAGGCCACTAGCGTTCTAGTTTAATACAACTGTTTTCTTACAACTTGAGTAGAAAATACAATTTTAGAAATGTTTACATGAGTTTCAGAATTTCTTATTTCCTATAGCATCTATAGCCTCCACAAGAATTTTAAAAAACGATACATTACAAATGCATCAGAGTGTCATCTGAACATTTGCATAAATTAAAATGATAAGAGTCTGAAAAAAGCTTTTTTTGTGTGTATTTTGTCTCTAATTTAGTCGTATCCGATTCCACCTGTTGCTAGGGGGCTCCCACACCTAGGACACCACCAGTCAGGGGGAGCCGAAGACTATCAGGTGTTTCCTCCAAACCACTTCTCGGCAGCCGACCACATCATTTGAAACTGCCCGCTCACGCACCGTTGGGGGCAGTGTAATACACTCAGTGGACAGTGCTATCCATTCCCTTTGTTTGCGTGAGCACGCAGACGCCCATGATTGGCTGTAGAGACGTGTTTGATGTGAGAGCGCTAAGTGCCTCCCATTCCACCCATTTGAGAGAGCACTGATTGGCCGGACACCTAGAGAGAGCGAGAGCCTACAGCATCACCCAGGAATCAATCTAGCAATCTCCAGATGAGCACTTTACCACTGCTCCCCTCGGGGACCCAAAAAAGGGAAATGTAACCTTTTTCTCGAAGGAATTAATTTGATTAATGTAGCATATTTGCTTGAAACAAAAAATGTGATCTAGTAATGGTACTTTAATATAGAATATTCAAGTTATGAAATATTTCCTTTCTCTTTTTTATTCCTTTTAAATAAAAAGTGTTTTAAATAGCTTTTTAAAAGGAAGTTGAAACTGTTTACTTTTTTTTTATTAATATTCTTGTATAATTAGCTTTTTTTTCTACCCATGGGGATACACACTTTGCACTCAACTATATTCTATTTACTCATGTAAATACATTATGTCCTTCCTATATTTACCCCAAACTTTGAGGTTATAAAAATATGATTTGAATAATACAAAATCATTTACTTGTTTGCTCATTTAATTACAGACACTAGTTGTTGTTGTTGTTTTTTTTTTACTTTTTCTATTTTTAATATCCATTTAGAATAATTACATTACAGCTTATTTAACTCTTCTCTTTTAATGCTTCATGAAACGTCATATTGTTCATACACAGTGGAAATTTGCTCATTAATTACAATTTTGATTAATTGAAGAATGACACATCAGACCTTTAATCTATTTATGGTTATGATTAATGTTGTGGCACGTCTGGAAAACTAGGGTAGACGTCTTTGTTTGTGCTATGAGTGCTCCAGGACTGCAGGTGGTGCTGCAAAAAAAATTTCTGATTTAAAATCTTCAACCGGAACAAGAAGTCTACCAAACTCCCATGAGTACCATTTGTACATTCCAGAATTATGTCAGGCCTTGAGTTCCTGTTCTCAGTTACGTTATAACAGCTGTAAAGATTTATTTCCTCACCTTCTCAAGCTTGTTTCCTCTTTTCTCTCTCATGGACAAGAAAACCGCAGCTTGTCATGTGGTCAAAACCACAAAGTAGAAACTAAACCCATGGCTTTAGCTCTGTGTGTTACAAGCACTGAGGTTTTCCATTCATTTTAAATGAATATGTCCTTACAGAAATCTTCACCATATCAATAATTACACGTTTTTAAATACAAGGAAGGAGCTGTTGCTATAGAAACGATAAGATGTTGGAACTGGAGTGGTGACATAAACCTGTACTGCTCTCAAAGCTGCTGTTATAGAGAATTAATCAACACTTTCTGAGCAATCAGAAGTGAGGATTCAGCAGAAATGTTATTATGTAACTGCACTATGATGTGTGTGTGTGTGTGTGTGTGTGTGTGTGTGTGTGTGTGTGTGTGTGTGTGTGTGTGTGTGTGTGTGTGTGTGTGTGTGTATTGAACCTACACCATTCAGTTCAGCCTCCACTACCCATATTTGCTATTTAGAGAAACCACAGCCACTATGCACACACATGCACACACGCTTCCCATATACATAACCATATTGCATTAGCCTCATGTGAGAGGATCACAGGCTGGCGCTATTGGCCGTTGCCATAACAATAGGGGCGGGGAGGCAAGCGGAGGTGGAGACTGAGTCTGATTATAAAATCCTTCACAGAGACACATTTGCTTCCTGTATTTTTTTTTCCTTTCATATTTTCAGTTGTTGCTATTTTTTTCCTCTCTCTCTCTCTCTCTCTCTCTCTCTCTCTCTCTCTCGACGGCGGGGGGGAAGGAGGGCCTCGCATGAAAAGCAGCAGAAGGCAAGGCAGTGCAGGAGCAGCCTGTGGAGACAGGGACAGACTGTGTGTGTTTGTCCACCTCTATTACACTCGAACACACACACACATACACTCTTACGGGCACGCACACATCCTCCAGCTGTGGATTTATTAGTGTTGCCAAAGAAGCTGGAGGGCCTTGTGTTGTCCTCCTCCTCGTCCTGAGCAGCAGCAGCATCAGGAACACAAGCTCCTCGTCCACTCCTGTGAGTATATAAACTGCAGTGCCAAAACATACGAGCTGTGATTCGGAAACAGGAACTTGTTGCTGTGATTTACAGTCTAGTCATGCTCAAGAGTGCCAGTCTGGAAGAGGTCACAAAGTGTGTGTATGTGTGTTGGTCTGTTGATTGTTGATTAATTCATTATGCTTTCTGTGTGTGTAAATGTGTTAAAGTGGTTGAAAATCATCGGAAGCCAAGCTTTTACAAACTTTGGTACTTTAGTGGATTGTTTGTTACTTTCTTATACACACACACACACACACACACACACACACACACACACACACACACACACACACACACACACACACACACACACAACCCTATAGATATGGTATTTTGACAGAGACTATAGATCAGTGGTTATGGGATTATGGGATATGTAGTTTAATTGATTATTTAGATAGACTTGTTATTATATTGCATTGTTTAATAGTTAGTACTCTTGAACTGGAAAACCCCAAAACATGACACAAGGTTAACATGGAGTCTGATGAGATATTTTGGTGGAAGTCAGGAATATATATATTTGCGTAAAATACTTTATTTTTATATTAAAATTTTATTTAAGCTATTGGATTATATTAATAAATTAAATCTGTTTAGCTGGGGTTTGTGAAATTGTAGAAAAAAAACAATAATAATAATAATAATAATAATAATAATAATAATAATAATAATAATAATAATAATTCTTATTATCATGCACCCAAGAAAGTTTAAAGCACCTTCTATACTTTTTATTACACTAAATGAGCCAAACTGCATAAAACAGGCAAATGTTTTTTGTATAATATAATTATGAGGACCTTCTACTGAACTCTATAACTAAAATGAAACTTTTTACATCTTTCATTCTTTTCTTTTTATTATAAAAGCTGCGAAAAAAATTATTCCACATCAAAACAAGGCATATGTTGCTACACATTTCTGTCATTCTGGCAAAATTACAAGAGATCCCCACCCATAAATCCCAATCCTTGTATTAATATAATGTAAATTCAGTCCAATAGGATTACAGTAAGCCCATTCTTTAAAAGAATATTTAGGCTTTCAGTGACATTCCTGCTTCATGAATACTACATGACCTAATTAAACAAATAAAAGTAAATAGAAAGCTAGAAATCACCCAGACAAAGAAAGAGTTTCTTTGATGACTAGCTAGCTTTAATGTCCTGAACTAATACTCGCCGAACTTCTCACAGTTCAAAAGAAAAAAGCTTAGAGTGACAGAAAGTGTGAGAAAACAAAAGCATAAGAAAAAGAAGAAGGAGAAAGAGGGATTTTGTAAAAGTTCAAGTAAATCATGTGGAAGTTCAGAGTAGATACAGTAATGTATTAAAATCTTTCTTAGTTAAAACAGAAGAATGGAAAATTCCTCCCATTAAATGTACTCAAGTATTAAAACATCAAAGGAGATGTTTTGAACCTGATGTGTTACAAGTTGAAGTGTGGAATCAGGACTACAAATGAAACACACCTGTTCTGAATACACATATTAGATAGTTGAAAGAAAGACTAGTTTATTCTAGTTTATTACTAGTTTAGTATCTAAAAGGATAAAAAGCAAATGCAAGTTTTAATTTCTCATGATGTTCAAACAATGCTGGTCAATTGTGTCACAATGGACTTTTTTTGGACATCATGATATATTATATGTCATTGTTATCTTAAATCTCAATGGAAATAGAGAAGAGTTGTTAAATTTTCACAGTTTTACATGACTTTCTATTTTCTTCTTATTCAGTGGGTTAATATATTCTTTTTATACATTTTTAATTATAGTTACAACAAAACAGCATGACAGTTTTAAGTACACAAAGTTTTACTCAAATCATCCCACTCCTTTAATAAAGTCTATAAACAATTCCCAAGTGTAGCAGTTTCTCCACTCCTTGAAAGAAAGATATTTGAAACGCAGCCAAAGTGTTTCAGCTCTGTAGATTCAACTCAACACACCGTGTATAATAAGTAAAATTGTAAACATTTATCTACAAGCAAAGAAATCTCTAAACTGTCATAATTACAATTAATTGCACTGAATATTGAACCAACTATAGTTATTTTTATATCCAGACTAATCTGTGAAATAATACAGGAGCTCAAATTGATCTTTCTCGTATTTAATATTTGCTTTCACCATCCCTGTGACTCATACCATAATAATTCACCTCAGCGTCTAAGTTGGTGCTTCTCACAGAGAAGGTGATTGCTGATAATTGCTCAGTTGAGTTTCATTGAACGGAGACAAATAAGAGGCATTATTGCCTCTTGGAGTCAAATTGGAGTGTGGGAGAAATTACCTCAGAGAGATGAAATGGGCAAATAAGGCATGGGGGGAAAAAAAAAGAAAAAGTGTGCATGGCTTCTGAGAGCCAATTATTGCAATCCAGTCTGGCAAAACACAACACTATGAAGAGAACTGTGCTTGAACTTTGTTGAGCCTAAATATCTTGGTAGGAATGCAGAAATGTATGAGATTTTTTTACAACACAATATTGAAGGAAAGTTCATTTTTCTCCTTGAGTGCCAAAACAAGGGTGATATCAGAAAGAAACCTCAAACCTAATCAGGATTCTGGAGTGATGTGGAATGAAAAATAGTTTGGAGAACTGAATGAACAGAGTGACCAAAAGCCACATATGAGTTGACTTGTGGGCAGAGTTTGATGTTCAAGTTAAAGTTTTCTTAGCACGCCGGAGCCATGATCAGTTTGCCTGTTTCATGTCTGAAATGCTGGGCTTCCAGCTTCCAGACTTCCAGGCTTCCTTTAATGGCCCAAACATTTGGAAATGGAGTGAGGTCAGGACTATACAGAAGTTCTTGTAATGTGCAAATGTTGTTGGTGAATGATTTGTGGACAGTTCCCACAGACAGATGTGGCTCTTCCACAAGTTGGCAACAAGTTACCAAATATTTTTCAAGAACCATACTGTATCTTCCATTCACCAAATGTTTACAGGATTAAATCACTTCAGAGTCACTTCAGCCAGGATTGTGTTTTACAGACATATGTCCTTCTTTAAAATGTTTGCACCCTTAAGTGTTTTATTACAGCTAAGAGTCTCATCACTGTACTGTGATTGAAGTCTTCTGTAAAATCACTTTTACACCTTCATTCACCAGAAATTTCATCACAAGTCACAATTCTACTTGAATGCTTCTCGTAATTTGCACTGCCAAAGGGAACAGTTCTCAACACTTCTAAGGTCAGAGTATTTCTACTGTAAAGACCTCTTAAGACCATGGTGCATTTTAATGTTAAGAACAACAACACATGTTTACATCTTTCAGAGATTTTAATTTTACTCACCTAGAAGTAAATTCAGACCACTGTGGATCATAATTGTGGTTTATTACAGTTGAAGTTAGATGAAACCCTTTTTTTCTTGATTGGACTATGATAACTCAATAATAAAAATAACCTTTCCAATATTAGTTGATTGTCACCTCAACCAGTATTTTATGAGGCTAAAATGAGGAATAGCTCAGAGTATGTCTGGATATATTGGACACAACTATGAGGACAAGGATTCAATTCATTCACCATTCTGAACAAGAAAACTATCCATATCGTGAAGATATTCATAGCTAGAGAAAATGAAGATCTCCTATTTTTTATGGTTTATAAATATTCTTTAATAACTTCCTGCCTTATTATGCCTTGACTTACAGGTGTTCTTATGCTCTGAGATTGCTTGAGCAAAACCTCCTCACGCTCCTTGACATTTCAAATACCTCTTATGAAATGCCATTTTCATTTCATGTCTGGGGGCCGAGAAGCTCAGGAGTGAAAAGAACTTTGGAAATTGAAAATTACCTTTCTTTTTTTCTTCTCCTGGTCCAAGGAACAAGACGTTCATATATATTTGTTTCTCTATTTTCAGTCAGCTTTTAAACAACAGCTACTACAGGTTTGGTCTACCATAGGATTCTAACTCACTTGAAAGAAAGCGCTATCTGCCCTCTTCCACATACATGAGCTCACTAGTGACTGGACAAGTATTAAGTAGTGTTGCTATAACTGACAGGAGTGAGAGAGATGGAGAGAGAGAGGGAGCGAGGGGGAGGGGGGAATACCCCTACACGGAGAACACAGACTATTTTACTCATTTTCATGCACTCAATTTAACTTGAACCAACAGTGGATCAGTGGAAAGGATTCTCTTTCTGTCATCTCCACCACATGAAACTCTATCCATGTCCCCAAGTCATTCTGTGGATTTGTATTGAATATCTATCAGGGTTCTAGCATTGTGCACTTTGTACTCATACAGGACTTCACATACTATGCAAAAATCTTAAGCAACCTATGTGTTTTGTTTTGTACAAAGCTGGTTATACAGTACATATTGTAACGGGTCTGACACACAGAGGACACACAAAAAAACCAGAGGCTACAAAAAGCTTCTTCTTTCATTTCTTAAGCACCATTTCAAAGGTATGCAGTCTTATTTAAGTTTTTATATATTTTTAAACATTTTTTTATTTTATTTTTCTCCCCAATTTAGTCGTATCCAATTCCTCCCCATCACAAGGGGGTTTCCACATTAAGGCTACTAGTCAGTCAGGCAGGGCTGAAGGCTATGACGTGTTTCCTCCCAATCAAGTGACACCAGCAGACTGGATCTACTCCTCGCTATCCACTCCTTCTGCTTGTGTGAGGTCACAGACACCCGTGAATGGCTGTAGAGCCGTGATTAATGTGAGAGCACCATGTGTCTCCCATCCCACCTTGCTGAGAGTGCTCGGCCAATCAACGCTCTCTAGGCCATCAGCCGAGAGAGGCTACAGCATTGCTCGGGGATTGATAAGGCGAGCACTTTACCACTGCTCCACAAGTTACGGTCATTTAAAGCACTGTGACTTAGGTGAAAGCACAGGTTCACGGGTTGAAGGTCTTCCGGCTGAGGTGCATTAGTTAGCCACACCCACTTCCTAAACACACAGCTCCTGCAGATAGGACGGCTAAGGGTCGCTGTGTGTGCGTAAGATTTGTTTGTCCTTTGACAAAATTAAAAAATCTACTTGACAAAGTGTGTCAATTATGTGTGTCTGTGTGTGGGTGTGTGTGTGTGTGTGTAATTTACCCCCTTCCCTCTCCCTCTTCTGATCTTACACAGTAACACCCGCCAACCCCCCCCCCCCCCCCCCGCCCCCCACACACTCATCACTGCTGACTCTATTCCTGGAACTATTCCACCAGCTCACTCAGCCCCTGATTCTGCGTGAGCGACAGTTGTCTCCTCACTGGATCCAATCATGGCTCTGTGCAATCACTGTGCAGCTGAGAGCTGAGGTGTGTGGTATTACACCTTTTCTAAAAATTTTTAAGTTTACGTGATACAGTTCAATCCTTTTTTATTTACCCAATTGTTGCAGTCTGTAGTCTATGGTGAAGGGCCCTTGCTAGTGGGCTAAAACTTACAGGTGGGGCTAGGGACAAAGCAGCAGGACCCGGTTGCCCACCTGAAACTCGTGCGAGGAGGTCTTAAGCCTGCTTCTGATCCATTTGAGCTTTCTGCATGTATGCTGTCTAATTATAGGGAGCACTTTGTTAATATTGTGCTGCAACTCTTTTATCATATTCAACTACTGACTGGAATAGGGAGGGCTGTCATGTTTATTTATTATTATTATTATTATTATTATTATTATTATTATTATTATTATTATTATTATTATTATTGGCAAAATTAAGTACAATATTTATAACTTGGCTTCATTATACAACAGCTGTTGATTATTTCCCAATAGCATCACTTGTTTGTGTTTTATTACCACTGACCAAATCTAAACAAATCAGACTAAGCAATTAAACAATAAAAACTTACAATTTTTATTTACTCTAAATTTAGGCCACAAACCTATAAAAGATATCATCATTGGCAAATTATAAATAAAAGACATAAAGAGCACTAGTATAAAACCATAAAACCAACATACATGTGTGGAGTCTTAAGTAACTAATTAGAGTAATTTTTGCAATTAGCTTAGTTCTATATCTAGGAATTGTCTGGCCTTAACAGCCTCATTATTCTGCTAAAATACTTTTGCATAGATTAATAGAAATGAATATGTCATGTTTATATACTGTATGTAATATTTGATCATCCGATCATATCATAAAACACCTTTAACAATTCGCAAATCTGTGAGAGCAACAAAGATAATAGGGTAATAAGAAGGAAACTGACGATTACTTAGTAATAATAGGGTGAAGTGAGAAATCACATGAGCGTGGGGATGATTTATGAATTCACACACTTTGATCTTTCCTTCTTAAATCTTTCTTTTTTACTTTATTAATAGCATAGACAGAAACATCTAGATTATAGATATAATCAAAGGATCTCTGATTAATCCATTTGGTTTTTCTTTCATGGTTTATAGCAGTTGGGCTGGGCATGATTTCTGAAGCATGGAATTAAACTAAGAGCCTAAATATATTTATTTTGCAAAAAAAAAAAAAAAAAAACTGTATTTGAGGTTTTGATAGCAGGTTTAGATGAGGTTTTGAGGAAATTATGAAAAGCATGAAAATTCACAAAATGCTAAAGAGCTCTCTGGGAAAAATGTTTCTCTGGGTGCAAATTAATGCACTGCTTTAATGCTCTTACATTAAGTCAGAGCGAGATAACAAAAAACCCAAAACAAGTGAATTGTTTTTGCTTGTTTAGCCAGGGAGAGGTTATGATGTGTGCTTAGGCAGGTGTGTGTGTGTGTGTGTGTGTGTGTGTGTGTGTGTGTGTGTGTGTGTGTGTGTGTGTGTGTGTGTGTGTGTGTGTGTGCGTGTGTGTGTCTTTATTAAACAGAGAAGGTGATTTTTCTGGAAAAAGTATTGAACAAAAACATGGCAAATCTGTACAAGCATTATTTTTTGTGTGTTCTGATTACTGACTAGTGGCGGCTGGTTGGTGGGGGGAGGCGGCAAAGAAAAATTTTTATTCAACTTTTAACACTCGCCTGTAAATAGCCATTTATCAGGTGATTAAGCATCATTACTACTAGTATAAAATAAAGCCATGACTCACATCGTATCCAGTCAGCAGCTCCGCTTGCCATAAGAAGTGCTGTAAAAAGGCTCGTTGAGATTGGTCCAATCACATGAGCCCAAATATTTAAAAACAATATTGATTCGCTAAGAAAAAAAAGTGGGAGGGTTCGGGGCGCACAGTGCTGCGCCCTAAGGATGATTTGAAAAGCTCCAATTAGAGCTCAGAATCAAGTCACATGTTTTTCAAAGACTTAAGTGCCTACATAGACACTCGTTTGTCTGGCGCCCCGCGTACACAAACACAATTTTTTAAAATTATTATTGTAAATACATTATAATAAGAAATACAACGGAATATTGTGACTAAATTACTTAATTTCATTATTAGAATAAATAATTATTATGTTAAATAATTACATGTTAAAGTAGCAAAGTAGCATTCTTCTCTGCCTAACCCTGCGTTCACACCGAACGCGGCAAGAGCGTCAAAACGGCCGGAAGTCATTCATTTTCAATGGGAGCCGGCGGCGAAGGGTGGCGCGGCGCGGAGAGAGCGGCGAAGAGAGTTGAAATCAGCTCAACTTTATGATAATGAGCTATGACGCGGTTGAGCGGCAACCGATAAAAAGTAGAGGTCCTCCGCTTGAGAGGATTCCGCGGAAAGCAGTCCTGTAACTTTTGTTCCGGCTACATTAGTTCCCAAGCGAAATGCTCGTTGCATTAAACTTGCACTTTAAATAGCCTAGGAAAATTTGTAATTCAAATTAATGTTATTTTAATTAAAGACAAAGTCTAGTAAGTGATTCTAATAATGTTATAATAATACAAAATATAATATAATAATAATAAAAAAAATTATATTAAATTAGACTAGCAATTCATAATGAACAGAAGCCACAGCATACAAATGGCTTATAATTTGTTTATTTCTACAATACAGTTCCACATTTTGGTCAGTTTCCACAAGATCAACAAGCTTGATTGCTTTGCAGCTCCTTTAAATACAAGAAAGGCATTTGGTCTACGTCAGAGCGGCGAAGCGCGGTGACAGGCTTCGGCGGCAGGGCGGAACGCAGGGTAACTTTAAGGGTGGCGGCGCCCCTGCGCCCCGTATTGACCAGCCGCCACTGTTACTGACAGATTTTAGTGTGCAAACTCTGTGTGCCTGTCACAGTGCACCTGGAGCAGAGTTACTGTACTTCCTGATTGATCTACACAGCAACTTGTATGATTCTGACCAATAATCCTGAGCCAATGTTGTTGGTTCAACATTTTTAATGAAAAAATGAAATAAACATTTCTCACTGGTTAGTGCCTAAAGTTAAATGTATTTTTAGACTGCTCTAAAACTGTCCAGGTATGGGGACTGAAGTGAAAATGCCTTCAGGAAAAAAATGTCCTTCAGGAAGCCTGGAGAACTATTCCACAAGACTACATTAAAAAGAAAAGAAAGTCTGGCTCTTTAGAAGCAAAATATAAAGAAATAAGGAGTGGCCCAACACTTTTGCATATGACTCTACATGACAATGGATAAAGGATGAATTAATGACATCAAGGCAATATTAATACCAAACTGAAGGTCTGAGCGGGACTCCCGATTGTTGTAGCTGCTAATCACTGGACCACTACTCTGTTATAAATTACTGTAAATCTGCAGTGGATTTACAACAGTATCATACTGTATTTCATAATAATTGTAGAAAACCATTAAATATGCATTCATCCCAGGTAAAGGACCAGTAACTGTGGTCGGTTAACCAATAAAAATAGATAACTGTAATTTAATCAGCATAAAACAAGCATATTGTGGGCCTATGCACCCCTTTTGTCCAGTCACTATTTATCAATATCTTACTGATGATTACAGGCTAATGTTTCTGTTTTTATCGCAACACCTTTTTATTAATCAATGTATTTATTTATGAATAACGTTTCATTGGGCTATGTGACTAAAACTGGCATAAGAAGCTCCAAACTCTGCTTCAAGCAATATTCAATGCTAGTTAGCTGGCTAAAGCTTATGTAGCATGTTAAATGTCAGCATTAAGGTGCTGTTTTAGAGCTTTGTAATGTTAGTTTGAGGTAATCCTTTATTTACTTAAAAGTATAAATACTAATTTTAATAAACAAATATAAGCTAAGAAAAATACAGTAAATATACACACATTTTCCATGGATTTTATTAAAAGGTTTCCATTAAACACAGTGTAAAAATGTGAAAACAGGTAACCTTGCTTTTATTCTTCATATTGTTTTGTTCTACATTTATATATATTTTTTTCCCTCAGGCCCTATAAATCACGTCAACTTTTTTACCTTTTTGTAGGATTTCTGTTGTGACATTAGTTGTTCTCTGTTGGTTTTCCAACAGCAGAGTTTATTACACGTTGGATACAAACAGTAGATGTTGGCATATATTGTAAAATTCCAGTAAAATCCAGTGCTAATATTCTGTCATATACAAGTACCGTAATCCAGTCTTCAGTAAAATACTCTTTAAATACTTTACAGTCAATGTAAAATAACACATACTGCCTTCTCAGCGGCTAGGAGTTTAGATTATTTAACTGCTATTTTACAATGAAATTTAAAATGATAAAAACATGCAGTGATACTATTATACAGTGATACAGACACACATGTTTTTTTAAGAAAACATGCAGTGATACTATTAAATGTGTGTACATACTGTAACAACAAGCACCATAAAAAAATAAGACAGCAGCAATTTAGTGAAATATTACATGAGTGATGTCTGAGACGTTCTGGGAAAGCAGACAAAGCTCAGGTCTGAATGGAGTTTGGAAGCTGTACAAGCACAATGTTACAGTAGAGTAATTTGGCATCTATGATGCACCTTATGGTAATATTTCTATAGGAAAATAAAACAAAGAGGTAACATTACAACACTAACAGATACGCACACTGTGTGAAGGAAGCTGTTGTGTCCATCCAGATCAGAATTCTAAACCCTGTGAAAAACTTTGGTGAACTTTGTGGTCTGACGTAGTGCAAATTGATGTTAATCGTCATAAATGCTCCAAATACAGGTTCAGATTTTAGCTGTTATCAGGTTGTATTTGCAATGTTTGTGTTTGGTTCACTCAACATTATTGCAACGTCATTATCAAAATTATAATAACTTTCAAAAACAATCTTATCACAACATAATTACAACTATATTACAGTGTTCATTCAGCATTAGGGATTTGTTTCTGGTGGATTTTAAACTGGTTAAATTCTTGATTCTGATTGGTTAAGACATGTGCACACCCAAGTACCTTTCTGTACTCTGAAAAACTTACCTTCAGTTCAGTTGGGTAAAGCAATACTGCTGTTATTTTTGACTTTGTTACTTAGCAAGCGTAAAAAAGACTATGAGTAACTCAGAAGGAAATCAAATGATACTGCTTACCAACACATTTAAGAAAACAACAAGTGCCAAATCAAGACTTTCTGTGATTTCTGGAGTCATTAATGGAATCAACAACAACAAAAATATCCTCATGCTTAACCTTCTTAATATTCTCCTTATAAGTTCCAAATGTAAACATTCCCCAGGTTTATCTACACACTGTAACATCAGCAGCTCAACAGATAAAGGTTAGCAAGTGAAGCAAATGGTTAAAAGCAGATGAGCTAATTTATGCGGCAATTCCTTGATGGTGAAATTACTGATTGCCTGAAAGGTGCACTGCAAAATTCCTAGTGCTGATTTAACACCCCAAGTGTTTATATATGACCTAATGGTCACGAATGTACTCTGAAAGTGTTAAATTAACACTCTGGGTGTTAATTCAAGACTAAGGATTTTGCTGTGTGGACAGACTGTTTAACAGGTTAGAAAACTCAACTTTTGACATGCTTTTCTTAACAAAACCAAGCAAACACCTCAACAAGCAGAAAATTAGAAAGCTAAAAAGATAGTTATGCTAAATGTTTAGCACAAATGTGCTACTTCTTTTATTTAGGATTCACAATTCTACAACTTCATAATAGCATTAATGTGTCACGTAATTTTTAATGAAGCAATAGTTACTTGAGTTTCAAAATTAATTAAGTTACTCTTAGCCTTATCTACGAGGCAAACTGCATCATCAACAAATTCAAGGCTTAAAACATTGTGGGTTTAGTGTTTCTAGTGTTAGCATTATTGATCATGGTTTAATCATGATTATTGATGCATTGTTAGCATTATTGATCATGGATGAATTTGTTTACAGTTACACCTTGGATTGCGAGCATGCTTTGTTCCACACCTCAAAATTTATATAAAAATAATTAATACAAAATATTAAGTAAAAATTACACAAATTAATCTGCACTTTTGAAAAGAATCGTCACTGGTGTGAGGGAGGCAAGAGAAAGGAGAGAGGTTAGTAGGTGGAGGAGCAGAGTTATTGTTTAGGATGATTTTAACACACACACACAAACACACACACAAACAGAATCACTACTGTCTCTTGGCTCACAAAAAAAAATTGTGATCTATTGACACTTGCTTTGCCTCCTTTCAAGAAGTTCGCAGAAATGTTACATTGCATTGTCTTTAAACAGATTTATCTCCAGCATTGCTACAGCCTTTTTTAACTTATTTCTTCCTGGAGGCCGTCATTGCAGTACAGTTACTTAAAACCTTACATGTACCCACATGTGGTCACAATGTAATTATAAACAGTATACGTGAGCATGGATGTTGACTATACGAATGATGCATGCACGCTGAGACCGAGCATGAGAGACAATTATCCATAATCATGCTGACAAAGTTTATACATACTCCCTGTATTGCAAGACTTCACTCATTTATCAAGTTAAAATTTATGAAAAAATTTTGCTCATCTTGCAAAACATTTGCAAATTGAGTTAGTTGCAATCCAAGGTTTTACTGCATTTATAATATAATTAATATGTAATACTTTTACTGCACTTTTAGTGTATTTTATATCACAATGCATTTTTATATTTTTTCATCCATTTTTTTTAAATATTTTAGACTGTTGCTTAAGTGACAGTCAAACAAGTTAACAAGTTTTAAAAAAAGTTTTTTTTTTATATTGTGTATCAATGTTAAAGTGGTGAATCACCTCCACGTTTCTACTGATTTATTTCAAAGCCATCATGTCTCTTTTGTTAATCTCAGCTTAGTTTCCAATACACGGCACACACCAAAGGCCTGGAGAGCTGTTCCTAGACCAGCAGTGCCAGGCTGTGTGAGGACATCGGGAGAATGTGCGTGTGTGTGTGTGTGTGTGTGTGTGTGTGTGTGTGTGTGTGTGTGTGTGTGTGTGTGTGTGTGTGTGCTAACAGTCACACCCGAGTGCAAACAGAGCTGTACACAGAGCATTGGAGCTGCTCGTTAAACTGTCAACACAGATTATGTTTCTCTAAATCATATCTTGTTGAGGCCGTTTATAGCTCGTAAAATTTGTCCATGGCTGCTGTCAGAAGAAGACCTGAGCTTTCAGACGCTTCTGCGCTCTCTGCTTTATGACTGACGTGAAATATAGGAGACTTATGATTGACTGCTGAATTCTGTATTCTGATTAGTCGGGAGGTGATGACAGATCTGGCAGGAGTGAAGCCGCAAATCACATCGGTTTATGTTAAAGAGCTCATTTGTGTCGAATTAATGGGTTAATTTGTGAAGGTGTGTCATCAGTGATATTGGATACTTTGGGAATGAGTCTCCAATGTCATTGTCAGAAAAGTTACAATCCATGCTTATCCTGTGTAGGGGCACAGGTAGCCTTGAGCCTATCCCACAATCATAAGTCCGAGTTTGACTGGAATATGTTCCTGTCTATGAATTTGTTTATCCATAAAACTTTCAGATATGGAAGTCAAAAAAATATGATTTCTGACGACTTGTCATGACCAGATTATTAACACATGAACAAATTTAAAACTGACTTTATCGTGCTCGAAAATGATAAAGTTATCCTGGTGAACACTTATATAGATCATAATCGTTAAAAAGGAGAAACTTTGTTAGGACACTTAGATTCACTTAGAGTTAGAGGTTTGTTTCGCTTTAAACACTGAAGCCGTTGTTTAATCACAATACACACCAGGCAAACAAAGCGCGTCTTGTCGACTTAAGAGACGTCCCTGCCACTGGTAACTAAAATGTTCAGGAAAATAAAACAATGGGTCATGTAACAACTGTGGAGGAAAGGATGAATGCAGCGTGTGTCATCATGATGCTCGAGGAACATGTGGATTTAACATCAAACATAGATAACATAAGGTAAAAACTTTCTTTCAGTACAGATGAGAGCCAAGGGTGAAAATGATAGAACAATCCACCAAGAAATGTCCACCATCTTAGGACGTCCTCCATTAGGGCAAGTCTAATATTGTTGTAACCGTGTGATAGTAAAGGGGGCATTAATTGTGTGCCTGTCTGGTGAGAATACATACAGGGGCTCTTTAAGACATGCTTGGTGACATCATTCCATGCACGTGTGGCTTGATACACAGTGGAAATCGGGGTTAATATGGTGATAGGCTTCATATATACTGTAATTTAGATATGATTGCAAATTTCTTGTAACCGTGTTTTTTTTACTGGATGTTGATGTATTTTTGCATAAATATGGGGGGATGCAAAGTCTCTAAGTATCACTGTAGGCATAGTGCGAGCTAACGCATCAGGTCAGTGGTCTCAGATGTATTGTATATTAGTTTTAAAATGCATCAAATGTGCTATGTGTGGGTTTGTTTTCTCTAAGATGAGTTCAGAAACATCATTTTTAAGCGATATGTTGATATTTATGTAGTATAGTGTATACGAGTAGTGCAAGCTATACAAGTTCCCCCTTGTGTGTTTGACCTATCGGAGACTATATAGAGCTTATGACTGAGGTTGGAAAGTAAGTAAATAAACTGCAGCATAGGATCTTATGGGTGTAATTTACTGTTTTCAGTTTATGTCAATGATATAATGCTAAGGCATGTTATATGTTCTTTTTTAGACACTGTTTTGTGGTGAATCTGTTTTGTGGTGTGCACTATCTATAAAAAAAATACTGCATACCACAAAATAGATTCTGCTTTGTAATTGTAATCAGTTGACAACTGATTGGCTTTGTAATTTCATTTTTACGTAACTCCTTGTTTACTCCTCTTTCACATATATTGTAGATTAACAAATAATATATTTTGTTAATTGGAATAAAATAACCCCAAATTTGTTGGTCTTTTATGTATCATTCCAATGGCCACATCTGTGAATCAGAGCTAGACCTTTGATTCAATTCAATTTGCTTTTTGAGCAATTTTTGATATAGTTCAATTCAATAGCACTAATGTTTATTGTCTGATTTTGTCAGCCATATTTTCTATAGGTTATATTTTCTATATTTTCTATTTTCTATATTTTCTATTTTCTATATAGGTATAAAGTGTAAAAAAAAAAAAAAACTATTCAAACTATATTAATAAGGCTGTAAGTGTGTTGATAATTCCTTTAAAATTATGTCTCATACAAAATGAAAATCCTTTCTCTGTCAATCTTCTGCTTTATGCTTCATTCCTGCAGGTGGCGGATTACAACGACCACCCATATACTCAAAAGTAGAAGAATTAGAAGTAAAACTCACATGTTTGCTGCAAAGCCTGTGAAATATATTTTTTTGAAAATCTGTCAATTTTAGGGAATTTAACATTTGTTAATTTAAACAATTAAAAAATGTTACTTGTTAAATGTTAAACTGGCCTAACAGTTGAATCAATTAACAAAATATTAATTAAAATCACACAGTTCTATAAAACTTTGTAGTTATAAAAATTATAATTCATCTTGATTGATTGACACCATGAAGTTTGGGTAATTATTTGGCACATGTAACAAAATGGCACAATTGCTCACAGTTAAAAGGGTTGGTTGGGGTTGGCGGTAAGGGGGTGGCCCCACAACAGGCATCACCCAGCCTTCAGAAATACAGATTGCTCCTTTATGTCTTTTATATTCATATCCAAAAATTACAAATTGCCTTTTATGGTGTCATCTGTAATCCTTGCATGATTATATAAAATATATATAAATATCTAAAACTCAAAATGCAACTATTCATGTGAAGATGGGAAGGAAAGATGCAACACCATGACACTTGAATAATTATATACATCTTCTGTTGGACACATGACAAAATAGGGAACAAATAGCATCCTGATAAAGCCAGAGGGGGAAAATTGCACACGGCGCTTGGCTCTGTCCGGCATCTGAAAAGACAAATGAATATTTCACGTGTTTATTCGTGTCCACCACACGCAGTAAGGCGACAGAAATGACAAATCGCCTTCTCACGCCATCATCCATAACCAGGGCGTAATATTAAGTTGTTCCCGCATCCGCGTTGCTCATTTGTCTTGCTTTAGCTGCTCAGATTACAATCTGACAGGCCAGAATATTGCATTGAGGGAACACTCAAGTGAGAATGACCATTCGTCTTCGGGGGAGACGTCTTAATTTTCCAGCTACTGCAACCTTGTAGTATGGAGACCTGCGTCAGTTATAGTGCTGCCATCACGCTAAGGCAAGATGCCACCCGAAGCTCTGCTAACCTCCTGTTAGCTATTAACAGCTATTATTAGCACACTCTGTACATTCACACATACAGTATACTGTAAACCCTATTTAATCAAACACGTGTGAAGCAGAAGAGCTTCATGGTTCGTCGTTCATTTAGTGTGCTAGACACAGAGTGTATGTAAATGAGGGCAGATAGGTGGAGCTAGGTTTGAGTAGTTTTTGGCGTTTTCTTACATGGAGCGGAAAAATGTGGATTTAGCTGTGAATTTAGTATTTTTAGTCTTCAGAATTCCACCATACATTATGAAAGGTAAGATCCTATCTTACAGAATTACACAGAATGATCTGCACTGTGCAAGACCATAGTGCTAGCTGTGCTAATACATTGGAATGAACTTCTGTCAGAGCAGCTGTTATATGACCAATAAGAATTCAGCATCATTAATTAAGGATGCTGGATATAACATTCAGGATATTGCATACATTGTGTGTGACATAATATTTGAGAAAAAACCATGAGTCACTCAAAGAGCTGAAGCATATCCAGGCGTAGGGCCACAGCTGTCTTTGTGATATTCTAATACTGAGTAAACAAGAGCTGCATTAGATTGCATATGATTCATTATCCAAGGTACAGGGAGGGAGAAAAAATAGCCTTTTAATCTTCTTGTCATGAGTGAAGGAAGGGCGGGGAGGCCAGGGGAAGGTGACTCTCGTGCTCATTAATCTGTCTGGACCCCCGGCTGCTTCTGGGTTTCAGCTCACCATGGCCAGAACTAGTGAAAATGATGCAAAAAACAAGAAAGATCTGGGAAGGTGTTTTTTATTTTAAATAAAAATTTCAGAGATAAGTAAATTTCATAAATATTGGTATTGACATTGAAGTGATACCTGGGTTGTGTCAATTCTGATTGAAGCAGAAAATGGTGAAATGTATAATTGGGTCAAAAAGAGAACTTAATATGATCCTGGAAAAATGGAAAATATGCAGATTTGGAAAATATATTTTAATACAGGAAAGTTTTATTGAGACATGACGTATTATTTTCTGTAAGGATTCATTTTTCTGGCATTTAAAAAGTCATTTTCAATCCTATAGTTGCATACATATACTGTATAAGTAAAAGTGTAAGAGCTTTCAAAATTGAGTGTTTTGTAGAGTATATGGTTCTAGCTATGGATTTTGTTTTCATGGATTTTTTATTTTTATTTTTATTTTTTTTGTAAACGATATACCTAAAAATAAATAACTAAAAATTATTTATTAAATATTAGGTCTTGTAGGGTTTAAAGAAAAAAATCTGATTTAAGCAATATCACACTTGAGGTTGCGCTGTTCAGTAGCCAGTGTGGTTGGTTTTATACCACAGTTCTACAAACACTATTCATTGTGTACACTATTTATTTTGTTTATCAGCAAATTATGATTTGTTTCTTTATTTAACCAGTTATTTTGCTCCGCCAACACATATATCTCTGCGACTGGTGGAGCTGTTGACCAACAGTTAGCGCCTGACAGATGTATTTAACAGGGGTGAAAGTACAGGGATTGGACAATGAAACTGAATCACTGGCCAATTTAGTGTTGGAGGTTTCAAGGCTAAATTTGATCAGCCTGGTGGCCAATCTTCATTGATTGCACATTCCACCATTAAGAGCACAGTGTGAATATTTAATTAGCAGAGTAATACCACAGTTTTGCTTAAAATATTGCAATGCACACAACATAATGGGTGACATCAGAGATCAAGAGAGGACAAATTGTTGGTGCACATCTTGCTGGCGCATCTGTGACCAAGACAGCAAGTCTTTGTGATGTATCAAGAGCCACGGTATCCAGGGTAATGTCAGCATACCACCAAGAAGGATGGACCACATCCAACAGGAGTAACTGTGGACGCAGGAGGAAGCTGCCTGAAAGGGCTGTCCGGGTGCAAACCCGGATTGTATCCAAAAAACATAAAACCACAGCTGCCCAACTCACTGCAGAATTAAATGTGCACCTCAGCTCTCCTGTTTCCACCAAAACTGTTCATCGGGAGCTCCACAGGGTCAACGTACTGTACATGGCTGGGCAGCTATAGCCAAACCTTTGGTCACTCGAGCCAATGCCAAACATCAGTTTCAATGGTGCCCGCAGCAAAAATCTTGGGCTGTGGACAATGTGGAACATGTATTGTTCTCTGATGAGTCCACCTCCACTGTCTTTCCCACATCCAGGAGAGTT
Organism: Clarias macrocephalus; assembly: GCA_011419295.1. Lineage (NCBI taxonomy): Eukaryota > Metazoa > Chordata > Actinopteri > Siluriformes > Clariidae > Clarias > Clarias macrocephalus. The sequence goes on along the minus strand of JAAGKR010000482.1, from coordinate 95,456 downwards.
ACAGTGTGGAGAAGCCCCAAAGAAGCGTACCACCCAGACTGTTACATGCCCACAGTAAAGCATGGGGTGGATCAGTGATGGTTTGGGCCGCAATATTATGGGCCAATACTTGTGCTAGATGGGCGCGTCACTGCTAAGGAGGACCATGTGCACCCAATGGTTCAAACATTGTATCCTGAAGGCAGTGCCGTGTATCAGGATGATAATGCACCAATCCACACAGCAAGACTGGTGACAGAGTGGTTTGATGAACATGAAAGTGAAGTTGAACATCTCCCATGTCCTGCACAGTCACCAGATATAAATATTATTGAGCCACTTTGGGGTGTTTTGGAGGAGCAAGTAAGGAAACGTTTTCCACCACCAGCATCACATAGTGACCTGGCCACTATTCTACAAGAAGAATGGCTCAAAATATGGCCACTGTGCAGGACTTGCATCTGTCATTCCCAAGACGAATTGATGCTGTATTGGCCACAAAAGGAGGCCCTTAGACCATACACCATCCTAATGAATTACTGTGGTCTAAAACCAGGCGTTTCAGTTTCATTGTCCAACCCCTGTAGTTTTCAATTCTTACCGGTGCTATGTAGCCAAAAGATGAGGAGAATAAAGTTGAGAATGGACCTGGTGGACCATCCTGAGAAACATACTGTACAAGGTTTAGTTTATATTTCCTTTCATTCTGCCTTAGAATATCAGTTAACTTCCAGGTTTTGGAGTTAAATCCCAAATAGCTTTAAGTGGTAAGCTAGTGCAATATGTAGGCTGTAAAATCCACTGTTCCACACATCATGTAGTGCCTTTGATCAGGGGTACAACAGCAAGATGGTTCAGAGGTTCAGAACTACTTAGAAACAATTATTAAAAAGACAAAGTGTCATTTAAGATAACAACATTATTAACATGTGTTTTCTTGCCGAAAGTGTTTCTGTGAATGAGGGAGCTGCTCTCTCTTTAATAATGCAGACTGTACAGACCTACTTTCCATACTGCACAGACCTAACAACCAATGCTGAGACCGGCAGTTAGTGTAATTAACGATTGTAGAAGACTTGTGACACGGAGTGATACCATATAGTTAAACGTCCCAATGCTGTTACCATCGATTATCACCACTCATGGAAAGCCTCTAATCCAATTAGATAACTTGGTCAGAACTAACTCTTGTACAATTATTATAAGTAGTATCAGATACAGTATTTCAGGAATGTGGTATTATGCCATTTCTTATGAAAACATGGCTTTTTGTACTGAATTTATTCATTAACTTTATGAGGTAGAACACAGCTTATTCCAACATAATTTTTACTTTTCTTTGACATGACCAGTTTCAATCATTCCAAGGCCAAACTGGAAAGGGTTCGTATTTATTTATTTAACCCAGAAACCTCACCATTACTTTTCTCATCGAAGTGTGAAACATCTTCAAGGCCTGTGCAGTCGTAACAAAATAAAATTCCCAGCCCTCATTTTTTGAAGCACAGACCATACACATTCTTCCACAGTAAATCCAATAGGAGGATGTGCTTCCTGATACACTGCTTTGGTAGTTAACTCGCTTCTCCTTGGCAGCTCTGCTTGACGGAGAGCTTGAGGGTGGGAGCTCTGTCTCACTCTCACTGCTCAGTTCGCTTGGCTCGCTTGCCAGGAGCAAGAATTTGGACAAAAAAAAAATTGGCTTCACAAATGAACAAGGCTCATATGATTACTGAATTCATGATTTGCCTTAGAGAAAACTCGTACACAGGCTTTAGTCCTCTTATAAACACATGATTCACATGTGATATCACACACTGTTGTAATAAACGTCACATTGTTTAACACATTTTTGCACTTTTTCACATTTTTTAACAGTTTTCATGTAATAATTTTTTCCCCTTACAGCTTAGCATGTTTATTTTTCACACATGATTTGTTTCATAAGTAAAGTTTTTCCCATGGATACCCACAACCATACGATTAATAAATTTTCATGTTTCTTTCTTTCATTCATTGATTTTTATGGTACATTGCAGCATTTCCAAGCGCTTTTACAAGTAGGTTTTCGCATATGCAACGGATGCGACATGAATAACACTAGGCACAGCTGCTGTTCTTCCATTACCTTGTGTGCATCATTTTGTGGCAGTGGACACTATTAGACTTGTTAGTTTCTCTGATATCTCTCTGCTATAACGAGTCCATGACAAAAACATCATATTCTGTACACGTTTTTCCTTCAGGATGAATCACTCCATTCTGTCTCACAGCCCCGGGAAGTAAATTATAGTCATTTCAAACAAAACATGGTGGACGTCTTTCCTATCTCACACAAAATTGAAGTTATAGTTTGATATCAAACTCAATTCTAGAAATATTTGCACCCTTCATGAAAATAAGTAGAAATGAATATACCTAGAGGCTACATTAATGTGCACTTGGATGTATTTATGTTTGTATGCATATATGTGTGTGTGTGTGTGTGTGTGTGTGTGTGTGTGTGTGTGTGTGTGTGTGTGTGTGTGTGTGGTGTGTGGTGTGTGCTGTGATGGACTGTGGTTCCATTTAGGGCACTTTCCCACATAACAGTCAGTCTGTTCCTAGGATAAGCTAAAAATCCACCACGGACCTTAGTACACAAGAAGAACAATTGAAACAAAGCTTTTGGGTTCTGTCTCAATAAACACCCAGAAATTATGATATAGGCTGCAGAAAATTAATTAGAATAATTGAATAAATTTGATCTGTGAAAATTATTTCCTTCCATTTTTCTGACATACACAGACAAGATGCATTGGGGTCAAGCATGGGCTTGTCTTAATTCCTATCCTGCATTTCTGGTTGATGTATTAGTTAATTTGTTCCTGATTTTCTACATATATTGTATGTACATCTCTTTATACTAAAATTAGCTTTAGTTATTAAATACTTAATAAAAATCTAGCCAGATTTACATGCGAATGTCTAGATGATTTTCTTCCATGAGCATATGTTGATAAGGACCAGTCAGTCACAAATTACAGATTGTATTGAAGGCACAGCTGTTTTCTCCTTGGCAATGCTCACATAGTCTGTAACATAAATAAATGAATAAATAAAAACAAGAAAATATTGAAAACAGGAAAATCTGCCTCCTAAAAGCAGTATGTGTTAAAACCTCTAATAATGAAGCTCAGCCGCTGCAATGACCAAATATCTACAGGGAGCCATTACTTCTTTTATAATTCTATTGCTAGCCTTATTTGTTATTAATACTGTATGTTACAACAGAAGAGGTTAGCAAATGGAGTGTAATTTAAATGAATTATTTAAATGAATTGTTTAAACTTGACAGCAAATTTACACAATATCACACTCAGATATCAGATATATCAGATCCATTAACTTTTCATTCCATTAACATTCCATTTAAATCCCCAGTAGAGTTAAATGGAAAGCTCTGGTCCAATCAGATTATGTGGTCAGAGCTAACTGTTTTACTGTATAATATACCACATAGTATGTACAATATACAGTAAAGTCATGTACACAGTATGTATCAATTTGTGTTTTATTCGAAAGTATGCGATGACTTCTACATAGATTTTAGCAAATCACAGAATATGAACTACGAGGATTTTGAGCCCCACAGTTCTTGTGCAAAAGCCCCTGGAAGCAATTTACCTATAAATGTATTATTTCATGAATGAAAGAGCATGCTTGTGTACAGTGTACATTAAATCTCCATAGTAAAGATTATAGATGTATACATGGACATCATAGTGAGAAAACTCATCATCATGGCCAGGCTCACTCTCCTACTATGCTATGTTCCTAAACAGAACAAAAATAGGTTATTCTATAATCTACACCAAGCTGTGTACTGTTTTTTCTGTTGTTGTTGTTGTTGCTGCACATCAGGTGTCTCTCTGCGTGATAGCTCTCTGCATGACCTGCTGCCGGGACAAAAACTAGCACTTAAACAACTGCTGTAGTGATTTAGCCAAGCCCCTGGATCCCAGAGTATCGATGAACCTGGAAAGTATGGTTGCATGAGCGCTCCCTGTAGGACATTGAGTCACCCTTAGCAAAGGCAAATGTCACACGCGCTTGCTGTTGTTAGCTAAATGGAATTAGCTTCCAGCTTCGGATGACATCTGTCCTTATGTACTCAAATGTGAGAGCACATGAAAAGGCTCAAGCAGTGGCTTTTAATGGCCAGATGAAAGGTTGTGTGTTGGGACATGAGATTATGGATCCTCGAGCCCTCACGAACAGATGATTATCCTCAGGCAGAGATGAAGATATCTGTGAAATAAAACACCTATGTGATCTGTGAAATAAAAAAAATATGAGTACGTTTTTGCATTTTAGATGAATCGTATTCGCATTAGTGGTGATTGTCATGTTATTTATTTATTTATTTATTTATTTATTCATATTTCTGCCATATGACTAATGTTAAAAGCTCTAAAAGCTTCTGAGATCATAGCTCATACATTACACAACATTTTAAACAGGTTTGCGTCTTGGTCTCCAAACTGTTTGTGTTTAATATTCTCAGCTGAAATACAACTCAGACCCTACTTTCTGGCTGGTTGATTTTCTTCCTATTTCTCTCCATTTTCAAATGCAGTTTCAGCATCTGTAGTTTTAAATAGATTGCCCCTGAATGCGTCTTTGTGGAAGTGCATTTTCCTAACCAATCAGAATACAGGGACCAGAAACATCCATATTTGGGTCTTATTGAGCATTTAAAATAAGATAAATAACTTAATTCATGATTACATCCTCAATATTTAGCAAAAAAAAAAAGTTAAAATACCATTAAGGATTAGGTTAGCTGTTAACTGCTACCTGCTAGCCTAGCCTTATTTACTGTAGCTCTAAAAAATGGCACCCAGTGAATGACAGTGCAGGGAGCAATAAAGCATTAAGCATCTTCTCATTTTTTAACATGCACATTGGAGACCCTGAATGTCTAACATGACTAAAACGTTAATTTTGCATAACCTGTTTTTTTTTTATCTCTTTAATCATCTCATCATGCCAAATAACTATCACACACTGATGATAATAGAGTCCAGAAGGATGTGCGCTGAAGCAATGCTGAGAAAAGAAAAGAAGGGGGCGTGACAAGACGTAGATACTATACCTAATGAACATGTTACATCAATGTTGAATTCTTGTATAATTGATTGAAATCACCCCAAAAACAACACTCTCTTCCTTTTTCTTTAATTCAAACCTGTGTTTTGCAAGCAACAACATGCACACCATTATTTGTTCAGAGATAAAAATATTTTGTTGCTCGGGTCAGAAATCAGCAAGGAGGAGGCGCTTTTCTTATACGAGGTCACAGTAGGGGAAAAAATCTAAACTGCAGGCCAATACAAAAATGGAAAAAAATTGCGAATGTTCCTTTGTCACTTTTTTTGAGTGTATGCAAACACACACATTGTAGATCCATCCGAATGTCTAAAAATGGTTTAATCTGTCCCCTTTAAAGCTGTAACCATGATGTTTACTAAGAAACATTTTTTGGAAGCTATCTATACTATACCTAATCATTCCAACATCAAGCATTAAAACCCTATAGGTTTAGAGAACCATCAACTTGATATCCATATACTTAGAGAGTAGCTGGCTGACTAGTAGCAATCAGAGGATGATCATGTTTATTTACTATCTTGAGTATTTGAATAACAGACAATAATGAGGGTAAATTCATTTATGAACGTTTCTGAAAAATTGCGGGGGAAAGTCTTTTTTAAAAAGACCCTGTTTATTGTCAGGTTGTAAGTGCTGGTTGAATGCTGTAGTTTCGCTTTCAGATTTACTTTTTTTTTTTTTAGTCTTTTGTTTATGGATTCAGTTCATTGAATCACTGGGTCAATTTCTGATTTAGAGTTGATTGAAACTATTTCAATTATTTATTTAAACATTCTAACATTAAATGCTCAAAAAAAATTACTAATTCCTTTAAAAACAAAAACACCACAGCTGTTGCAGAAAATACTAACAGCTTTTATTCTCAAGTTTCGTGAGAATATTGTTCCTTCTTCTTCCTCTTTTGAGTTTATGTGCAGTTGCTGCAATACTGCCGCCCCCTACTGGACTGAAGTATTGATCAGAAGAAAAAAGATTATCGCTTTGTAGAAGTCATGACATGACAATCAACCAAACAAGTTATATAGAATTTTACACAAATTTATTAAATACTTATAATAGATTTTAATATCCTAAAAAGTCAATAAACATAATGAAGAATCAAATTCAACTGAAAATCTGATTCACACACACCGCAGGTCGGTTGTGTTCATGTGAGTGTTTTGTTTGTAGATTCTCATGTGGATGGAGATAATGAGAGCAAAAACTTTTGTTCGTTAATCTTTCAAACATCATTATAGCCTGATTACTGCGCATAATAATGTAATTTCTTGCGAATATAATTATCTGCACTGTAGGTTCGTTATCATAACCATCATCAAATATGTGTTTGAAAACTATCATAAACAAGAAATTGTTCCATAACTAACTACTGTATGTCACATGGATTAGATTAATGTCGTGTGACTTCTTAATCATTTCATAGTCCTTCCTCTTGGTCTTTGACTATGGTTGCTTTGTACAATGCTTCATCATCATCTGTAGCACCATTTCTTTAGAGCTGTTTATTAACCACATGGGGCAAATAGGGGGGTCATATAGACATCAGACACAATCTGCTAAGACACACAAATGACCCCGGAGAGTAGCTTTTAATGAGCAGAGCCATCTGAAACCTCAACTCAATCCAGAGCAAAGGAGGAGGAAGACAAAAAGAGAAAAAGAAAGCAAGAAATTATAGAAAAAGCAGCTTGAAACATCAGTGTTGTAGCATCAAGGGCTTCTTCATGGCAAACTGTAGATTTTCTCTTCTGTAGCCCAGGGCCAGGCTGGTCTGGCAACAGTAGGAGAGCAGATGCCATTTGATGACAGCAAAGCAGAGATGGCCAGCCAGGCGCTGTCAGAGAGATCAGAACCATCTCATTATTTTTCTCACTCCCTTTCATGTGCAGCGTCATGTTTCCAATCAGCGCGACCACGTCCTGCGGCGTGCAAGCCCCGCAGCCTGCGAAGTAAACAGCATTAGCGTGACTTTTTCTTCAGCTGGAGTTCTTTGTGTGTGTCCTACATGCAGCGAGGAAGTCTTTACCCCGCACATGTAGGTCTTTGTGCTTTTTGCTCGCTGGCTCTTTGAGCGGTGGAACGGTGCCCCGGTGCGCTCTTTGCCCCATGCCGAGCTGAGTCTGTAGTCGGTAAACAAGACAAATGGGGTGCATCCTGATTTGGAAGGCGTTCCTGCCGATCAGCAGTTAGGCTGCTTTGGCCTAAAAAAGGAGGGGAAGGGGAGGGGGGGAGTCAGAGCTGATAAAATGGACCATTGTGCAAAACGACATGGCATCTTTTTCATGTAGCATTTCTTTGTTTTAAAATATTGACACCAAGTGTACACTTATTTGTACACTCCAGTTCCTACTATTTAGGAATGGGTTACATACACACTTTAGCTGAATGTATTTATTTTAATATTAAGTGCCAATTTTACTTAAGAGTCCCTCTTATAGTTTATGTGAATTAATTGCCTAGAGCCCAGGCCTCCAAAGTTCCCAGATTGTGTTCAAATAAATCTACCAGGAGTCTATTATATAGGTTTCCTATTCATTGCTGCATAAATATAGATCCGGAGTCAGAGCATTCTATTATTTAGATTAGATTCAGCTTCATTGTCATTGTGCAAAGTACATGTACAAAGCTAATGAAATGTGAATAGGTTAACTTGTTATCTGCATAATTTAGCCTACTTAAATTTAAATGATTTGCTCCTCAGCGCACAGTGAGGTGTCCAGTTCATGTGTGAAAATGTATCCTCATGCTCCCAGAACCATTCTTTCACTCTTTGAGTTGTGAAATATGGCTGTGCCATCAGGGAAGAAAAAAGTCCATTCATGCGAACCATTGACATTCAGTACATTCAGGTTGTCAGCTGACTTCACTTTATTGCCACATAATGTTGCTGAGCCTAGACCTACGCAACCCCAGATCATAACACTGCCTCCAGAGGCTTGTACAGTGGGCATTGATGGGTGCATCTTTTCATGTGCTTAAGTGGTTTTCGTATGCTCACAGCTATTTATTCCCTATCCTGTAAGTTCTCATCACATTGTGTGCATATGGAAATGCTCTTACTTTCAATATCAAACATAGATCAGGATACAGATTCACCAAGCATTTAAGTGATCTCTGATCACACACATTCATGTGTGTGGACCACTATCCTTTAAGGTTTTAGTAATGCATTGAACAGTTCTTAACACAATTCAATTCATATTTTCCTTTCCTTGATGAAAGATAATAATTTGACTATTCTAAACTGGCAATTTTTTTGTTCAGGCAGGATATTTAATATGAGTGTATGTACAGTTAAAGACGAATTTCAATGAGACATATTGAAATTACATCACACCACGAAGTGTTGCTCATCACTCAGGCTCAAAAATCTACTTTAGTCCAAGGTCAGAATTGTGAGTTTCTATGTTTTTGTTTTCCTCAAAATGTCTGCCTAACACTTCAGACTGATATCTGAATACATACAAAATGTGCAGAAATTCAGTGTTAAATCCTGACTATTCTGAAAGAGTAAACAGTGCATCTACGGAAACATTAATATGATCTGATTATGATCCAAGTCCCTCATATACTGTAGATGAGATGGAAATTCATCCAGGGGGGTTTATTTGCGCAGGCAGACAGCACAGCTGTGTTTGGACCCACAGGACTTCCTTTGTCTCGCCTCGTCCTCACCTCATTGCCTCGTTTACGGGTCAGTGCCTCATTATCAGAAAGCGATATTTGCACTATGCCAACACTGGCAAGACTAATTTTAGCTTTTTCATTACCAACCAATTGTTGCTCGGTTTGTCACAACACTCTGTGTGGTTTTGGACTCCGGAAAGCCCGGCTGGTCAATTTTCTGATAAAGTGTACCGACTCGCCGTATCAGTTCCTGTTAACAACAACATGAAGAGCAGGAACAGATTCCAGTAAAGCAAGAGATACAGCAGGATTTTCAATTAAACGCATCATTTATTGCTGCTGAGCCTGAGAGTGTGGTCAGATGGCGAATATAAAGCAGTGTTCCTGTAAACTGCTACGCTCAGCGCATTTACTTTGTTCAGGAATCAGTGCTGCAGAAAATGGCTAAACAAATGCCTGGGTGATCAAAGTAGTTCTAGGACTACCTAGAACATGATCATGGCATTTTAGATCACTGAATGTTTTGACTTTACTCGGCAGTTGTTGATTAATTTTCTATAACACCAGCTTGGACAATACGTGCAGCTCAGATTTATATTAAAACACTAACTGTATACTAAGATGCTAATTAATACACAAGATGTAATTGTTTCCACAATAACTTTAGCTAAGTTTAAACTACACTATTACAAAAATTACCCCATCTAAAATCTGATTAGCAGATGAGACACATAATCACCAATTTTGGATCTATCAAACCAGGAAGTCTTTAGCAAACCTATTATGGTAAATTTACTCCATAATACTTTAGGCATGACCAGGGGCACCACTAGCAATTTTGGGCCCTATGACAAAATATGCGGTTGGGCCCCCCTACCACACCCATTCCGCGCAAAACATAGTTTTTGTCTGTAATATAATAGTACTGACCTACTACTTTTGTCTCATTATTAATGAAATAGTTATCTGCTATCTTACACATTAGTAATACTTAAAGTCCTCTAGCAAACTTAATGCTAGCATATTTGCTACAAATTCAAGATCTGTATCTGGACAAAAATTACATATTTAATTTTCATTGGTGAAAAGTGTAACTAGGGCTGTCAAATATTTTAGTAATCGAGTATTCTACCAAAAATGTAATCGATTAATCGGATAAAATTTATTTTTGCTTAATTAAATAGCAATGTAAAATATACTGCTCAAAAAAATATAGGCAACATGTAGTCCCAGTTTGACTTGAATTTGCATACACATATGAGAGGCGTTCAAGTCAGACTGGGACTAAGCGTTCCCTTTATTTTTTTGAGCAGTAAATACAAAAGAAAGATTAATTGGTTTTCTTTTTAGAAAACCTTTATTTTTTAAATGCATACAGCATTTTATCAAAAAATAAACACTGTCATTATTCACAATCTGAGGAATAGCTGAAAGTTGACTGAGATGAATTAAGTGCATTACAGTGACATACATTCTTATTTTAAAGCCTTTTCTCAGATGCAAAAACTAAAAACAAAAAAAAAAGTATTTCAAATTACTTTAAGTATCAAAAAACTAAGGCACAAATTAAAATAAATAATTATACAAAAACACCAACTTAACTTTCAGAACTAAAAGTTTCAAAATCTACAGCTCAGGCATAGCATAAGCCTTTACTGACTTCTTACTGGATGCTTTGTGATGACATTTAGGATGCAAAAATCCATGGACAGGAACAAGAGTCCATACATTGTGTTTTAAGTCAATATATTCATTAGAATATAAATGTCTCTCTCTTGGACGTGTGTGTGCACACTAGTATTTAAAGGAGCGTGTGATTGCAATGAAGAGAGGTAAGGTATGTTAACATGCTCCGAACTGAGACTTGCCCTGCGCTTTGAAACAACGTTTCCTGCTGCTGAAAACATTTTTCATTGATAAAAGTTTTTTCATCACTCCCTTCCCATCCGAGAGGGAGAGTGTTCCGAAAACAGAACACTCCCTCAAATTACACAGCTAACTGTTTGTGTCTCCTTCCTCGTTGTGCGTGACGTAAGCACTTCTTCTTCGTCTGTGTTTACTGGCGGCTTGCATCTGGAAGCGTGCTGCGTCACGTCAAACATATAATTGCGCAAAAACATAATGCAAGCTTTTAAAATGAATTAAAAATTTAAAAAACTTCAAGGCAGAAGAATTTTTTTGTCGTTTCTGATGACCGGACTTATGCTTCTTTGTTGAACTTGATGACATATCTGCTTTTACAGTTCAACACCTGTACTCAGCAGCGACACTCTTCACTAGGTAGGATGGGCTGAACCATACAGTTAATCAGAGAGGGGTGTGATTGGACTGGAGATGCAGCAATAAGCAGTAATCTTTTTTCATTTGTAACACTTTTGTAGATACATTTCTAATTTCTTTTTATTTACTGCTAGTAGTGTTATTACTAATAAAGCAGATCTCTGGGGGCCCCTAAAGGTCTAGAATCGTCCTAAGCCCCCTCCCCCCCTCCTTAGCGGACTAGTCTAACTGACTAGTTAGATATTTGAGAGTGTGAGAGAGAGAGAGAGAGAGAGAGAGAGGGTCACCATGAGTTAGATTTCATTATGAGTTTTGTCATTGTGATATTCTTGCTAATTTATATAGCTTTTAGCAATACCTTTAGCTCATAATATGCAATAAGCTTCAGGTTGTTATTAACCTAGCAAAGTTTGATAGCAATCTAGATTAGCATGCGTGTTGTGTGGCTGAAAGCTTTATAGTTGGTTTCCTCTAATAGTTAGAATGCCCCCGGGGCATGACTCTACAAGACCTCTATGTGTGCGCTGTGATGTCTGGTACCAGGATGTTCACAGTGGATTTTTGCATTCTGTGTTTTTATGGATTTCATTGACTCCATGGGTCTGACTTGTTTGTCCAGTTCTCCCCATGGGTATGATCAGATTGGGAATTTGGAGGGACTTTGGGTCCTTTGCCAACCGGGCCCCATGTTCTTTGGTGCACTATGTATACTGGTGCCTTTCTATCCTTGCTAACTTTGGCTCTTTTTAGCAATTTGCTCCGCTTTGGCTTTTCTGTGGGTTCAGACTGGATGGGCGGACCTTTGGTATACTGGTATAATTGATAATCAATGTTAATCCATATTATTGCATTGAGTACTAACTCAAAGTACAAACAGTTTAATTGCACATGAATTATATGCAGTGGCGGCCGGTCAATATGGGGCGCAATATGAACACATCATTTGTGTTCGTGTACGCGGGGCGCCGGACAAACGAGCGTCTATGTAGGCATGTAAATTTTTGAAAAGCATGTGATTTGAGGCTGAGCTCTGATTGGATTTTTTCAAATCATCCTTGGGGTGCAGCACTGTGAGACCCGAACCCTCCCACTTTTATTCTTAATGAATCAATATTGTTGAATAAATATTTGGGCTCATGTGATTGGACCATTCTTAATGAGTCTTACTAACGGTCAGCAGATTGTTAATTAATGTATTGAATAGTGATTGACGTAGAAGCCAGCTAAATATGAGAGGAAATTCTGTAATTTCTTTGCTAAAATACCCATTCGCAAGGCGATTGGACGAAGAAAGAAAAAAAGTTAAAGAGGTTGGACCAGATCGACCTGATCTTCAAATTAAGCAGCAGTCAAGTGATCACGGCCAAGCTTACACTTTGTGCTTTTCCAGCACTTCTCATGGCAAGCGGATCTGCCTGACTGGGTGCGATGTGAGTCATGCCTTTATTTTATACTAGTAGTAATGATGCTTAATCACCTGATGAATGGCTATTTACAGGAGATTATTAAAAGTTTAATTTTACTTTTGTTTGCCCCCCTCCCCAAAGATTTTTTCACCAGCTGCCCCTGATTATATGTATTATCTTTTTTAAGAGAACTTTTTACAAGCTATTACAAAAGAATTTATACATAGAAACAAATAAAAATTTCTCAAATAAGCACAAGAATACTCTGTTTGTTTGTTTCTTTCCTTGAGCTTTCTTCTTGGATTACTTTTCAGACTCTCCAGCTTTTCTGCATCTTGTTCTGTTAGTTCTAGGTCTCTGGAGACCAGCGTCTCAGTCTGTCTTGAATCAAAGCTTCCCACATCGTGAACACACTCCATAGTCATCCTCCATATGCCACCAGTCCATTTGGCTCACTACATGCCTTATTAATAGATCCCCGCCAATGATAAATTCATCTCAATGAGTCACTCTGCCTCTGAGAGTGCCTCGAAGCCATATAGAGGCACTCGTGTTTGTTTTTTTTCCAGGTGCCCCGATTGTGTCATAATGAACGAGTATTTTGAGTGACAGATGTAAATGGAAAGCCATAGATGATTATGGTGTTTAAGAGGAATCATAGAAGTCGTTATTGTCATTATCTCTAGTGTTAGTGGTCTTTAACCATCAGCCATAAAGATATAGCTTTATATATACAGTCGTATGCAAAAGTTTAGGCACCCCTTGATAAATAACAGATTATGCAGAATGCACAATATTTTCAGTAAACACTGATGCATAGTTACTTCCTATGCCATGAATTGAACAAAAATTTAAAAAAAATAAAAACATTATTATGGCACTGTGCAAAAGTTTGGGCACTCTAAGAGTTCCAGAGTCTCAGATTCTTTTTACAAGGTTTTCAGATCTTAATCAGCTCATTACATCTGATACATGGTAACAGCTGTCATTAGTAAATGGCAATTTCAAAGCTTTACAACTACTTTGACTCTTCAAACCTTTGCACACACATGCGGACACTCAACAACCATGGGTTCCTCTAAGCAGCTGTGTAAGACTCTGAAAATGAAAGTTATTGATGCCCACAATGCAGGAGAAGGCTACAAGAAGATAGCAAAGCATTGTCAGCTTTCAATTTCCACAGTGAGAAATGTAATTAAGAGATGGCAGTTCAGGGGAACTGTGGAGGTCAACCTGCAAGATCCACCAACCAGGATGGATTATGCAGGTTCAGATCACAGAAGAAGTCAGGATCACCAGTAACTTCGGTCAATTTGGGAATGCCAATATTTTTAGACTGTGGGAGAAAACTTGAGTACCCAGGGGAACATATTCTCACTTTGTGTTACAAATCCTGCATTTGCTTTACACTGGTGCCCCTCATTAAAAGTCCACTGTCAACATCAACTGTTTTAAATGCAAAAAAAAAACATCATAAATACATACAAGTAATCATGATCTTGGTACTGGGCAAAAATAATCATGATTATGATTTTTGGCATGATTGAGCAGCTCGATGTTACCGTATCATATAGTCAAAAGGAGACTGAGACTCTACACTGGCCATGTAATGCCTTACAATGTGATAAAAGAAGGAAGTGGTAGTGTCATGTGATTAGTGGATCATATTTTCCAAACGGACACAGAGAGATGAAAAGATAGGAGAGACAGATAGACATTAGGTTTTACCATGGGTTATTATTTTAGGGAGTAATTGGAGGGATAGAAATGATTTAAAGCGATAGTTAACGCCACATATTTTAGTGTAGTTATGTGACACTAATTGGCTATAAAAAGCAGTTCCTCTGTGTCTCGGTTTGATATCAGAATAATTACTTAAGCAAACCACATGACTTGTGCCAAGAATTTAACAGAGAAGAAAGTTCTAGCTGCTCAGCCCAAGCTCGACTCTGCCACATGACATGGAAGAGGTAAAAAAGCCAAAGGAAAAAAATAAGGAAAGAGGAATTACTTAACTTGTGTTCTATACTGGCTTCTCAGCAGTAGTACAGGGTCATACCACTTACTGAATTGAGGTGTTCAGTTATTCCACCTCCCGCTGGATGCAGCTCATAGCCATGAGGAAATCAAAGTCTATCTCCGTCCCAGAGAACATGCTCACCTCAGCATTACGAGACCTTTAGTTCGAGTTCAGGAAAACTTTTTACTCACTGAAAAGTGAAGGGGAGGCAGAAAGGGAAGAAAAACATAGGTTGCATTAAAACTTTGTTTATAATAAGTACGATCTGACATCAGAGACACAAGAAGGTCAGAGAAGGCCCATCACCATGCTGTTCAGCAGGAATGATTCAAAAGTCCTTTTGTTCTTGTCTTTTCAGGAGTTCGGGGCACTGAGAAATGAACAAAATGAAGAACTTCAAGCGCCGCTTCTCGCTGTCCGTGCCAAGAACAGAGACAATTGAGGAGAATGAGTTCACCGAGCAGATAAACCAGCTCAACATCCAGCACAATGAGGGTAAAATCAGATCAGATACCACAAATTTGTCTTTTAACAAACTCTACCTGGCTCCCAACATTCACTGCATACACATATGGATATATATTGTATATGGACAGATTACTTCAGCTTGTTTAGTCTAATGACCAAATCACCAAGTCAGTGAGAGGCAGAGGCATTTATAGTGAGGAAAAAACTACATGAGATGATGTGGGGAAGAAACCTTGAAGGAAACTAGACTCAAAAGGGAACTCGTCCCCATCTGGGTAACATCAAATTTTAAACCAATTAAATTGTTCTGAGCAGTTACTATCTGGATTAAGAAGAACATCCACAGCCATCATTATGGGGCTGCCCTCAGCAGCAGAAGCAGCAAGTGATTTTAAGGTGTTCGAGGCACCAACCAGGATGGATTATGCAGGTTCAAACAGGTCAAAGTCAGGATCACCAGTAACTTAAAAGGAGTATGTGTTGCCTGACCATGACATTAGCCAATCATACTGTCTGTGTCTGTGAAAGCTCAGGCATGCAGAAGTGGGTAGATAGCACTCCGATTGTGCTACACCATCCCCCAGACGTTGCAAGTACAGCAGTTCATCTTTACATGCCTCAGAGGAAGCAGGTGATAAAATTCTCCCTCCCTGGTTGGTATCTACTGTATGGTGTGATAACAGAAAACTGCCTGATGGATGGGAATTGGCTATGACAAAAAGGAGGAGAAAATGAGGGGAAAATGCCAGAAAAAAGCCTCTAACGGCATTTGGCATCAGAAGTAGTCCCAGCTGTTTATGTCCTCAATTGTTATTTTGCCACAATTGTGACAATGATTGTGTACAAAGCCACATTCATTCCACCCTGGCCATTCCTGGCCGTTTATGTTGCACAGCCACTTATGGGATATGTATCTAGTCTAATGTAGCATACGAAAGTGGCTTACATGGTGAAAATCTGATCAGGAAATCATATTTGTTCTATTTTGAAAGAGATCATGTGAACATGTGGGTCCAGTTACACTACACTCACCTAAAGGATTATTAGGAACACCTGTTCAATTTCTCATTAATGCAATTATCTAATCAACCAATCACATGGCAGTTGCTTCAATGCATTTAGGGGTGTGGTCCAAACTGAATGTCAGAATGGGAAAGAAAGGTGATTTAAGCAATTTTGAGCGTGGCATGGTTGTTGGTGCCAGACGGGCCGGTCTGAGTATTCCACAATCTGCTCAGTTACTGCGATTTGCACTCACAACCATTTCTAGGGTTTACAAAGAATGGTGTGAAAAGGGAAAAACATCTAGTATGTGGCAGTCCTGTGGACGAAAATGCCTTGTTGATGCTAGAGGTCAGAGGAGAATGGGCCGACTGATTCAAGCTGATAAAAGAGCAACTTTGACTGAAATAACCAAGGTATGCAGCAAAGCATTTGTGAAGCCACAACATGCACAACCTTGAGGCGGATGGGCTACAACAGCAGAAGACCCCACCGGGTACCACTCATCTCCA
>JAAGKR010000482.1:52172-78958 GCA_011419295.1 Clarias macrocephalus | reverse complement strand
AAAAAAAAAAACACATTCCTAGCTAATTTTATGGGGTTTGAATCCAAATATGTCAGTGCCTTTTCAACAATGTTTGTTGGTCGAGTCCCTTTTATATTTTGGCCACGCCCATTTGAGGTTTAAACTCAAATACCGACATTTATTTTTCATCAGAAAAGTTTAGCAGTGTTGAAGTGTGTTTTGTCTTTTAGATGAATCCTGATACAGCTAAGAATCAGTTTCACTTCCAGACATGTGTTTCTCATGTGGATACACAAAGCACAATGCAGCAGTATTTAAAAACACGAGTGATCCGTTCAGTGACATCATCTGTTGCATTTCCTGGTGATATTTCTATCACCTTTTATCAGTACTGATGTTAAACCTGTTTCTGTTCCACTTCCTGCACGCTTTCGATTCCACTCAAGTCTTCTGCTGTGGCCATTATCTGATCACGCGGTATAAAAAGTAGAGTCTTCAAACATCTCACCTCATCATCTTTGTACCAGGAGAGCGATTCGGCCGTCAGCACGAACCAGTACTCCTTAGAGCCACCTTTCATGATGCCGATGTTGTTGATTGTCAGCCAGCCCTTCCTGATGACCTGAGAAACAGAACAAGACAGACGGGGATTGTGAATATTAAAACACACTCATCCATCCATCCATTTAAGAACCTCTGTAGTCCTACTAGCGACCCTGGAGGTGACCACTGTATTTATTTATTTGTATTTATCTACATGTATTTATTCTGCATGTGTCTGGACAGTGGGAGGAAACCCACCAAGCACAGAAAGAACATGCAAACTCCACTCACACAGACTGTGATGTGGGAATCGAACCCGGAACCCTGAGTGCACTGTAACCACTAAGCTATCCTGCCACCTTCATAAAACCTCATAAATCCTGCCTCCAGAAAATAAAAAACACTCTCATCTCACTCTCACACACTAACATGCAACAACATTCTCTCCCCATCAGAGACCTGTTACTATGGCAACCACAATACATGACGTATTAATATAAAGCCGTGATTTGTATACATGTCCACATGGCCACCACATAAACTCCACTCCCATAACCTGGATCATATCGCACAGCTTATTTGCTTGTGCTTAGCCTCCAGAGCACAAAATCACACATCTGAGGAAACAAAGTCTGGAATTTTTGACCACACAACACAGACATGCACAAATATAGATGATCTAAATGCGCACTTTGTACAAAGGCCTGAACATGGCGTGGTTTGGGTTTTGTATGGACTGAAGGACAGACATAAAAAATAATAAAAATAAAAAAACAACCAGTGTGTGGGAGATGTTTGAGTCACCTGCCATCTACATTAGTGATATCACTTACACACACACACACACACACACCATCATAAATATAAGAACAGCACTCACCATGATCTCATCCTAGAGCAGCGAAGGAAAAAGGGAAAAATATAAATGATTAGAAAAACACAGAACAGATTGTTCAAATGAAATATAAAAATCCATATTTGAAGAGCAAAAGTTTGTATCCCCTTGCACAAAATGAATAAGACAAAGATTTTCAAGAATAGTTCTATCAGATGTTCCTTCGATCTTATTAATAAAATAAAAGATTAAGATAATAATCTTAAATAATGAAAAGTATCATTTCAGTTTGAATTCTTCTTTTAAATCAATAACTCTCATATCCACACTTTGCCCTTACAGTATATCTGCCCCCCAAGCTCATTCATGTCCTCCACTACAGTATGTTGTAATCCTGTTTGCATAAATAAATTGTAAAACGTATTCCGTTCAAAACCCATGGGGATGTAAACTTTTGCACCCAAATGCAAATGGACAAAGGAAATGTAAAGAAAAACATAAATGGGATTCAGTTTTCTCCTCTCTGCTTTTCCCTGCGGTTTCCAGAAACAACAATAGAAAAGCCATGTTGAATAAAATAATTACGGCTTGTTGTTAAGGCAAAAACCGAAAAACGTAGTATGGAATTTTTTTTTTTTTTTTTTGTCTAGAACATTTCGTCTGTCCTGACCACCTGTATTAAAAAAGCATGGCTGCCGCTAGTCACGCTAGCCTCAGGAATGTTGTGACATCCACTCATCTTTCCAAAATAGCTGCACAATTACATAATACTCTCATACTAGCGAGTGTCTTCTCTACTGCAGTGCCACAAAGGTCCAAAAATACTGTATCACGAAAGGTTTCTGCCTTAACATCTGCCTGGAATGAAACGCTAAAAAAAAAAAACAAGATCAGGAGTGTAAAATTCATATTGTTCCTGTTGTTGTTCTATTACTGATCGGGGATCAGTTTTCCCTACAGAACTCTTCATTTCAACTGGTGTGAGCGCGAGCACGAACCTGGCCCTGGACCAGTTGATAGAGAAGAAGCAGCATGAAACGACATACAGAAGAAAACACAAAATGTAGGAGACGTGAACAAGGGTCAGAAACGCAACATTCATCTGAAGGAGAGAGACATGACACATGAGGACATACGGTATGTGAGGAGGTAAAGGAAGAATTCGGCCAAAAGCGAAATGCACATGATGTTCCACTTAGTCCAGTCGCGGTAGAGCAGCTGTGTGGTGGTGGACGCGCTCTAGCTTTACACTGAGGCTAATGTAGCTACAGTAAAAGGAATCTTATAACTTAGCAGTTTACAATACCATCGTGCAAATGTACCCTTAAATGTTCACTGAGAAAAATACTTTTGAGCAAAGTACGTAGTAGGCACTGTCTATGTCAATGTCTATTTATTATATTAAAACCTCCACCTTCTAAATTTAGACCACACTTCTTAGCTAAGCCTAGAACTAGCACCCAACTCGTTTCATCAATTTTTATAAATGATATAGGGGTGGAAACCATTTCAACTGTATTAGCAACAACATTTATACGAGGTGGTATCAAAAAGTTTCAAGACTAGTTTTATAACACGCCAACAGATGGCAGCACTGGGAGCACCGACTGTCAGTCAGTGTGCCAAAAGACATTGTCCTGGAGCTGTGCAACTGGTCCTATTCTTCTCGTGCTATTTCATCGTGGACAGCAAGTTAGAACGAAGAGCGAACGTGAAATTCTGCATGAAACTGCAAAAGTGCGCGCTCAACATCTTTTTCGACATTGTGCATCAAGAATTTATCCAGACTGTCCCAAGTGGCTAGGGAATTAAGATGATGCAGTTTGGATGCAAACACAATATTACAGTACATTCATTTATAAGCTACCTCACGGTAATATTTCAGAAAGAGGGAACATTACATCACTTAGATGAGATGCATGTCCTGTGTGCGGGAAGCTGTTGTATTAGTCACAAACTAATTGTAATCCTAATCCCCGCTAGAAACTTAAGGGACCATGGATGTCGTCGGCACCAGTGCTCCAAATAAAGCTTACATAATCATTGTAAAAATCTTTGTAACGGTGTGTCTGGGTCGTTCATTCAATGTTATCGCAGCATCCTTTTATCGACATCATTCTAACTTTCAGAAACAATGTTGTCCTGATGGTGTTGAACTGTATTACAACAGTCATCCAATGTTAGAGGTCCTTCTAGCTACATATCAAACTGGATTAATTTGAGTTAAAAGACAAACGCGTACTGTACATTTCACTTTTGGCTGAAGTACTGCTTTAAAACCAATAGTATGTAAAACATTTGACATAAATAGTAACAACAGAGGGAAAAGTCATGTACAGTATGTCTCAGTCTGCACCTGGGCTTGAAGACGGTGCTGTAAGTGATGTCAATTTTACCTGGTTGCCAGCTGCCTTCTTCTTGCTCATTTGGCTGCTTCTCTGCTGAGCACTAAAGAAAAAATATTTTCATTACTTAGTTTTGTAACATAATGCTTACTTTTTCGAATCCCTTATTAAATACATTATTAATCAATATAGAAACAAAACACACTGATTCGGCATGTTAAAAACGGAAGCAATGTATGAATGCAATTAAAACTTAAAACTTAGTAAAATGTTATATTGTTGTTGTTTTTCAGCTCCTCCCCATTAGGGGTCGCCACAGCAGATCAAAAAATCTGCACATTGTTTTTTTGGCGCAGGTTTTACGCCGGATGCCCTTCCTGACACAACCCAAGCCATTTGTATCCGGGTTTGGGACCCGATTTTCAGCAAATAATTTGTTAGTTATATTATTGAGTGTTTCAATAACTGGAAACACTGACAGTAATAGAGCCATGAATAATTTGTGTCTATAATAAAATCAAATCAATATCACAACCAAGAAATGTCCAATGATAATAAACTTTCTTCCATCTAATTGATTCTGGTCACTCTGGATAAGAGCGTCTGCCAAATGCCTAAATGTAAACGTAAATGTCCAGGGGTCACAACCCTCCCATTTTCCTAACCAGGCTTAGGACTGGCACTGCATGCAGTGTCTGGATAGTATAGGTTGTGGCAATCACCGACAGCGGGACTTGAACCCAGATGCTAACATTTATAGCTACAGTAAAATTTATGCAGTATTGTATTATAATTTCTCAATACCTTCTTAAATTTTGTTCAAGCTCACACATATACAAAACTATGAAAACTCACTTAGCAAATCCAATGAAATCTTCGTGGTTGGTGTTCATGTACGCCAGCTCGATGTCAATAAGCAGCATTACCTTGTAAACATAAGTGGAAAAATTCTTTAGTTATTGTTCAGTTATGTAATTGCAATGGCATTTTAGTTTCTGGCACAGATTTTGGTTTATATATCATATTCTGTCAAAAGGGGTGGATTATTTTAGAAGAAATTCAAGGCAATATATCAGCAAAACACTATTTGAAGGGTAACTATACTATATTATATGCGACATGTCAAGTCAGGTATCAAGTTGCACAGGATAGATTGTCCGGTAGATGCAATGTACCATATATTTAATTTCTGTCAAAACTGTGTGGTAAATATCTTCTTAAACCTTCAGCAGGATTGAGAAAAGTTTAACCCTTAACATAGTTTTATACCACTTTAATGAACACCATCCAACCTGGTTACTCCAGTTATGTTGGAATGCATGCATTTTTTTTCACTATACAGCCATGTTACTGGTAAAGTATTTTTGAATTTTAATTAATTTTCAGTTATTTTTATAATTATTGTATGATATAGTCATAAACAAGGTATCAAAATGCAGAACAAAATATCAATATCAAAATATGCATAACACAAATCACCTAAAATGTAACTTAATACCCAATTTGATATGACAGGTCACACGATTTATGTACAACATAACAGACTGTTTCATCAGTAATTTTTTAACCTTATTTGTAGAACTGTCTTTAACAGCACGTTGATAAAATATTGCATGACCTCTATTGGCAACCTTCAGACAAATTAATGATATGAAATTTCCTCTAACTAAAGTGGTAACATTTAGATCTCAACATACAACTCTGATATGAAGCAGTATGTGCTGGAGATTAATGCAATGCTGTTGAAAATGTTGCGAAGGTAGATACTGGATTGCATCGCTTGCCCGACGCCTCACCTGACCCTTGGTGCGACTCTCACGGTCACGGATGTGCTGAGTGACAATTCTCTCCATTTCCTCTCGCAGCATGGGGTACTGGGCCAACTATGGACACACACATACAGACAAGATGCAAGGCAGAGAGCAAATGTATCATACACTCAATTTACTATTGGTGTCTTCATCTACATACAAACAGCATGGCACTGTAAACCATGCTGGATTTAAAAGCTAACCATGTGGGTTAACCATGTGCAAACATATACAGAATCACACACCGTACATAAAAATATAATAAAACATGCAAATGGTGCATGATTGGGGCTGCTGAGATTTTTCTTTATGCACATTTTTTTTAAAATTAATTTTATTGCCTCAGAGAAAGTCGATTGTTAGCTCCTAAATTTTATTGCCTGTATTTGTCCATGTTCCTAACTTCTGATTTTAACTCAGAATTGATAAGCTGATGACCTCATCCAGTCGGACATGAAGGGTGCTTTCACATTGTTTAGTTCATTCGAGTTGAACCCCGGTGTGTATTCCACTTCGATGGTATTTTTCAAAACAACCAGTCTTAGTGAGGTGGTCTCGATTTACATGCCAATACAGTTTGATTGCGGTTAGAAAACGTTCCAAATCTGAATTGACTCTGAACCAAGCATGTCCCACATGTTATGGACAGCGAATTTTTAAACAGAACCAAAAGACAGAGTAAAACTGCCATGTATTCTAGAGACAAACAAAAAGAGAACATAAATGCTGGATAATATTTAAAACTTTTTTTTTTTATATAATTATCTAATATTTTATTTTGTGCTTGTTCTATGTGTGTTCTATATGCTTGCATGTTTTTTGCTATTTTGCCAAGCACTTGCAAAGGTTTGTTCACATTTACTCATTTCCGTATTCATGTCTAATAAGAGTGATTTTCAGCCAGACCTTCTCAGTCAATGTTTTTTTTTTTTTTTTTTTTTTTGGTTTGGATAATTACTTGAAGGGTGAAAACAGACCAAGCCTATTAGCAAGCAAAACCAAAATTGTCCATTTCAGTCTGTTTTGTCTCATCAAACGGACTAATAGGTGTGAAAGCACCCTGCTTTAATATCTTTTATGGACCATTTTAATTCTTGGAGCCGTTTAAGTTAATGATGCATTGCAATGTTTGGCTCATGCAGAGTCACTCTCACAAACTTTAACACGCAGACCCTTATATAAAACAGCGCAAAGTGGCAGGCATTCAGGTTGACTCTGCTTCAGTCAAGTACAGCGATGCAAAAAATAAACAGGGAATTGAAAAAGGACAAAAAAGCAAGACATTTACACATGCACTGAAGGAATGAAATAAAAGAGAGGAAGAGAGGGAGGAGAGGATGTTGGAAGATCAAAGTGACTTCATGTGGATATTCAGGACAGTCACATCCTCTCACAAACTACTTTAAAGGACATGACCTGATGATACAGTCACTTGGCGGCAGAACGTGTAACAAAATACTGAATAGCACACTTTTAACATGGATTAAAAGCATAAAAAAATCCACAAGTGGCCGAGTGTCCAAAGAACAAAAAAAAAAAAAAACAGTGTGAAAAGATGGATACAAATGACATCATGAGAAGAAGAGAAAGCACTAGATGATTTATTTATATTGGTGTTAACTAGTGAGTGTAACAGGACCTACCCACCCTAATGTTAAGAAAAAAAATTTGCAATTTAAATGAAAATCAAAATGGAAATAAAATAATATTTAAACAGCGGGTGAAAAGACAGGACAAAAAAAAAAAGACAATTTGAACATTTTAAATGTTCTCGTAAGAGATTTAAAATAACTGTTTGGCGTACCATGATGGAAAAAAAAAAGTAAAATTCAATAATATTAATAATTGTAAAATTGGTATGGATAGACTAATTGGACAGCTTTTATTATTAGGCTGTCCTGTTAGGGACTGTCCTCAATTGGCCCATATAGGTAGAAAATATGCGGCTAGTTTATTAAAGAAAACTTGCAATCTTTAAGGTGTACCACAAGGCTCTGTACAAGGCCCAGTTCTGATTTTATTGTACAGTACAGTACTGTCGAAAGTCTTAAGCCACTCTTAATTCTTCATATTATATTGAATTCAATTTAATAATATTGATTAAGTTGAAGAAATAGGAACAAATGTTTTATTGTGACAGGCTGCAAAGTGCCTAAAAATACAAACGTTTGTTCAAACCCCTCGGCATTCAGCATAACCAGTACACTAATGACTGACCTGATCATCTGTCATCATCTGCACCTGTTTTGCACTGGTTCATGCCTTAAGTTAGATGTTTTTTTTTTATGTTTGAATGATTTATAGGTCAGTGTAACAAACTAAAACATTCCTCTGAAACTGCTCAGGTACAGGCGCTGGACTGAAAATAAGCGACAAAACTTGCCAAAAAAGAGAGCCAAAAGGAGCTTTTTCTGAAGACTACATTAAAAATACAAGAAAGTCTGGTTGTTTGGAAGCAAAATATAAAGAAATGAGTTGGGATCAAGACTTTCGTACAGTACTGTTCATGCTGACAGAGTCAGTTTTTAAAGCTGCATATCTGTAGAGAACTAAATTAGCTTGTCTTGTAAAATTAAGACACTAAGAAAAACTCCTAACCTATTTTTTTTTATTCATTTGTTTTACATTACAAATATATTCCAACTATTGCTATAATTATGAACATGGATTTTGTGTGCTATTATTTTCCATTCAAACAAGCCATGTTTAAATTAAGAGTCTACATGCTATCCCAATCTTTTCACTTTCCTGGCATGCTGCTCTAGTGAAAGAGTTCAGCACTAAAAATGTCCTAGCAGCCCAATTTTTGTGCTTGAATTTTTTTTTTTTAAATCTTGTCCTTGTAAATATTTTTTAAGTGCATAATGTAGCAATATTATGATTGATTTCATTGCCTAGTATAATGCATGAGGATAACAAAACAGGTTTTAGAATTCCATGACTAAGCAGAGGAACACAAGAACACCACATGTTGAAAAGAATGGCCAGAGGACAAAAGAGATCTAGCATGGAGCTTATATAGATTACTCGTACTGTACTATAAGGTCAAGGTTATTTGTATTTGGCAAGAAAATGAACCCATAAGAAAACTCAATTAATTCCACCCTGGCATTCCAGAATATAAGGAAGTAGAAATTTACACATCTGAATGCAATTTGTAATGCAACATCAATTTTCACATTATATACAAGGGACATTAAAGTCAGACCGAGATTTTTGATTGTGCAGAATAACAGAATAGAGTTATGAGAGTAAAACCTCATTTTATCCCCTGTTACACTAATGCGTATATCCCAGCATTTTACTAGTGCGTGAATACCATCAAGGTAGAAAGTTTTCTCAATGCAACTGCCTGCTTCATGTCTGAATGACTGGCCTCCCAGGAACTCCTTTAATTGAATGAGGTCAGGACTGTACAGTGAATGTGACCCTAAACTCCAGGTAAGTTCCTGTCATGTATAAGTGGTATTGGTCGACTGGTTGTTTTACAGTTCCCTTAGCAAGATGCGCCTCTTCTGCAAGTTGTCGACAAGTTATTCGTTGGCTCCAACCCACCTTGGCCAGGATTATCATTTGTAGACACCCTTCTTTAGAACGCTTGCACCGTTTAAGAGTCTCATCACTGTACTCTGGTCTTTGGTTTTATGCCTCCATTCACAAGAAATTTCATTACAAGTTTTGGTTTGGCTTGAACGCCCCTTGTATTTTAAAAAGATTCTTAGAATGTTCTAAATTGGGTTTTAAGAAATAATACTGTTGTTAAAAGTTGGATTTAAAAGTTTCAGTAGATGTAAAATATTTTATAGATTCAAAGAATATTGTGTATCTAGTTATATTATTATATTTTGTGTTTTAATAGCTTACATTTTTTTCTTCATGTTTGCCTCAAGCACACAAACAGCCGTGTTTATAATGACTCACACAGCCAGTAAATTGAGTAAGTGTGTAATCATATCCGTGTTCTGTAATAAAATGTCTTTGCACTTTCACGAGGCCAAGTCAAAATAGACAATACGATTAGAGACGGGCCTAATCAGAAACACGTTCTATTACTTTAAAAATTCTATGAGATAACAGAACCAAAAGGAATTAGATGGGGGAAAAAATTTTCATAACAATATCTGACTGTAGTGCAGCTGCAAATTACAACTTTATATTAATATATGTACAGTATATGTTGTTGTTAGTCTTTCAGCTGCCCCCATCAAGGGGTCGCCACACAACTTGGCACAGGTTTTACGCCGGATGCCCTTCCTAACGCAACCTTCCCATTTTATCCGGGCTTTGGATCGGCACTGCATCCAGTGAGTCACTGGGCTTTGGGCATTGAGTGGGAATTGAGCCCGGGAACCAACCACTGAGACACCAATGCCCATATCAATATATGCACATATATATTATAATATGTTATCATTTACTGTTTTAACAAAGAAAAATGAGAAAATGTAATATGTTATTCACTGATAAATTAAAAATTGTCATGATAAAAAAAAACTGCTGTGCTATAAAAGAATTAAAACACTTTGGGACATGCTGTTATTTCAAAATAATCTAGTTCATGTCTGGTATCTACTTTACATTTCCAGTTTGAGTTTGGCTGCATTACACCACCCTGTGACTTGTTATTTCCCTATAACACCAGATCCACCCAAGCGTTTAGCTTCTTTCTTAATCCCTTGCATTTCACCAAAAATGAATACATTGATCCCTAACACAGATCAGAAAGGAATTGCCTGTTTTTTTTTTTGTTTGTTTGTTTTTTGCCACCTAGTTTAGCCATCAGTCTATCCGTACCCAAGATGACGCAGACAAACAAGGATTTTGTTTCTGCATTACCTTTTCACTACATTTTCGTATGGTGGAGGTCAGTTCACTCACTACCATATCTATACACTTCAGGCAAGGAGACTTCAGCTTTTGGATCAGCTTTTTCACTATGGCCTCGAAGGCCAGATCGGGGGTAAACAGGCCCGTCCTGTAGAGGAAGTGGGGTGGCACAGCACAGGACAGAGACAGTAGAGAAGGAGGGGGGAAATGATTTGGACGGTTGAAGCAGGGAAGAGAAGAGAAGCATGAGGGACAAGGAGAAGGTACAAATAATGGAGAAAAGCCTCAAACAATAAAGAGATAAAATAGAAGAGCTATGCAAAATGAAGGAGAGGGAAGAGGGAGAGAGCAGGTTCGGGATGAAAGGACAGATAAGACAGCACAGAGGAAAGAAAAGGCAAGTGAGACATTTGGTTTCTCTTTAAGCCATTCATCAGAGGGCTCGAGCCAAGATCTCCCTCCCACAGAGGCAGAATGAGAGAGAGGAAACCTCAGCCTGCTGTCCATGGGCCAACAGCTCCAAGCCAGGAATAATTTAGACTGCAGCGTCGCACGCTCACGCCAGTCAGAGACCCTCTACATTCCGCTCTCATTGACCCCAACCTCACAGCTGACCACCAAAACCAGAGCCAGTCTATTACGTCCCCACCGGAGCAGTGGGAACTCTTACAGAATGCTGACATGGCTCTCCGGCGGCTGGTACTCTGGGTGTTAGTGCTTGTTTATAGCCTACTGTCTTTGTCCTCAGTGGTTTTGTAGTTGTAATTGAAAAACGAGGAGGGGAAATGTAATTCTTTTGCATTTTACTTACAGTTTACATAACCCAGTGGCTTAGTGATGTATAACTTAAATGGAGATAATATACTAATTCTGATTGACGTACATTTGCATCGCTGCAGTCTTTTAAGCCGGTTTCTGAGTGCTGAAGTCCTATAGCTAGGTATATACTGTATATCATGATTAAAGCAGAATCCTTAACATGCAGAATAACATGCTTTCATTTTTTCCCCCTAAGAAATATAACCTGATTATTCATTTATAATTACTTGAATGCTTTGATACAAGGCTGGTCATATGGCAAAACATGTAATTTGCCAAATATTATAATGCTAAAAAAAAAAAAAGAAAAAAAAAGAGGATTCAGCTAAAACATCCTTAACTTGTATGCAATTAAATAACGTGTTTAATTAATTATACAATACTTAGCCTAATAGCTCGCCTTCTAGAATACATCCGTATGTAACTACAAAAATAATTACATTATATAATTGTTCTTTTAATGGTATTTTAACACAATAAAAGTAATTAGCCAAATCAGCATTAACACGCTTGTGAAAATTCACTTCCTGTTTTCATTACACAACAATAAACTTTGCCTAACATTATGTAGCACAAACTAGTTAGCACATACTGGTTCTAACTACACAATATAATATTAGACCTAATGCTAGCTAGCTCCCTGTCTCTAGTGACTACTTTTTAACATGCATAACACTTAACGTAACATGCTAGCAAATATGGCTTGTGGTTTTTAGTTTTTAGCCTAGTGTTAACTAGCATGCAGAAAATGCTTTAGCTAGTAATTACAATTACATTATAATATTTATTCCAATGCCAGATAGCAAATTATCAAAGCACAATTTTTGTACTTAAAAAAAAACATTTTAATAGTTAGCCTAATCTGAGCTAGTACTGATTATCCCATTAAGACTTTAATAACTACACAATTAATAATCAGGCTAATGCTAGCTAACATACCGGTGTAGCAGGCTATAAGTTGGAATTCCACAATAGGTAGGATGCTATTGAAACAGGCTACTATTTTACATTAAATTATATCCAAATTGTTAGGAACCAGGTTTATGTACTTACTATATACAAAATAAATCTAATGATATTCTGTATTGATTAGAACATTCAGAATGTAATAATTACACAATTAATATTCAGGCTATTGCTAGCCAACATGCTAGTGTAGCTGGTTATATGTTAGAATTTCACAATAGCTAGCATGCTAGTGAAACAGATTACTATTTTAAATTAAATGATAGCTAAATTGTTAAGAACCCTAGTATTTACTTACTATATACTGTACAAAATAAAATGTTATTCTTCTGGGCTAGCAGATAACTGAATAATAGTAGCTAGGTTGCTAATATTGTTTAATTCCCTGATAATACACTCAGCCTAATTTTAGCTAGCTTGCTGATTAACTTGGAAGCTATAATAATAATAATAATAATAATAATAATAATAATAATAATAATAATAAAAGTAAATAAATAAATAATGTAGCTGAATAGACTTCCGATAGACATTAAGATCTACAAAAGCAAATTGTTTAAGTTAAATTTGATATTTTATTTTTGCCTTATCACCTAGGAGTAGCAGTGGTAATAGTATTGATTAGCGGTTAAAAAAATAAGGACAAAATTGTCATATGACTCAGCGCTGTTTTATATTCCTGTAACTTTCAGTATCATTTTGTTTTTTCAGGTTCACCTAGCAGTTAAACCCCAGCACCCAGATGTTTATAACCAGTGCAGGCAGCTGTTTTGACCATGCCATGGCCATTCTTCTTATTTTTACCCATACTTTACAGCCACACACACACACACACACACATACACACGCACACATTAGCCACTGCCCATCTGCAGCCCATGGTTAGGCGACGGCGAGTTTAGGGGTAGCTGGGACATATCATGACCCTCCACCAGGGCTTTACCTTCTTGGTACACTGCCTAACGGTATTGACTAGCTCAGAAATGACCATGTCCACGCATTTCTGGCACGGCTCTTTAATCTTCCCAATCTGCCTTTTCACAATGGTTTCAAACGCCATGTCCGGGGTGAAGAGCCCAGTTCTGCCCGTCAAAAAGGAAACAGACAGGTCCGAAAGTGAAAAATAAAACAAAAACAAAAAGGAGGAGGGGGGAAGAGACATAAAAGGAGAGGTTGGGCAGAGAGAAAAGTGTTAATATGATTTAGTATGATTTATAATATGCGAGTAATGCATAAGGAAGAAAAATGTTGTTCATAAAATACATTAGTGCTTATGTATATATAAGTGGATTTTGATGCTTGCAATCCAAACATCGTGACTCTGTCTGTTCCCAACTATGACTAACAAGAAAAAAACTGTTTTAGTCATAGAGGACTCTCGAAATGTCCCCAGCTGTCCCAGAAAACACAAAATATTAGGAAGCGAATCATTTGTTTTATAGAAGTAACTGCTGACTATGATGTTTAGGAAATTAGTTAATTCGTTGTCTGGTTTCTATCCTCTCTAGTGATGATTTTTTAAGGCATTTACACCAGAGAGTTAGAAACCACAGACAAGTCTGCGAGACAGACTAACAACTGAAAAAAAAAACACACATACACACACACACATCTAATCTAATCACAAACTCATCTTCCTCGGTCATAATTCATAAATATCAGTTTAAAGCGGAAGTTAAAGCGAGACTCAAGGAGATGTTGTGATTAGGTTTGGTGACTAAATTAACGTCGGTGATAGACAATCATGACGATCACGATAGAGATTTGGAGTTGAGGGATGGTGGAAAGAAAGACGTGCCTGATGCCGTGAATGTTCTTGATGGCGTAGCTGATTTCCTTGCGTAGCTCCTTTTCATCAAACTCCATCTACAGAAACATGGAGAGAATGAGTACAGAATGATTTTTTATCATCTTTTAACCTCAAGAGATCATCTGCTGAGGAAATATAGCTGCTATAATAGGTTATAGCTTCTATAATGGATAGAAATGGATAAAAAAAAAGTACAAAATTAATGATGTCTACGAGGAGTAAAACATATACAGGGCATACTTTAATACAGAGACTCTGCTGCGTGTCATTACACAAGACTGGAGAGAATGACGACCCCAATTAGAATAAATGTTTCCTATTAAAAATTTGGTATAAATTTTAAACACCTAAGCCCCACCCACCAATGTTAGGCTAAATAATGCCTTATAATTATTCCAAAACAATTATGTAGTTTAGCAATGCTGTTTGAAGGATATACCCTATATTAAAATGTAGGAATTTTTATGTATTTATTCATTTTATAAACTTTCTTTTTTTTATCTTCCTCAGCTTTGACAGAAACTAATAATTAATTCTATTTATTATAATTTAGTTATTACATAAATTGTTTAAAATTTATCCACAATCTTGTTACTACAATCCAAGAACTGAAAAAAATACATCTGACTAATGACACTACTAAATGTATAACACATTTTTATTTTAATTACTAAAATAGTAATAAATAGATCCAGCATTGTTTCAGCTAGTAATAAGAACAGAACGCTTCCAAGAATCCTTTTCTCACTCTTGACTCTTGACCACTTCCTGTTTAGCCGCTTCAGACAGAGTGTTTTATTGTACTTGAATGTGTGTGTTTGTGTGTGAGTGTGTGTAGTTTTTTTCCAGTAAGCGGTAGGCGAATGTTTTACTCATAAAGCCTGTAGTCATGGCCTGAGGGAGACGCGAGTTTGAGCTGTGACTCATTCCTTTGGTCGTTAAGTGATAGCAGTGTGATCCATGATGCTCCTCCAGACCACTGCATTATGCAGTAAGGCTTTTTATTGTTATTTTATTTAAACAGTGAAATGACTAAAATGCTAATATTGTTTTGGGAATCACCATAAAAAATAATAAAGAACCTTGCATCAAATGTGTGAACAATGTTCATTGCATATTTAAAAAAAAAAGTATATTGATGTTTATAGAGTGTGTGACCTTCACACACCTTGACCAGTTCAAAAGGGAAGCGTTCATGGAAGATGCGGTTGATTCTCGCGCCGCCTGAGAGCTCATAGGTTTCGATCTGATCACCCGAGCCCTCGATATGCTTCTCAAAATCCACAGAGAACTGCTGCACCATCCTGGAGATACAAGAAGATGTGAGAATTGAGCGGATGCTTAAAATATATACAGAAGAAATACAGTTGCTGAAATTTACTATTCCTTCAGAAGATGCTAAAAATGACTCAGATTCTCATACAGGTCAGTCCCAGTCATGGTCCATACTGTATAACCTCCTAAAGTTTTCTTACATTACTTTCTTACTGTAAGGCACCTTATTATGAGGAACCTTCGTAACCAGGGACAATTTTATCCTGATCATGTTTGGGAGCTTTTTTGTTGTTGTTCCTTTCAAGGTTTCTTTCCTATGTATTTAGAAGGCTAAATCTAGATCTAGATTTTTGTATTGTTGTATTGCCGGGTCTCCGCACATCCTTTGTGTACATGTATAAAACTGTGTTACTCACTGTAACAAGGCCTTGGTCTTGCGGGACGGGTCATCCGGGCGGAAGTTCTTGTACTCCTCCACCTCTTTCTCGATGGACAGCAGCTGGCTCTGGAGCTTACTGCGCAATCCAGGCAAAGTGTCTCGGATATGATTGGTTAGTTGCTGTTAAAAATTTTTTTAAAAAGGTGAAGGTTACACAAGGTTTATTTTCTCTGACATTCTTTTAATCAAATTAATTGATTAAACATAAACGACTATGATAGGATAAGATGAGATGCGCTCATCTTAAACCCATTAGGCTATTAAATGTTGATTATGAATTCAGTCACAGCTTCCTGTTGTCTGATGTCATGTGTTTGTCTGGTAGCAACTATTTATTTACTTATATATTTACCTACCTTATTACTTACTGTAATTATAATATGCATACTTAACATACATGCTTATATACTTGCTTATTGACTTACAAATCAATATACTTACCATCCTATTTACTTATTTATTTGCATACGTACTGTACCTATCTAGTTACTACTATTTAGTTGCTTATGTACATGCAGTGTTTAATTTATTATTAAAGCACTTACATATATTCTTATAGTATCTAGTTTTCACTTACTTACATATTTACAAGCATGAAGCTGAATTAATTAATTTATTCCTTCATTCATTAACTGGTTTGTTTGTTTTCTTATTTATGTACGTCTGTAGCTATTTGACTATCTAACTTACTGTACGTGCTCACTACATTCACTACATACGTGTCTATTTACAATCAACTTCTGTTTCCATTTCCCTTTTAGAGCCCCACTGTATTAATGACTGCGTTCTTCCAATACAGTATATTGGCACCCGTTACTGTGGAGACCTGTATGATGTTTTAGTGCTACAGGCTGCAAAGTGCCCAAAAAATGAATAAATATTTAAAAAGAACTTGTTTATGTAACAACCTCAGCAGCAACCTCGTTTCCCCTCTCGTCTGTTCCAACCTGATCATCGGTCATCATCTGCACCTGTTTCTCACTGTTTCACGTCTTAAGTTAAATTTGATCGTTTTTATGTTTAAATGATTCATAGGTCACTGTGTGGTAAAACAAGAAAAAAAAAAATATATATATATAAGAAAAAAATACTTTTCTGAAACTGGTCAGGTACAGGAACTGGACTGAAAATGAGAGCCAAAATCTTGCCAAAATATGAGAGTCAAACATTTCTTCAGGAAGCCTGGAGAACTATTCTTGGAGACTACATTAAAAATGCAAGAAAGTCTCGCTGTTTGGAAGCAAAATATGAAGAAATCAGAGGAGGAGTGGGCAAGACTTTTGTAGAGTGCTATACTGTGTGTGTGTGTGTAGAGTACTGTGCAAAAGTCTTAGACGCCATATTATCTGTAGTACAAATTTTGTTATACAAGTTTATTACATCTGCATTATTAAGTATAAGAAAATACCCTACAAAGATACACAAAAATTTATGAATAAATAACATTACAGAAGAATATTTGCATGCCTGTAAAAAAAAAAAAAACATATTACATGACAGACCAGTTTTCAGATGGGGAAAAAAGATTAATAATGTCGACTCCTGGATTTTGCATGAAAATAGAAAGGAGCGATTGTGACGAAGTTTCCTACAGTAAAGAACTCATATTCTCCAGCATGCTCAGTAAAACCTAACAGCTGTTTTACTCAGAATCCTGCACACATCTGTATCGAACACCAGCGCTTATGTTCAAGCAAAGAGTTTCCAGCGCAAATATTGACCGTTTATTGTTTATGTTATAACTTAGTGCTTTTTATAGAAGTTTCTTTTAATGTAGAAATGTTTTCAAAAGCATCAGTGCATATGGCTTTTGTTTGGATGTTCCCAAGACTTTTGCACAGTGCTGTAAATAAAACAGCTGTTAGGTTTTACTGAGCATGCTGGAGAATACGAGTTCTTTTGGTAACTTCAATGCGAAACCCAGGAGTCGACATTATTGATTTTTTTTTTCCAATCTGAAAACTGGTCTGTCATGTAATATGTCACTTTCTTTACAGGCATGCAAATATTCTTCTGTAATGTTATTTATTCATTAATTGTAGTGTATCTTTGTAGGTCTTGTACATAATA
This sequence comes from Clarias macrocephalus, assembly GCA_011419295.1. NCBI lineage: Eukaryota > Metazoa > Chordata > Actinopteri > Siluriformes > Clariidae > Clarias > Clarias macrocephalus. The sequence continues at coordinate 61,257 of JAAGKR010000482.1, read as the reverse complement.
ATGCAAACATAATAAACTTATATAACAAAATTTGTACTACAGATAATATGGCGCCTAAGACTTTTGCACAGTACTGTATATATTTCAGGGTTTATAGACTAATAGTTCCCTTAGTCCACTACTTAGTGAACCAGTAGAGGACAGATTTCAGAGCACTTATGTGAGTTGATTTGGAAAAGGCCATCTACTAAATGAATGTAAATGTATGTCATAATGGGATACTTGCAGATGACATTAACTACATATTTACTGACTTTAATATGCACGTACAGAATAACTTGTGTGGAAATATTTTGATGCTGTGATGTCGTGCCAGCCCGGAGACTCCACGGACCCAGTATAAGACTTGCTTCACTTCTCTTCAAACAGCATCCTCTCACCTGGTTGAGTGCTTTCTGCAGGTAAGGAGTTCCCATACGGTCTGCCAGGTGTCTGTATGCAGGATGCGACAAGAAGAACTTCCTCTCAGCAGTCATAGCAGCAGTGATGTCCTTCTTCCCATCGATGTCTTTCTGACTGCGATTCACCACACCGATGTATCCTGATGGAGCCGCATGAACATGCAGATACAGTATTAAGATTTTCGTTCGTCATTACTGAGTACAGATATGTGGACTGGAAGACAAACACACACGTTTTCAGTTCCATTTAATGTTTATCAAGCAATGTTTGTGTCCTGAAATAGACCCTTTAGCTTGTAATCATATAAAAGATGCTTTGAGCGCTGCGGTTTTACATGTTACATGAGTGAATCACATACCCTGGGAAGGTAAAGACAGCGTATGATGGAAACAAATTTAGAAAACATCCCGGCGCTGCCCGAAACCAAGTGGAAAAATGGAGCGTCAGCATAATGCATTCAAGGGTTTCCCATAAATATGTTTTATTGCTAAGCAAAGAAAGGAACAGAGTTTTTTTCCAGATGTGTCGCTGAAATCAAGACATTGTTTTTTTCATCTTACACATGGGTGTTCTCTCTCTCTCTCTCTCTCTCTCTCTCTCGCTCCCAAATCCTAAATTTTCTTCTCTCTTTTTTCCTTCTCTCTTTTTTCCTCAGCCATTACAACATATCTAGCACTTAAGTGGCGCAGTGAACTTCACAACATTTACCCACTAGAGGGCAGCACTGAGGGACACCACTTACTCGAAACAAAATACATTGTCCAACAGGGTAGTCCTGAAGTAATATAGCACTGTTTTTTATACATGTATAAGAAAACTAAATATAGTGCGAAGAATTTGTGAAGAATGAACATAAATAAATAAAGCCTGAACCTAATGCTGTACTGATCTATTCCCTTCCATATGCCTGTATGCTAATATCTCTGTTAGCATCACCACATAGCTTATCTCACACATAATTCTCTGACGAGAGCCGAGTCATTGCTGTAACTGTCATCTAGCCTTACTGCATTCTGGATCTTTGCATCCATAAATTAACCATTGCAGCATTTGATCTTGGATTTCTCATTAATATGACGTTGAACAATATGAATTTTCTGCAGAACAGAGGCTGTTGATCTTTAGGAGCTACCTGCAGAACCTGAGTGTCCTCTTCCGTTTAAGAGACGCCAGCTGTTAAACACCATCGCAGCCGAACCGACAAACGTAACAATATATCTGTTTACTGTGTCTAGCGGTTTAATACGTTCATCATGCTTCAGGGTGGAGTTTTCCTTTTAGATGCCCCAGTTTTGAAACCCACCTCGGCGCAGTGGCAGCAGCTTGTTTTCCAGAATATCTCGAGCATCGGTTCCTTCATCCATCAGATCCAGTTTGGTGATCACGCCGATGGTGCGCAGACCTGTGAGAATTCGATGTTTTATACATCAGTATGTAGATACACCGATCAGCCATAACATTACAAAACAAAAACAAAACAGAACAAACATTATTGTATAGGTTCCCGCTGAAGCCACTGATTTCTGAGCAGGTGTGGCTCTGCAAGGCTCTGTTGGCAGCAGATCCTTTGGCTGCTGTCCGCTGCAGGTTATGGCCTCCACGAATTAGGCTTGTTTGTCCGGTCTGATGTCTGATGGGTACTCGATCAGATTGGGATCTGGGCGTTTGTAGACCGGGTCGGCGGCCTTGGTCTCTTTGCCTATCTGGCGCCATGCGCAGCAGTCTGTGATGCCAATCTATCATGGCCAACATTGACTTTTTTTTTCATTGATTTGAACTGCATTGGCTTTTCTATGTGATCCCACTGGACAGGTTGGCCGTAGGTCCATGTGGGCATGTGTGAGCCTTAGGTGCCCATGATCCTGTCACCAGTTTACTGGTATGTAATTGATAACCAGTGATAATGTGTGAATGTGTATATATGGTGTTAATGCTTTGGCTGATCGGCGTATATCATGATTAATGCTAATCTGTTGGACAAGCAGTTTTAAAAATAAAACTATGCAAAATATGCTTTTTAATATAATCTCTATAGAAAACATACCAAGGAACTGTAATGTTAATCGCTGACCATTGGATGTGTCAATGTAATTTAGTTACTATTTACTAATTTAGGACCTCATTTGGATATTTTTAAACAGAATTTTATGCTGATCTTTTGGAGAGGCATGTCACACACCTTGTGGATCCACTTCTTTGGCAATCTTCAGAGCATCAGAGTTGGCGAGGTCAGAGTTTGCTGGAGACACAGCCAGCAGCAGGCAGTTCTCCTTTGTGACGAACTGCATAAGCATGTCCTTGATTTGGTGCTCGATGTCCGCCGGCTGGTCGCCGACCGGCACTTTGGTCATTCCCGGCAAATCCACCAGAGTCAGGTTAAGCACTGATGGGAAAGAGAGATGAATTGAGATGTGAGTGGTTCGGATGTGGTCACTCTGTGGTCACAATTCTTATTGTCCTTATTTGACTTAATTGATTCAGTTTGGTGAGAAAGACATGTTTTTTTTTCTTGTTGCATTTACAGCATTCTTGTTTAAAAAGAAATATTTCCCTGAATGTTTGCAACATATGGCATTTGGATCATTTATGTGCAGCATTTACAAATAAATTCTAGTCACATGCTGTGCGATTTTAACTCTTATGAGACAAGTAACTGATGCTAGCAATGTCAATCTGATACACTGCAGTCACATGATGGATGTCGTACATGAAATAATACAGAAAAGCCCAGTTGGTGATGCTATTTAGAGCATGAATAAATGATTATACCATTAGTGTTAACACGTTTTACACAAAAAAACAGACACTGTATCTCACCATTAGGGGAGTAAACACGCAGGTTAATAGGGACAGGAGAAATGCCTTTATTCTGCCCAGTGACGCGATCCGTCTCTGCCTCGATCTCCTGCCGGACCTCGTCAAAATCTGTAAACTTCTTCCCCTTACAGTGCAAAAACTCTGCATACTCTACAGAAAGAGGAAACAAGTTACACTATAAGTGAAGAATAAGTAACTGATGAACAGAATGAATTCAAATATAAGTAAAACATAACTGCATAACATATGCAAAATAATCTCTACATTTAAGAGATAACTAAGAGTAATTTTATACATTTAGGACAAAGTTTTAACTTTTACTCATGATAAAGATCTCATAAATATAATGGATTTTAAAATAATTTATCATAATAATTCTGCCTTTTAGATTTGTCATTATAGCATGCATATATTATTACTTACTTACTTTGCATATTGTAATGCAAATATTGAATATGGAATTATTTCATCCATTTGAATATTGCAGCATATATGTCAATATATTTTTTAACAATAAAGGAAGGCAAAAAAAATTGCTTTTTAAGTAGATTTTCATTTTCAATAAAGAAATTAAAATGTATTAACGTGTAGTACTTTAATCTACACTAGATGGCAGTGTTGAGTAAAACAAAACAAAACAAAAAAACCTTAAATACAGTACGTGTTAAAATAAAGAAGTTTAATGCATGCATGTTAGATTATTTAAACGCTGTAGAATTATTTAATTGTCATTTTGGTCATAGATGTCGTGCAAAAAGAAAAAAAAAGTTTGTACATACACACAATACTGATGCAAATCATGTATTGCGTAAAAGCTTCAATATAATAAAGGGCTTTCTTTAGATTTAAATAAAAAGAAGTTACATTTAAAGTTTCAGGACTATCTCTGTCTATTTATATATAATTCTTTATTTTATGTTTTTTTTTTCTGCAATAAGGAAGCAGGGACAGATCAGCACTTACAGTAGATGCGTCATCTCCCCGGAGACCGGAGAGACTGATGAGAGTGCAGTTGCCATGGCGGCAAACTCACCTGTGGGGGAGTTAATGAGCTGCAGGACCAGAGGACGGCGTGTGACGATGCCAGAACCACGGGGAAGGAAGTCCCTGTGATGCAATACACAAAATGTCAGTAAGTTGTGATGAAAATACATGCAAAAACACGCACATTTAAAGTGCTGTTACGATGGTGTACAAAAAAAAATGTTGCATATTTCTTTAGAACATCTCTTCTACTTTTCTATTCTCTAATTATTTGGGCAAATTGGACGATCATGAGTTAAAGGGTCTGACTGACCGCCGTGATGAATTCAAAACTCAATGCTGCCATTTTGGAAACATAACCCATGTGTACTGCAAAACTATAATCTGTATATATCTAAGTTAAGATTAAGCAACAGGAATGAAGTTTATAAGAAAAAAATTTTACTCAGTATTAAAATAGGGTCAAATTGCAGTATTGATAAAATAAATTAATAAATTTCTGTAATTTGGTAGAAAAAAAATTCTTTAGTTCTATTTTTTATGGTATAACAGATACATTTTTAAATGCTGTTGACCTAGATACACTTAAACAGGGGCATCCAAGGTCAAATCTCTCCAGCTATTGATATACACAATATATATATATATTTAGTTGCTGCAATGCCAACGAAACTATTCCTCGCCCCTGGGCAGAGCGCGAGCTTCGTGTGACCATGCTGGACTCCTACATGACTGACACCATGCTCAAGACAGATGGCAGCAACTACAGGTTCCCATGACGGCAACCCCGCCTCCGGATACACGGCCATATGGAGCGACCATATGGGTGATAGCCAGTGGCGGATCACACAGCCTCAATCACACTGACGCGGCTCAGCTTGTAAGCGAGGCCTGGACTGAAGACCGAGTCACAGGAGCCACTGCATGGACACTGGAGACTGTCTTGGAAAATCTTCCAACACTTCCAACACTTCATGCGTTATGAGGCGCTCAGGATGAGAAATAAGCAGAGAAACCTGAAAAATCAATGCCTATACATGCATTATACTGTATGTACGTCGTACATTTCTAAATCACTGAGCTCATTGGTTCTTTAAATCTCGTCTAACATTTTAGGTTATTTCACTCCACAGTATTTACAGGAATGAATTATTTACAGTAAGCAAGCTCACCGCGACGAGTTTTTCACAAGCACTAGAGCGACCGACTCAGATCACAGGCAAGATTCGACTCAAAAACAGCTCGCCCAAAACAATCGACATCACTTAAATTGCTTAATAAAGCTTACCATAGGATCTGATATGGGAGTCGACTTCAAAATTTCACCTACAAGGATTGATTTAAGGAGATTTATAACACACTCACACATCACTAGTATTAGCCAGTGTTAGCTAACAAGTGCGCTAGTTATTGCAGTGAAACCCCTTCAGATAATGTTGAAACCTAACATTTTATATATACAGTATATATAATGCATTGAATGCATGTACAAGTTGAAGCAAAATGGATTAATCCATAGTAGTTAATACTTAAAGCCGGTGTTTGATTTACTTTACTTTAGGATTTACAATAAATAGCTAGCAAATAAATTAGTTAATGCTAAGTTTCAGCCTAACTATATGTCTTTACACCTGTCTGAGTAATGAACATCCATCCATCCATTCATCCATATATCCATCCATCCATCCATCCATCAATCATCTACACCCTTTATCATGTTGGTACCCCAGGCAAGTCAGGGTACAAGGCAGGGTACATATTGGGTTCAGTGCCACATCCCATCACTGGTCACAAGTGCACAACCACAATCACACACTATGAGCAACTTGGAAACACCAATCCGTCTCTACGGCATGTGTTTGGACTGCGGGAGGAAACCGGAGTACCCGGGAGAAACCCACCAATCATGAGGAGAACATGCAAACCCCACACTCACACAGACCATGGACGAGATTCGAACCCCTGACCCTGTAGGCGCTGTTAAGACCAAACAACATACACAATTAGGTTTCATTTAATTAATCTAAAGTTGTTTTTCAAATTTTTGTGCACATTACATGTGCACAATATTACAACAATTGTTATAACAGATGCCTGTTTATTTCATTTAATTTCACCTAGGTGAAAAAGTGAACACCATTTTTCATAATACCTAATGCTTATCTACCGCTCCATACTATTTTCTTTCTTTAACTATGCATACGCATTCATATTACTAGCAGATAAAAAGATTTTATTTGTATCTTTTAAGTCTGTACCTTTTTTTTTATTCAAATCTTTCAATGATCTTAACTGTCATTCAGGTGAAACTTACCCAATTTAGATTTACATTGAAATTTTGATTACATCAACCTAAAAAGTATATTATTCTAAAATGCTAAAATGTTAAGATATTGCAACATGAATGTGACATGGTTACAGACACTACAGATTTGTAGGGGAAAGTCCTTAAGTTGGCATGGAATGCTTTAATTTTAGCATCAGGTCATAATCTTGTAATAATTTACTTTTTTTAAATTGATTGTTGTTTGAAGCGAAACAGTATAACACTGAAAAATAGCCATTTTTGGGGCACATATTAAATCACTCACTCATTCATCATCTATCCCACTTAACCCTGTATTCTGGGTCACGCTGGGCCTAGAGCCTATCCCAGGAGACTTAGGGCACAAGGCTAAGGTGCCAATCCATCACATAGAACACACTCACTCATTCACACACTACGGGCAATTTGGGAATGTCAATTAGCCTAACCTGCATGTCTTTGGACTGTGGGAGGAAACCGGAGTACACGGAGGAAACCCACCAAGCACGGGGAAAACTTGCAAACTCCACACACACACAGACGGGAATCGAACCCGGACCCTGGAGGTGCAAGGCGACAATGCTAACCAGTACACCACTGTGGCTAAAATTTAACTTGGAATTTCCATGATGCATAAACTTCATAAGTAGCTTCTTTTGGCAAACACATTTTCTGTATTATACGTATGGAATAAAAAAAAAAAATATATATATATATATATAACAATACTGTGCTTGGGCTGAGAGTATCTTGTGTGCTTTCTATAGCAGAGAGACATTTAGATATGTAAAAATACCACACTTAAGGTATCTTGTATTACATAAACAAACACATGCTGTATATTTAGAATGAAGGCAGCTCAAGATTCACCCTAACCCACATTTTTCTTTTCTTTTTTTTTTTTCATTTGGTTGCTAGGAAACATGTTTGTTCCTGATGAATTGGTGCATGACGATTTCAAAAGACATAACAGAAGCATAAACACAAAAACATAGAGCAATCCTGATCCTTTAGGGACGTCGAACCCCCTGCAGTCAAACAGCGAACCGGTAAATCAACAACTGCACAATAGCTTCCTGCATGGGGTAAATGCAGGATGGAAAATAATGGATGCATCTCTTTCTCTCTCTCTCTCTCTCTCTCTCTCTCTCTCTTTCTCACTCCGCTTTCCCCTCCCCCCATCAATGCATGCTCAGCTCAAATCAGCAACGATGGAGACAGACAGATTGCTGCCCCGCCTACTCTCCCTAATCTCACCGTGCCCCGTTCCCCTCCTCCTTCTCTTCATCCAGCCATCCTTCTTTCCCGGTATCTCCACTTCCCTATCCTGCTCTCTCTCTCTCTCTCTCTCTCTCTCTCTCTCTTTCCCAAGCCTCATTTTCTCTCTTGTGCTGTCTTCATACTGTCACGTGGCAGCCATCCAGCGAGCACAGAGAACACACACACGCCAGCAAGCATTACACTGCAGGGGACAGAGAGACAGACAGAGAGAGGTGAAGGAGGGAAGAATTGCTATGCATGTTAAGTGATGATAACGGAGAAAAAAATACTGTGATGCCTTAACGATAATTATTAAGTGCATATAAACATAAAGTTATCATAATAACAATATTATATAGTTATTTCCTCAGTATATAATGTGAAATGTGAAATAGGAGAAGTGTTTTATATGAACTGTAGGCTTGTGTATGATAGTGAGAACCAGGAGAAATAAAAGGACAGATGGCAAAAGAAAATGTACTGTATCATAATGCTTTGTATAACAGCAGTATGATATACGATATGCAGTTTTTTCTTTGTTTTTTTTTTTTCTTTTCTTTTCCTTATGGCTCAGGTCGAACCAGTTAAGACGTTTTAGTCTGTTATTCCACAAACACTCCACGTAACACAGCCGTGCACCTCTTGTTGGAATAACAAACATCGCTCAGGAACGTTTTCCACAACCTTAGTTGACGGATAACACACAGAAAATCAATATGAACTCTGATAATTTGCACTAAACACACCGTATAAATGCTGTGTCGTATAAAAGCCTCTCATACTGTAGTCATTTATTACATAACAACTTAATCATAAGTATAATCTGTTAAAAGTCACATTTAATGTTTTTTTTTTTTTTTGCATCAAGAGATCAAGTTAGTTCCCAAACACTGAGACTCCTATATAAAGGGTTTGACAATATTACACATTTGTCCTTGTTATGTAACAACACTTATTTTTAAATTGTCAATTATAAGAATTGCAACTCTTAGCCTCTTTAAAGTCTTGAGCCAGCATTATTTATTTTTCATCACTCATGTTTTTTGGGAACAAATGTTTCACTGTGACAGGGTGCCTAGCGATACCTAACGATACAATTTCAAACAGATACTGAACAACCTCAGCAGCGACCTCATTTCCCCTCTCGTCTGTTCCAACCACTCAGCATTCAGCATCACCAGTATACGAATCACCAACCTGATCATCTGTCATCATCTCCACCTGTTTCTCATTGGTTCATGCCTTAAGTTAGATGCTTTGTATGCTTGAATGATTCATAGGTCACTGTGTGGCTTAACAAACAAAAAACATTCCTCT
>JAAGKR010000482.1:0-52152 GCA_011419295.1 Clarias macrocephalus | reverse complement strand
CTCTCTCTCTCTCTCTCTCTCTCTTTCCCAAGCCTCATTTTCTCTCTTGTGCTGTCTTCATACTGTCACGTGGCAGCCATCCAGCGAGCACAGAGAACACACACACGCCAGCAAGCATTACACTGCAGGGGACAGAGAGACAGACAGAGAGAGGTGAAGGAGGGAAGAATTGCTATGCATGTTAAGTGATGATAACGGAGAAAAAAATACTGTGATGCCTTAACGATAATTATTAAGTGCATATAAACATAAAGTTATCATAATAACAATATTATATAGTTATTTCCTCAGTATATAATGTGAAATGTGAAATAGGAGAAGTGTTTTATATGAACTGTAGGCTTGTGTATGATAGTGAGAACCAGGAGAAATAAAAGGACAGATGGCAAAAGAAAATGTACTGTATCATAATGCTTTGTATAACAGCAGTATGATATACGATATGCAGTTTTTTCTTTGTTTTTTTTTTTCTTTTCTTTTCCTTATGGCTCAGGTCGAACCAGTTAAGACGTTTTAGTCTGTTATTCCACAAACACTCCACGTAACACAGCCGTGCACCTCTTGTTGGAATAACAAACATCGCTCAGGAACGTTTTCCACAACCTTAGTTGACGGATAACACACAGAGAATCAATATGAACTCTGATAATTTGCACTAAACACACCGTAAAGTCTTGAGCCAGCATTATTTATTTTTCATCACTCATGTTTTTTGGGAACAAATGTTTCACTGTGACAGGGTGCCTAGCGATACCTAACGATACAATTTCAAACAGATACTGAACAACCTCAGCAGCGACCTCATTTCCCCTCTCGTCTGTTCCAACCACTCAACATTCAGCATCACCAGTATACGAATCACCAACCTGATCATCTGTCATCATCTCCACCTGTTTCTCATTGGTTCATGCCTTAAGTTAGATGCTTTGTATGCTTGAATGATTCATAGGTCACTGTGTGGCTTAACAAACAAAAAACATTCCTCTAAAACTCGGTACAGGGACTGGACTGAAAATGAGAGACAAGAAAGTCCTTCAGGAAGCCTGGAGTACTGTTCCTCAAGATTACATTGTGCAAGTGCAAGTAATTCTGCCTCATAGGAAACGAAATATTAATAAATGAATGGTGGCTCAAGACATTGGCACTGAAAACATATAAAGTTTTTTTTTTTTTAATCATATAAAATGTTGTTAAGGGAAATTAGGCAACACCTTCTGACCAATCAGAATCAGCAAATCAACAGTGATTTACATAAATGACAATACATGTACAAGACAATAACCTTTATCCGACTGAGACACAGCTGGTGTGTAGAAAGATTAAGGTATCTAGACTAAATGGTATCAGTGTGGCTGGTCACTGCGGATTAGAACTAATCGGGTTCAGTGGTGACACAGAGGCTTAGGAAGGTTCTGTGTTTGTCTCTATCTTTATCTTGTTTAAAATTCTTGAACTATTTGTTTTTCTTAACATACTTCCTTAAACCCTTACATGAAATGTCCAAAAATAAGAAGTTCTTTATAACAAGAGAAGTTTGAATGAATGCACTACATAAATGCGTTCTGCTAAAATACTGATAATACTTGGTTGAATTTTAGTATTGGATCTGACTTTCATCACATCTCCTGAATGTAGGCAGTGTTAGAGACATTTTGTTCATAAACATGGAGCCCATCTGGTCTTCGCTGATGCATAACTTTTACATAAATATATCTCATTAAATGAGTTCTTATTAAACATCAGATCAGTATTACATTACTGTAATATAGTCCATCAGACAAAACTCTAGGGCAAGGATCTGAAATAATTTTTTAAAAAAGTGTGATTGGTGCATGATTGCGACACATACAGTACAATACATGTACAATGACAAGGTCAGCCACTGATATTCAGTGAGATGTTCCAGTTCATCTCACAGTGAGGGTGAATTCAGTCAGGGCAGTTTTTCTATTCCAACTTTAAAACACCATGTTTTACAAAACATACAAAGACATTCAATAGTGTGTTTCGGACAGTGGTGTATTGTCCTCAACCATTTGGCCAATCAATGTATATATCAGGTTTCTGAATGTATTGTCCCTGTTTGAAAAAAAAATCATATAAAGACATCTGTGCATGTCTTTCTTTCTGTTTCAGCTTTTTTTTTTTTTTTTTTGATAACCTTGTTATGGCATGACCCAGATCAGCAACTCGAAAGTAGAACATTGTGGTTTTTGGCTGTTGCCTAGGAACTGTCCTTGGTGCTGAAACCAGATTATCAAGCAACTGTTTCTTAAAAATCTTCTGAAGTTGGATGTTGAAATATACAAATCCATATTGTGACTTGAAATCTTACAACCCGTCACTCATTTTGCCATTTTGGACGTTTACATGTTTAGATCTTTCTTCCAATAAAATACAACTGCATACATACAAAAATGCATAAATGAATAAATACACTACGCCAGGGCAAAGTCTTTGAGTTGGATGTTTCCGTACCCCAAAGAACGTCCAAAATCCAGCGCTTGAAACAACAAATAATAATAATTATTATAATAACTACTCCAAATGTACAGTAGACAAAACATTCATTTCTTTGCATCCATCAAATATTAAGGAATTTAAAAAGTAAATTGCAGATTTCACCTGCACTTTGATCTCAAAGCTTGTTCTTATTGGCCTGGGAGAGTAAAAGAAGCACTTGATATTTTTTCAGCCAAAGCACAAGATTGACCACAAAGTACACAAATGAAGGTATAAATAAAATGAATAAACTTGTGTTAATGTCTTGTTCGTGGGCCTAATGGTAACCCTAAGACTGTTCTCAGGGACGAAGTTACACAAGTCTGGTCACTTGAAGGTAAATCCCATTGATGCCACGTCCATTCGAGTAAAATCACCTGCAGCTGCCTGGTTTGTGAGGGATGGGAAGCGTATGCCTTCTGCAATCCCTTATGCAAGGGATTCCATGGGGATACCCCTGGTATATCCCTTATGCAATGACAGTGACACTAGTCATTCACAAACATCTCTGAACTCATGTACAGCAGGCAACATTTTCTCCAAAAGTCTGAAAGGACAACATGAGCATTGTTGAAAGGTTACCCCCAAAATTTTGGTGCTTTCTAGCACCACATTTATATCTGTATGAGCAACATTAATGTACTGAAAGTGTGAAGGCTGAGTGTGAAAACTCACACCTGGTGTTACATATCAAACATTTTCTCCTGGATCGATGCCTGCAGAAGACAGGAAATCTCAACTAACAGTGTTTATTCAACAGAATAACAGCAATAGAGCATATTTTGACCAGGTTCAGAAATGTATTTGTCAGAAATGTAATTGACCAAAGTCATTTGTTAATCAAGTCATTTTACCTCCACTGGATGTACGTATACTGTTGTCCTTATGTCTAAAATGTCCAAATAAATTGCTGTTTTTTTATGCAAATCAGTTTTTCCCAGAGTAATGTGAAGAACAAATTTTGTTAATTTATGCAGTGCAGGGAATGAAGCATGATTTTTCACTTCATTAACTCGAATTATTCCTGTCCCTTGAAAGAAAGACAGATAAAAACAAAGGAAGGAGGGGGATGAATATCAATAGATTTTAAATTTATCTATGGGGCTTCCCATCTCCTTCCGCAAACCACCCAATGAGAGCATGACCCAGAGCCGTACATGCAAATTAGAGCATGACAAGCTCGCTCTTAGAGAAAGAAAATAAAGCAGAGATGGGACGGCTGCCCCAATAATGCAGAAATCAGGACAGGATGAAAATGAAAACTCATTCGTCGCAGTAACTCATAATATTGCATGTTGGACTTATAGCTCAGCTCAGCAGATCCTCATGCATTAAACCCCCTGCATTACTCAATCCCATTTAAACCACATGAAGTCCAGCATCAGAGACTTTTCAGGAGGAAACTGACCATGACTTTAATGGCCAGAACCTCTAATGAAATAGTTGATTTTCTCAGAAAGCATAAATAGTTAACATATGAACAGTAACTGTACAGTATGTCCGCTAATCTTGAAAAATCTTTCAGTTTCCATATATGGTCACAGCTTCCTGTTTAACTTAAGTAACCCTTTTATGTTCATTGGTTCTTTTATGACTGTATTTCACCATTGCCTACAGTATCTTTATTAGTTATGCAATGTTAAACATAACTGTAAGCAAAAGTTTTCCTCCGCCCAATGTCTTATAATTTTATTACAATTTCTTGTTTTCTCTTAGTGTTTATGATGTTCATGATGTCCTCATTCTCACTTCCATCTCTCTCTCTCTCTCTCTCTCTCTCTCGTTCTCTGACCGCACTGCTACCAATAATCACGCTTATGCAGAATCAAATCCATTGCACAATACAGTTAACTGATAAACAATCAGCCATCAACATGTTCTCCATCGTCTAAGTGCCTTAATGTGTCCTGCTTGATATTGACGCTACATTTCCTGGTATGATTATATCTCAAGTCTGGTCATTGTGTCCTGCCAGCTATTATTAGTGTATATACAATAAGTGGCCTGTATTGGTCGTCAAAGTGAAAAAAACATGCTTTCAACAATTTTTCAATTTGTCAATATTTGATTATACTGCAGTATAAAAAAGCACACACATGTAGAAAACAGTGATGTAGACAAATCTAACCAAAATAAAAATATATTAAGATGTTGTACTCAATCTCATGTTACATTCAGGCAAAAATGATTGTGTGCCTGGGAAACCCTGGGTGGGAGGTTATCTGTGTACAATGCAACTATTTGTATATAAATACTATAATTAGACACATTCTGCTTTGGAAAAGATGTAATTGTGCATAATTATTTACGATTTTTTTTTCATTCTAGAGCTTCCATTAGAACAGCTTCAGTTAAACATAATTTTTATTTGTATTCATTTGACTGAGGAATAGAACTAGGGAAGTGTTAATAAATGTGGTTCATCAATTATGATGTTGAATTCGATTATTTCAGACATCAGCAGTGAATCTTGTGTGAATGTGACTTTGTGTAGACGTTACACTCGGTTCTGCCTGAAAAATCACTTCTAGAGAAAATGACTACATTGAATCCACTTCATTAAAATCCCACTTTGTAAATAAAAATTCAAATAATCCCTTCTCAAAAACAAATCTGCTCGGTCTATGCCACCTCCCTACAGCGTTAATTCTGCATGAGCGTATGCTGAATCATGGGCTTGAAATTAAAAAGCCCAAATCTCACTAACTCATCCAAGGTCATAACAGCACGGTTCGCTCTCCACGTCCTCTCAGAGCGTGTGCAGAAACACAGCCTGGTTAATTACCTTCACCTGGGTTTATCTGACCAAATAGTGTCCAGGCTGTTATCTGGAACCTTGTGCAAGTCGGCTATTGAAACTGTCATGCGATTATTTCTCACTGATTTCATTGATGGTGAACGTTTGCCAACGTTGTGTAAGTAAACAACAGCATAGATGACTGTTAGTATCTGTGATGAAGCACACATCTATACCACTTTATCCTGTGTACAGGGTCGCACGGGGGGGCTTAGGTCACGAGGCAGGGTACACCCTGAACAGGGTGCCAATCCATCACAGGGTACACACACTACAGGCAATTTGGGAACACTAATTAGAATGCTAATCTACATGTATTTGGACTGTGGGAGGAAACCGGAGTACACGGAGGAAACCACCAAGCACGGGGAGAGAACACGCAAACTCCATGCGCACAAACCCGAGACGGGATTCGAACCCTTAAGCCACCACGCTTCCAAATAAAGACATCTTTGGAAGTAAAAAACATAAATACCACATAGTCTTATTTTTAATTTTTAAAAGGACCAAAAATCTTAAAAGGGGACCAAAATTATCCAACAGAACAGGATCATTTCTAGTCTAAATAACTTATATTTGTTTCATTAAGAATGCAAGAGGCAGTATCTTCGATGACATTAAATATATTTCTTTTTTCTTTTTTTTTGCATGTTGTGTTTGTATTGCAGATGAGATGAATTGTGCAGCTGGAACTGATTCAGGAGGACACGGAAGTGCCACTGCAGCAGTGTGTATGGAGAAACCTGCTCTGGGGTGTGCGCGCGCTCGCGCGCGTGTGTATGTGTGTGTGCGTTTCAAGATTTTCATCTTTAATAGACCTGTATTGGTGAATTTACTGGATGAATTAATAGATGTGACCTTGGGTGACTCAACCCTCAGACATTATTAATTCATTAATTAATTGATTGATTGATGTGTTCATTAAGTAATTAATTGGTCCCGCGTTTTTTTATGATTACTTTATTGTTATACTGTATAAAGCAGATATCAGTTTGGAAATCGGATATGTGCTGCGGATGAGCCTGTCTCTTTGGTGCGCTTGGATTCTTCATCATGACATAATGATGATGATGATGATGATGATGCCCAGAGAAATGCATGACTTTGGCGGAGGGCAAAAATGCACCAGGATGACATCACTGGTGAAACAGAGCGAAAAACACATCACTTACTTGCCGACGAAGTTCTCCAGCACGGAGCTCTTCCCGGCGCTCTGGCCCCCCACCACTGCGATCTGAGGCAGGTCCAGGTTCGCGTTCTGTCCGATGGCTGCGAACGCATCCTGCATCCGATTCACCAGCGGGATCAGATCCTCCATTCCCCGGTTCCCCATCCTGGCTGACTGATCCGAGCAAAATCACCTGAACAGACGCGGAATCGGCTCTAACACTAACGCGGTGTCTGGATCTACACTTCTGATCTCGCTCTTATGTTATGTTATGTGATGGGATGTGATGCAGACTCATCCTCCTTCCTCCGCAATCTGCCAGGCGACGAGATCTCCGCTGTACTGCCAACCAGACAGGGTTGCCAGATTGGATACAATAGCACCCAGTCCAATCTAATTTAACCCACCTTTAGTCGCCTTGTACCTCCAGGGTTCGGGTCCGGGTCCAGGTTCGATTCCCGCCTTGATGTCTGCGTGCATGGAGTTTGCATGTTCTCCCCGTGCTTGGTGGGTTTCCTCCGGGTTCTCTGGTTTCCTCCCACAGTTCAAAGTTGCCCATAGTGCGTAAATGAACATGTGATGTACCCATGGCCTACAGTAAGTCTCCAAGGATAGGCTCCAAGCCCCCCCCCTGCGACCCTTTACGAGAGAGTGAGTGATGAAATGCACTGGGACGATGGTTTAGTGTGGCTAGACACAGACACGGTGGCCTCGCTCCTCCACCATCTATATAGATTTCCTGCCTCAGATCTGTGTGCATGGAGTTTTCATGTTCTCCCCGTGTTTGGTGAGTTTCCTCCAAACCGGCTCTCCGGTTTCCCCCGACAGTCCAAAGACATGCAGGTGTTGCCAAATTGCCTGTAGTGTGTATGAGTGTATGTGTGTGCGCCATGCGATGGATTGGCCCCCCTGTCCAGTGTGCACCCTGCCTCATGCCCTAAGTTTCTTGGGAAAGGCTCCAGGCCCCCTGCGGCCACATATACAGGATAAAGTGGTATAGACGGCAATGCATTCAGTCATGAGTAGCGAGTGGGAATTGAAACTTCCACATGGCAGTCAAGAATTGAGACACAAAAGCACTGAACTCTTTACAGGATATGTGGTGTAAAATGCTATATAATTTATTTTGTGTGCAAGATTTGTGAATTATTACTGAGAGATACATTCAGACAAGCCCTGAGTAAATTACTATTAATTTTATATGTGTGTGTGTGTGTGTGTGTGTGTGTGTGTGTGTGTGTGTGTGTGTGTGTGTGTGTGCTCATAGAGTCTTTTCACCAATGCATTGATATATGGTCTTGACACATGATTCTGTAATTCTTTATTTTACATCCATTAACTTGATTTGATGCTAAACTGAAAGCCAATTGTATAGATGCAGTTGCAATTATTGGCTGGATGATTTTTTTTTAAAAAGGCAGGGGGACCCTTTGAGCTTTATAACGTTTACTTAGAAGCTCGAAATATAGACATAAATTACAGGCTACTTATTTGTAGCAGCATTTATAATCGCTCATTGTTTTCTGCAAAATTATCTTTCTAACCTCTTCAGAAAAGCTGCAGTAACGTCTTAGCTAAAGGAACTCATTATTTTCTTCAGCTTAGTTTGATCACCAAGTATAGGATTTGATCCAATCTGGCATCCCAACTCTGCATCGTCAGAACTCGCCTTGTTACCCTTGTCCGTTGTCGCTAGTTGTCGCTAGATGTCGCTGTTTTAACGAGTCGTTAGGCGTTAGTGCCTTTAACGTTGAAGTGGATTACAGTTAATCCTTAACAGTGAGATTCTGAACAGTAAAACAAACAAACAAACAAACAAACAAACAAAAAAACCAAATCAATGAAAAGTTTTTCAGTATAATTTTTTCCATTTGTTATATAATTAATTAATTTCATCCATATCAGTTGTTAATTTTTTCTGCATTTATCATTGTAATATAATGTTCATCTTAAAACATAGCAAAGCAAAAAATATATATACTGTATACACACACACACACTTTTTTAATCGGCAAATTTTTAAATTTATTTTACATTTAATAACTGGTGTTACTTCTTTTCCTATTGGCACCAATGACTGTATAATTTAGAGCATAATCATAACTATTTACAAAATGTCTTATATCTTTAGATGAAAACTATACAGTAAAAGTATAAAGTATATTTTGCTTGTCCTTTTCGCACTGTGCACCTTTCTGAGCTTAGAAATTTCCTCCAGGAATCTTTTCATTTTGACAAGATCCAATTCTCTACATGTCAGCTTCCTTTACTTCCTCCATAGAGAGAAGAACATCCTTGACATTCTGTAGCTCTTTCGCAAGAATACCTTTCTGTTTTTTCTTGTCTTATGTTGAGTGAGCCAGCAATGCAGTGACCTCTTTCCTTTTTCTGCAAAGCCTTAAAAGGAAGTTCTTGAACCTTAAGCTCCAACACAGCACTTTTTTCAGACGGTTCCATGAGGACATAGAATTGATCAACTGAGTCAGTGTGTCGGTCTCTTTTTCTTCTGTTAACCAAGACACTTAATTTGACTTTAAGCTCAGAATCATCCATCTCTGGTAGTGTTAACATACCTCCACTGATCTGTTCGGGATATTTTAAGAATCTTCAAAACCTGAAATCTGGATGACTCATTATTAATGTATTTAAGCACGGTGGTGCTATCAGTCCAGAACACAGAGTCAAGCACTGGCATCTGTAATTCTTTTCACCATAATCTATCCAATTAGGGTTGCAACTATTAATCAACGTTCGTTATAAACTAAAATTTATAATCAAATCAGTCAACAACTCCCATAATACATCTACAGTATATAAAGGCCCGGTCTGAGAAGCTCATCATGATGGAAGTTGAGCCCAGCGACACCACTGAGATGGTGGTCTGCCTTTATTTGGGAGGAAATGTCTGGCACAACCATCATTCTCAAGGTTGAGCCCATGAATTAAACAGTTACGCATGTGCTTTTTTACATTTCAGTGGTACCTTGGCATGCGAATGCCTCGCCTTACAAATTTCCATTTTATGAACGCAAAAAATTTGCCTTGACATATGAAGCAATATAACATACAAACGAATGAACAACCGAAGCCGAACTAAACGCTGGCGAAGTTGCACATGCGTCTGGGAGCCGTTCAAAACTTGCTTGCATCAGTGGAAAGCCAAGCAAAATGAGTTTACATATTTTTTTGGGTTCTTTTGCATCTGTACAGCAAAACTGGAGCTTACCTAAGGAGATACACACACTACAGGTAATTTGGGAACACCAATTAGCCTAACTAATGTCATTAGACTGTGGGAGGAAACCCACAAAGTAAGGGGAGAACATGCAAACAGACTCAAGGCAGGAATCGAACCTTGGATCCTGATGGTGTAAGGCGACGGTGCTAATCATTAAGCCACCATACTGCTTCTAAACTATATATATATATATATATATATATATATATATATATATATATATATATATATATTTATTTATTTATTTATTTATTTATATATATAGAAGATATACCTTGATATTAATTTTTTAATAAATAAATTAATACATATTTTTATATAAATGCTTAATTTAATCTAAATTAAGATATATTAATTATAAATATATTAATTATAAATTTTATTAATGTTAGTATGATGAAACATTTTACCTCTGGCCTTTGTTTTATTTTGCTTGCACGCCGCCCTCCTCTCCACTAGGCGGAGACAATACTTTAAGTCAAAATCCATTTTTCTACTACATTCACACGCCGAATGCCAAATCACACGATTTTGGAAGCAAAGTGCACTTTGTCTGGTATTTATTTCTACACTACATAGGACACTTTTGTAGTTAGGAGTGAAGTATTTGGGATCGGGCCGTGTGGACGCTAGAGCTAAGCGTCCGAGTCCGTCCAAACACCGGTATGTTAGCATAGCAGGTGCGTAGTCGGTAATGTTATGTTAAAATGTGGCGATAATTTTCCGCCTAGTTTGTAGTTTTATTAGGTTATATTCTTATAAACTTATTGGATGTAACCAAATGTTCTGGCATGTGGTGAAAAACTAGGCTGTTTCAACAGGCTGTTGCCTAAGAGCTAACTCTTAACAACCTTAGCTAGCATGCTAGTTCTGTCTCGTTCTGTGTTAAACACTGCACAAACTTCTAGCGCGCGCGTCGTTACAAGATGACTTGTATTCACATACGCACAGCCTTGTTAATGCCTTTATTGATGCTTTTACTTGCATTTTTAAAAACAAAAGGCCTGGCGAGATTAACTTACATTAATTAGCCTGCAAGGTTTGTTTTTAATATTTTATTCGAGGCTTGAGCGCTCTTAATTCTCCATCGTGACGCTAATATAACTGTACAGATTTATTTTATTACATATTTAAGTTGGCTAGAGAATATACGTGTTTTTTTTGTGTGTGTGTTTTGTTTTTTTCTACACCTGTACTGTTTGCTTGTTGTATTAAGATTGGTTTGTTCCGATGACTGACAGGTCGAAGGGTTGAGGTCAGCCAATGGTAGCGCAGAGGCAGGACACAACGAGCCAATCACCTCGCAGGAGGCGGGTTTATCTCCCCCCCCCCCCCCCCGAATAATGAAGATTTTTAAATAGAATAAAATAATAAAACCAAAAATAAATGGACTGTTATTAAATGTTGTCTTTTGCTTCAGCAATGTTTATTTCAAAATACTTAGTTAATATTTTTCTTCTCTGTCTAAATCATTTTATTTTTGAAAATAATTAATTAATTTCTCCATCGGTCTCTTGGTTGTTTCTTATCTACAGGAATCGCTCCTGAGGTATCGCAGTGAAGTCGGTAAACTCATCACCATCAGAATGTTCAACCCTCACCATCACCAGCAGCAGCAGCAGCAGTTTCATCAGCACCTCCGTCAGCTCCAGCAGCTGTTCCAGCAACAGACCCCACCGCCGCCTCCCCCGCCTCCTCCTCCACCACCGCAACCTCCACCGACACACCACATCCCCCATCACCACGGGGGAGGCCGGTGAGATGTCACCTCTGGCTTGTCTCATGTGTAATAAAGTGAAAAACAAAATGGGGCTCTCGAAAATAAATTAAACACTTCAGTACAGAAATATTGTAAATCCCCCTTTGGGTTTACGGCCAAAAGTTAATAAATCTATGAATATTAAACGTGTATGTGGTCCTTCCCCAAAGTGTTAATGCAAGGTTCGAAGCATGCAGTGATATAGAACATCTTTGTATCCTAGAACTAAGAGTGCCAAACCTGTTCCAGAATGACATGTCTAAGCTCCATGATTTCACGGAGTGTCCACTTTAGTGTTCTATGACCGAGCCTTTTAAAAAAATGGATTTTGAAAGAGCGAGAATACTGTATGCACCTCAGACCTCCTCATATCTCACTAATGCTCTTGTGGCCAAATGTACACATAAATTCAGTGGAAAGTCATGTATTTAATATTTTCATTGTGTAAGTGAATGTATAAAATGCCTAAAGTCTTATGGGGTGGGGAAGTGCAGGAGAAATGAGTCAGCCTCACCGTTCTCAATGAATCAGTCTGGGAGCACGATGATGGAACATGTCTGTCCTGTAAAGCTGTCCAGATTCATTGGATCAGGAACAAAAATCCTCAACGAAACAGAAAATGTAGAAAATGTCTGTCCTGTAAAGAGTTCACAGTCCAATACAGTGCAAAACAGCTCAGAGAAAAAATGCTGTCTGGGATTGTCCTTGCGGTTTAAAGGTGCAGAGACAACACTGTTATATTTGACGTGTGAGATTAATATCCTTATGCGCGGTTAAGTTTTTTGCCAGTGTGGGGAAAGATGACAGAGATTTAGTCAGGTTGATTGGTATGCTTTACATTGTGTATTTGTGTCAAAGATTCCCTTCATCAGAACCAATCTTATGAACGTGCTCCTGGAATGGAACTCGTTTATAAGCCTGGGACTACCAGTACCTCCCTGAGAACACCAACCCTGAAGTGAAGCATGGTAGTGGTAGCCTCATGTTAAGCGTGGCCTCTTAGTTGATTCTCAGACTCGATCCTTCTCTAAAGTTCATACTCTGATTGACGCTTTTCCAGAACATCGTCCTTTTTTTTTTAAAGTAGTTCATTGGTTTTAACGATTCAGTTTTCCTGGTTACTGCTAACTTATCTGAATTAAGTAAATTTAAAATCCAGCTGTAACACGCGTGTTTCGTTCTAACAGACCAATGGCTGTCCCAGCTCCAGCGCCTCCTCCCGCCCGCATGGTCAACCTGTGCTCTGCCACTCAGACCATCATCGCCCCTAATCCCATGCTCCAAGGCGCATTACTGATGCAGCAGATGCAAGGTAAGCCGAGTACCTCTCTCGCTCGGTGTTCTTTACATAGGGGGCATGCGGAGAATTCAGATGGTGAGTGTGACACGATCAAAGTAACTCTTTAAATAGGAGCAGGCAGGATAACTGGTACGTTTCCTGAGTTAAAATACATTTCAGAAGTAGGGAGGGCATGACCAGTATGTATTCAATATGCCTTGAATTACAAACCTTTTGTATGTTTAATTATAATAAGCATGAAACATATGATGAGGAAATGCAGCTTAAAAACAGGCTGTGTGATGATGACATGAGTATATAATCTCTGTGTAATAAAAAGGCATGTTATGGAATTTTTTGGAATTTTAAAAATTTTTATTTAAGGCTTTGTATTTTCTTCCTTCTTCCTAAGGAGGCATGCGTAGCTTTGCTATGGGCGGACAGCAGTTCCAGCAGTTTTTTGCTGCCGGATCAAGATCCTCCATTTTGGGTCCGGTTCCACTGGGAGTTGCTATTAAGACTCCTCATATGGGATTTCCTCCACGACACTTCAACCCACATGCTCGCTATTTTAACAACGTGAGCAGTTTGTAATTATTATTATTAATCATCTTTTTAAGATAAAAAACTGATCTTGTTGTGTCAGCTGTAAATAAAAGTGCTGTTAGTTACTGGGTTAATGGTATACACGCAGGACTTCCAGTCACGACAGCCGGACAGGAAGAGGGAGAACGAACTCCGCCCTGCAGTCGGAACCGACACCCAGTCTAGTGCGAGCAGCAGCCGAGGTTCACGTTACACCACACTGCACACTCTTCTCTACTCATCTTGGTGTTGGTGTGAAAACAGAAACCCTGATGTGTTTTTTTTTTTTTTTTTGTACTCTAGATGAAACCACAGCCGTGGCAGACGTGGACAGTCAGTCATCCACGCAGCAGCCGGATGAGCCAGCTGCGAAGAAGACGAGAACAGAAGGGTAAAGATTATTTCGGGTTTATGAATAACTCACAAAGAGTAATCAGTTATAGCATTCAGACAAGCTGTAACCCACATCAAGCACGCTTGTGATTTTATGATTTTTTTAAGCGTTTTTTTTTTTTTT
Source organism: Clarias macrocephalus (assembly GCA_011419295.1). Lineage (NCBI taxonomy): Eukaryota > Metazoa > Chordata > Actinopteri > Siluriformes > Clariidae > Clarias > Clarias macrocephalus. The sequence goes on along the minus strand of JAAGKR010000482.1, from coordinate 38,307 downwards.
CCTTTTGTTTTTTTGTGTCCCCTCAGGCCGAACGATGTGCTTGAGACTGAAGCCTCCCCAAGTACCGAGTATGAGCGCACTGCTGAAGATCCTGATACTGCAGGTAAACGAAAACCCAGACACAATTTTTTTTTTGTGTGTGTAAAATGTTCTATTAATAAAAGACGTCGCCTCTCGCTCACTCCGGAGCTCACTAGGTAGGCAGCCTCCCTTTCTGCAGGTGTGCGAAGAGAGGCGGGACTGTGGGAATGGGCACCAACTGGTGATTCTTCCTTTTTGATGGATCTTGGGGTTCACCCCGCGCTATAAAACATGATAGGGGGTGTAGCTCTGGGTCGGTCAGGTCCTGAAAATCAAGATCTGCTGGTATCATGATCAAGATAATTTAAAAAAAAAATCCAGTAAGGGCAGTTCTCCGGGTGAAAATGACTTGTTGCTGCCAAAGGTCAGAGTACAATGGTCAAGTTGATAACTTGTTGAAACCATGGTAAGCCGAATAGTATCTCTGAACGCGCAATACATCAAACCTTGAAGCAGATGTTCTATAGCAGCGGAAGACCACACTGTATGCCACTCCTGACAGGTAAGAACAGGAAACTAAGGCTACAACTGACATGGGCTCACCATCATTGTACAACAGAACGATTGATCGGGCAAGTCTCAATTTCTGCTGCGACAGTCGTCAGAATTTAATTTGGCATAAAACAACGTGAAAGCTTGGATCAACATTCTGACTTGTATCAACGGTACTAGTATCAAACCAGTATTAGCATGGCGTTCTTAATGAAGTGGTATCAACTTTGTTGTCTACTTGTCTGTTTCAGACTGCATACCAGAAGAAGACGGGACGGTAGCCGGGTCTGAGGCGGCCGAGGCACTAGAGCAAAGCAGGGCGGCCGAGGTTGGAATTAACAAAAGCAAATGCAGTTCTGTGAGATTCTAATGAATAGAATCATTATAAGTGTCTTTTCTTTTTACAGCAGGTGGAAGGTCCAGAGTCTTCACTCAAGGACACGGATCAGCAGAACAGTTCAAGCCAGTCGGAGCCTGCGGATTCAGTGACTGTAGCTGACGGTAAAGATGACACAACCGGGAGCAGTGACTCGGCCAGAGAAAAGACAACAACGGCGACGACGACAGGAGGAGGAGGAGAAACGGCTAACAAATTCTACTGCTATATCTGTAACATCACCTGCCACAACCAACAAGTACGTCTCTCTGATGTCAGCATCATGCTGAGTGAATACAGGTTTATAATTGATATCGATGGGCAGAAAGTCTTTTAAAAATAAACCAACGTCACGGTTCTTGATGTTCCCATTGACACTAAGAAGTACTGCATGTCCTCCCCTCCCTCTACCCATATGTGAAGAGTAAGATGTTAAAAAACTAGTGATGGCCAGGTGAAGCCTCAATTAGGCGTCCAGGGTTTATTTCAAGGGCCCATTGTACTGCCATCTAGTGGACACATTTTGTGTAGCAACTAGATCATAACATCACAAGCAGCTAAATTAATATGTGCATGCATCTGCACTTTTCAAGGAAATGTTTATACACATAATCAACATCTCTGAATCTTTGAAAATTAACTGAAGAGAGCACGAGCCTTTACTTCAGAGCAGAACGAGTCAGTCACGGAATTCGTTATCATTTTTTGGTCACATGACTCGAAGCTTCTCATTTTTACTGTGCTATAACATCACTAGTAAAAACATTGAGAACTAAACACTCTTTCACAGTATTTTCCACAAAGAGTGAATTCGGGCACATTGCATGTTTTTTTTGTTTTTTTTTTAAATCCTTGTTCTAGGTTGTTTCTGTGACCAAAAAATAATAACATGCCTTTTTTTACGTGTTGCGATGTAATACATTTTTTGCAATTAAAATTTTTTTTGCGACGTAATTCCTGTATTTCAGTATCAGTAAAATTTACACGTTTTTGAAAGTAATAAGTTCTACATGACATTATAAAACCCAAATGTACAGTTTGATGTTTGAAGCCTCCCCTGTCGACAGACACACACGCAGAACTTGCATATAAGCAGCTGTTTTAAGAAAGGAAAAAAATCTGTTCCATTTTTGTGCCGAGTCGTTAGGAGTGCCTTTTTTAAATTAATTAATTTTTTTTTTTATAAAAGATCTACAGTCCAAAGTCATGCAGGTCAGGCTAATTGTCATTTCCAAATTGCCCATAGTGTGTGAATAACAATCGGTCATCAAGCTGGCAACTCGACCTTTTAAGTTCCCGCCACAGAAACAACGTATGTTGTGGAGTATCTGTTTCATGTTTAAATGTTGATTTGCGTTACCTGAAATTAAGTTTAAATTATTATTATTCAGCACAATTTATCAGAATACCTAAAGAAAAATTGTGGCATTATTGAATGCAATTTTTTTTTGTTACAGGGTTTAATCGCTACAGACTTTTGCATTATCATTATTAAAAATCATACTTATCAAACTGCTTCAAGCCATGTAGCAGGACTGATGCTGAGAGTTTAGATTTTCCTGATTTTTCCTGAATTTTGTCATTGTAATATGTACTTCTTTTTATAGTTATGTCAGTACCCTTTAATCTGTGTGTTGTGTGTGTGTTTTGTGTGTGTGTGTGTGTGTGTGTGTATGTATATGCAGAATTTCCAGAGCCATATGAACGGACTGGCCCACCAGCAGAGGATGATGGAAATTCAGCACATGAGTAACGCTTGCCTCGTCACGCTGCTGCCCCGTGTACAGGAGACTCTGCAAGGGTCACGAAAAGACGGGTGAGCTAGACACACGGACATGTAAACAATGTCTATAAGTGCTGCTTAATCAGCATCAAATGTAAATGATTAGAAATGTTGTAGTGATGTAACCTCTTGTATCCGACAGGGAGAAAAGACCAGGCCTGCAGAGGTGGTGTCCCACCTGCAAAACCCACTTCACTACAAATGTCATGGATCATCGTAAGACCAGGGAGCACAAGGTGAATGTCTGAGCAGTCACGTGAAACCTAAGAGCAAGGCATAAGCTCTAAGCCGTATATATATAATATAACATTTAAAAAAAAAAGTTAAGCGATTCAGATTAACCTAAACATCAAGGTTAGCAGAGAAAGAGGATCGCTGCAAGAAATTCCAACCTGTACGTGTGGAGATGAAGTGTGTTTCTTTTTTTCTTTCATCCTCTTATTCATGGCAGATCTGTAGCCGTTCCTCGAGTCCCAGCTGTACCGTCTGTAAGCAGCAGTTCAGAACATCTAGAGAGTTTGTTGAACACATGCAGTCCACCGAGCACAAACAGCACATGGAGCAGGTAGACATTCTGTGTCTCAATGCAGACTACTACTTCATTGATTGCCTGGGATTTAATCTTTGTTTGTTTGTTTGGAGGTGTTGAAAGAGACCGGGAAAGGAAATCTGGACGAATTGGGATTGGAGGTTTACACAGTGGGCGCTGATGAAGAAGGCATGGACAGTGACGAAGAAGAGAGGGTGGAGGAAGAAAATGGACAGGTAGAGGAAATTCGGTTATCGTGTCCCTCCACACTTTGTTAGTTTGTTTTTGTTTTTCAATCCTGTGCCAGGAATTTAATGTTTATAACGATTGAATAGAAAGAAAAAATAAATTATTATTATTATTATTATTATTTTTGCCTTATAGCAGGAAGGTCTCCCAGTAGAGATGGAGGTCACATTGGAAGACATGACGGAGGAAGAGGAGTTTGACTCAGACACCGTATACGGTAATGAGTCGGCCTCACCGGTTTTAATGAATCAGTCCGGGAGCGCGATAATAGAAAATGTCTGTCCTGTAAAGAGTTCACAGTTCAATATAGTGGAAAACAGACAAAATGGCGTCTGGGATTCCCTTCGCGATTTAAAGGCAACACTGTTACATTAGACATACCAATAAAATCTTGATTGTGAGTGATTTCGTTTGCAACTTAGTCGGAAAGACGAGCAAAAATGTTAATAAATTCTAACTTGTGATTAATTTTATTAGTTGTGGTTACGGGTTGTTTTTTTTTGGACAGAGATTTAGTCAAGTGGATTGGTATGCTTTACATTGTATATTCGTGTCATGGGCGTATAAGGCTAATTTTGTCTGACTTAAGAACAAATCAGACTTACAAACGTTCTTCCCGAACAGAACTCATTTGTAAGCAGGGAACAGACCGTAAATATTTTTCTCTCTCTCTCTCTCTCTCTCTCTCTCTCTCCCCCCCCTTCCCCGACTATTAACATGCTGTTTGCAACAAGCTCTGCTTCTGATTTCAATAAGAATTATTATTATTATTACATTTATAGCTCATGTCTCATGTTAATATAAATCTTTTATGGTATTTTTCTATGACTACGGTTCCTAGGTTCCAGCTTCGTAATTCCCGTGGCTGGGTTCCTGTGCCGGCTGTGTAACGAGTTCTATCACTACGAGGCATCAGCACGACGCTCTCACTGTAAGACGCGCCAACACTTTGAGAACCTAAAGGTACATCAAAGACATTACATCATCACTATTATCTAGTATGCGGTTATTTAAGTCCAGTCATGGAGGCCCAACACAGTTTGGTGATTTTTCTGCTCAAACACCGGTGATTTGACTAATCAGGTCCAGTGGGTGTGTTTAAGTGTTGGCGAATTACAAACTGTGCTTGACACAGGCGTTCCAGGACTGGAGTTGACGAACCCTGATCTAGAATTCTTTCAAATGAGCCAGTACTACATTTAGAGGTGCCAATAGATATGGTTTAGCTATAGCATGTAGGATATTTGACCTCGCTTTTAAAGATATGTAGGAGATGGCTACACTTTATGCTTATCTAGCTAAAGTAGTGGTTCGACTAAACATTTATTATTTTAACTGAACTGATGTGACATGTGAACAGAGAGTGCTGATAAGACCAACAGAAGCTTTAATATAACTGGAGTGCGGATTATTTTTGACTCACCCTCATACATTTCCTTCAGGCAGTGGGTACTTTGACTGTGTTTGATATGTGATTCACAGAAACCAAATTTGTGGAAAAAGACGAGACTGATCATATCTTTGATTTTAAATTTGATATTTAAACCTTTTTTTGTTTTTTTTGTTTTTACAGAGATACAAGGCATTAAAGATTCAGGAAGCTTCAGCTGCACAGGCCTCCGAATCAGTTTGCACCTCAGCGGATCATGAAACCAAGGTCGCAGAGTCTCCAAGCGGTTCCTCGTTAAGTGATCCTGCCATCAGGAACAGCAGACTAACGTCCCCCGGAGCTGCGAGTGACCAGGGAAACATCGGCACCAGCGGCAAAGAGAGTAACAGCAACAGCGCACCGCCTTCCCCTAACCAGCAGCCTGCTTCTGGGTCTCCCACTCAGTCCAGAGACGCTGAGGAAGACGTGGTTGCAGAAGAGCCCGACGAGGAGGACGACGTTCCGAGCAGCGTCCCCGAAGAGAAGACCAGCAGAGGGCGCGGCAGGACGCCTGGCAAGAAACGAGGGAGGGGAGGAAGACGACGCTGAGCTCTGGGAAAGATACGGAGACAGAGGAACGAGCTGCTATGGAGAGATTGGAGTGGGAATTTTGTTCATTCGATGTCCGTTACACATCCTCTGTTGTTCACTAAAAGAGACGGAAGCCAGGACAGTAGGACAATCCCCGTAGAGAGTAGATCTTGTATTCAGGCGTTTTGTAGGTCTTTGCCCCAGATTTAAGACCCGTAAAGCTTCTCTTTTTTTTTTTTTCTTTTTCCATTGAAATTTATAAAGAATGTGTGTAAAGATGATTAAGAAAGACCTTGCACATTTTCATCTGTTAAGGTACTTGATCTTTAAAAAAAAAAAAAATCTTGTAGTGACTTAGAATGTAGCAACATTTTACTTTAACAAGCATTTTAAAAACGTGGTTTGGTAAAGCGTAAAAAGGAAAGAGAGAGAGGGAGAGAGAACTGAAAAAAAAATGAAGGTATTTCAAAAACAGTCTGAGGAAAAACAACCAAGCTTGGGAGCAAGCGGTTATAAAAAGGCTCCGGCTTACTTAAATCTGAGAGGGCATTTTGTCGCTTCAAGCTAAAGACCGTCGATGTTCTTGGATGAAGCTGGAGAAAATTCGAGAGGTGATGCTACCCAGAGCATGACGTACGCATCCAGGCGCCTTACGTCAGATCCGTTCCGTAAAACCTTGATCCGGTTTATTTACATCATTTCAATGTTGAGAAGGTGATCTCGTACGAGCTGGGAAGAAACCGGACTTTCAGGTTGGCTCTAGCAGGATCTCGTCAAAAGCCAGCGCTCTTTAAGGAGCTTTTTTTTCTACGCATGCTGTTCCAACGACCAGTACGCAAAGTGTTACTTCAAGTGTTTTTTTTTGTTTTTTTGTTCCCTCCCACAGTCTTAGCCTAGAATCTGGAATTCTTTAGCTTCATCCTAGTGTCCTAGTGTTGGTGAAGTTGTCGTTATTAATGTCGCTAATTAGCTTAGCTAATTGTACCACCATTACTGCCGTTTGTCTTTCATGCTCCTATCACTAGATGAGTCTGATTTTTCCCTCTTTTTTTTTCTTTTCTTTTCAGAAGCCAGTAATCTTGTTCACTAACTCGGGTTTAGTTTACAGCTATCGTTTGCGGTCCAAACAAGGAAAGAGAACACGGATTCACAAATGAGAGCATGATTCAAATAATGTGCTGTATAGACGGTGTAATGGTGACCTGAAATACTGCTTAGGCTATATTGTGGTTTGGTTAAAAATACGAGAAAAAAAAAAATCTGAGATCTCACGGTGAGTTTAAAAACCTTTCTAAACTTTTTGTCAGTCTGCTGGTCCCATGCTGTTCTACGGTACATCCCTCTGTGCTTATGCTTTATTTTCAATTTAAATTTTAAAAATGTGAGCTTTGACTCTTGGAAATGCTGAGAGCAGATCTTTTAATAAAAAAGCGCTGACACAAAAAAAAAGGAGCTTCTTTGTAGACAGATTTGTTTTGTTTGAGCGTCTTTTTACTTCCTGAGCTGTATGATCGTCTTGCTTTGTTTGTTTTTTTCACCTTCTACACAAACTATTTCTCACCCCTACTGTAGTGTGTTTTATTTTTAATTTGATTCTGAGCAAACCGTGTTAAAACACATTAGGGAGAAAAAACAGCATTGTGTGTGTGTGTGTGTGTGTGTGTCAGAGTCAATGCTCCCCTGTATACTTCATGAGTTTCTGTGTTTAAAACAAACAAAAAACATTTATCTCCCCTGATGCTATTTGGATAAATTTGTCTCTAGGTTCACAATAAAATAAAAAGGGTTTAACTTGACCTAACAGTAGTGGGGATATTTTTCGGTTTTAGAAATCCGCTTCAAAGAATTGGTTTTAGCGTCGAAGAATTACAGAAAGATCTGGAGCCATGTACGGATCAGGTTCAGCTTTAAATTCACTCTCGTACTGGCCTGGAATTACATTTTTAACAAATCTAATTTAAGAAATCCCCCCCAACATTTTAAGGCAGGAAACACTCGGCTGTCTTTCAATCCACTTCCTTTTTCGACGTGTACGTTTAAGCTGATTAGACATTCCTAATATTTCTGAAAGGCAGAACTTAGGCACGATTTAGCCACAGCTTCGACACCACATGCAGTATTAGTCGCTCTTCAAATATACACTTTACATTCAGTTCCAGAATGAGACAGCCATCGTAATCTGTGTTTTGAAGACCAGCATTAAAGGGCGCTAACATGCTGTGGAATGGAAATGTGTCGATCTTGAGTCCTACCTCCTACCAGGACCACAACACTATGGGAAATGATCTCCATCAGAATGGAACTGTACATTTCATAATCTATTTTTATTCTACAAATGAAATAATGATTTTTTTTTAAAAAAAGGTTGTTTTATAGGAGCTGGAAGCATCTTGTAATTTTTTTTCTCCTCCAGATGTTTGTTTTCTGCATTTTAATGTCTATTAAAATATTTGATGATTGAGCTGTTTTTTTTTGTGGAGTGATTTCTGAAACAAAATGAAATGAGGTATTCCATGTTAAAATGACTCGTTCAGAGAAAAAAAAAACTGACACAAAGGCGCACAAATGAGGTACAGATAAGGGTGTGCTCGTGACAAATAAATAGAACTACAGCAGAGCTTTGTGCCAGTGGAATGAGTCAGGACTGGAGTTCGGCATCTGCTTGGACGTCATCCCTCAGACGGCGGCTCTTTCTGCTCCTCCGGTTCTTTTTTGTTGAGCTGAGCTCGAAACTCCTGCCGAGCCTGACGGTTGGACTCCAGGAGCTCGTGCAGTTTTCCGTTCAGAGCGTCGTTCCTCTCTTCTAAGTCATCCAGACAGGAGTTTATCTGGTCCAGCATGGAGTTGATGGCGGCGTATTCTAGGGTTTCAAGAAGTGATATCGTAGACAAAACAGTGATCACATGACTTCATTCATATTTCACTTTGTGCCATAGTGCAATTGTGAAAAATGTTTAGTTTATGACTGTTATTTTTGTACTGCACCGCAATTCAAACCAGTACTTACATTGTAACACATAAAATAATAAAGGCATTTAACATATGCTTTAAATTTTAAACAATTAGATTCCAGGTTCAAATAACATTACATAGACTAAAGCTTGGCATGAAGAACCCTAACACAATTCATATACAGTTGTGTAAATAAACCCTGATGTTTACTCCAAATATTTTACACTGGACAATATGCTAACCTTTTTTATTTTAGGGAGTGATGTATTTTGTTTGTTTTTTGCGTTATAAGATAAAAAGGCAAAAAAAAAAAAGTTTATTGAAGACACCACAGTCAAAACTTAGATATGTTAACGTTATATGTTAATAATTAAATATACAACATTCATATACTTTCAAGATCAATGAACTTATGGCTTTTTTTTTTTTCAGATGAAATCCTCTCTTCAAATCCTGACCTGTGACGATTACGACAAACATAACCAAAATTTTCTGTTCACTTCTAAATGCTGTATATATAATCAATTAAGTTAAAAGTACATAAATTGTATGTAATGTTATTACGTATGTTATATACATTTAAACAAGCCAATAAAATAAAATGTAAATGTTTGTACTTAAATGTATGTTTAATACTTTCACTGGGGTTGCAGGAATGGAAAAAAATATCTCGCGACCTCATCATCATGGTCAATTAATTATTATTATTAGTAGTAGTAGTTGTAATAATAATGTTTATTGCTTATGATGAGTTTGATGTTGCAAGGATGGAATTTTTTTTTTAATCTGGCAACTCTTATTTCTTCATAAATCCCTTTTCTTTTGCAAATCCTTCCTTTATGATTTAGCTATAACATACATACAATGCATATAACATCCTGATTCATCCTTGTCCTCTTCTGTCTCCATCTGTCTCAGTAAACCTCACCTTCTTCATTAAAGTCATCCTCATCCTCTATCAGTCCTTCAGCAGATGTCAGCTCGGGATCTCCGTTCGGTCCGGACATTTTCATCTCTTACACGAATACTGAACCGAGCTGTAGAGCTAAAACAAACCACAACTCATTATATAGAAAGAATGAAAGAGTAAAGCTGGATTAGATGTGATTGTTATTGTACCTTTACACACACACACACACACACTGCGGGACAGCTGACTGTCAGGTGACTCTGGGAAGTATTCTAATAAAGAGCCATACTGTAATAAAATATTTATGAATTAAAAAAATTAATAGTCAACAGATGTGCCAATAATTATCATCTAAACTTTGTGGTTTAGTTTAATTCCGCTTTTCCAATTTCGTATAAATTAAGTGAACGTATCTGTAACGTATCATTTTTATTTATTTATTTATTTATTTATTTCGATTTCTATATTTAAAAGGTATTTTAGAGAATACAATAAACAAGCAAGTAATACACAAGATAAAAATAATTTCTTTTTAAAACACTCGTAATTTTTTTTTATTCATTACTCATTAAACGAATTTATCTCGTGCTACGGCATTGTGCGCAGGCGTTACTGACAGTCGCCTAACTCGTCTCGTGAGCGTCGCACAAATTATACGTCACGCTGAAGCCCCTAATATCAATTCTTTCCATTTTGTTTTGGCAGTATTATCTAAAACAAGTAACTTAATGTTATGTATTTATAGTTGATTAGTGTTTCCCGCGTCTTAGGGCAGAGGTTAAGATTTTTTGTGCATTAAGTTTTTTTTGTTGCTTTTTGTAAAACAGTACGAATTTGCCCTAGCACGTGCGCAGGAATGGAAGATTTACCTGCAGATTTAAGAGATTTTCTGCAAAATCAACCTTTCCTCCAGCTCACTGAAGCCAAAAGGGTAATCAGATGCTCTCAATACCTTTCCATGTTCTTTTATTCTTTTGCATGTTATTTTGCGTGGTTAAGACATTTTATGATGGAGGAACAGTCCTGAATATAACACTCTCAAGTTTGCAAATCAAATGACCAAGCTGTAAAATTGTCTTTGTATCATTTTATGTGTGATGTTTTTTTTTTCTTTTCTTTTTTTTGCTTTCAGATCAAGTGCACGTTAAATGGCCATGAGTTTCCATGCAACCTCGCAGAGCTGCAGAACTTTGTATCAGGGAAGAAATTCAAGAAGCTGTGTACTGGAGAGGAATTTAACTACAGCCAGTATGAACCTCACCTGGTCCCGAGCACAAAACAGCCGTACGCTTGTTTCTTAACAGACAAATAAACATTTGATGAGTTTTTGTGACATCTGATTAACAGTTACTTATTCATTTATTTCCACACAGAAATCATCTTTTCTGCAAGCTTACCCTGAGACACATCAACCGCGTGCCTCATCATGTCCTCCGGCACGTCAGTGGAAAACGTTACAAGAAAGCTCTAGCACAATGTAGGCATACGTTTTTAGAACCGGTGGCCCTTCTAATCTTCTAAACAGATCCAGTGACGCTTCTAAACACTCAGATCTGAAGGTTCTGATGATGTGGCAGCTTACTTACATCTTAGTTACTGATATCAAACTGAATTTTCTTCTTCATCAGGAGTGAATCTTCATCCTCGTAGGGCTGCTTTCAGGGGAACAAAAAGGCGAAAGTCTGATGGAGCGAGATCAGGACTACGGGTGCTGCTTTAACGTCTCAAAATAAAGTTTTTGCAGAATGTCAACAGTGTGGGCAGAAATGTGCAGATGCGCATCATCATGCAAGATCATGACGCCCTCGGATATCAGTCCTCTGTGTTTAATCTGAAGTTTACGCTTCAGCTCTTCGATAAGCATCTCGCTGTAACAAGCACTGATAATTGTTGAACCTTTTTCCTGATAATGTCCCAATACTTCTGGCCCTTGAGAATCCCAGAAAACTCTCAGCGTTGATAAAATTTCCAGCTGATGGTTGACTTTTGGACTTATTCTCAGTCAGTTTCCGTTCCATACTCTGCCCTTTACTCTCAGATTTGTAATGATTAATCCCCATCTCATCATCAGTAATGACTCTCTTTAAGAAACTTTCACCTTTGTTAGAGTATTCCGTGAGTTGTTTTGGCACCGGGTACACCCTCAGACTGCAATTGGGCAAGTGGGGAATCCATGTTTGCTTGCACTGCAGTTCCAAATGAACTGTAACATGTTCACACCTGCACAGCAGTGACTGGGGAGATGGTAGCCTTGAAAGGAAAGGGCTGATAAGACCGGATTGTGAATCATTTTTGTAGCACAATACAGTCGTGATCACACTATGGATGTGTTTGCGTTTTCTTTTTTCTAGATGAGGAATGCACAAAACAAGGGGTGAAGTTTGTTCCAGTCAGACTCAGGCATAAAAAGCAAGCCCGAGACACAGAGGCTGGCATGGAGAGTGCTGGTGAAGGAAGGAGCAAGCTCACCCAGAAAGAGAAACGGAAAGAGAAACAGGACAGCGGCATTTGGGCCCCGAGCTCCAGCGAGGGAGAAGGCAGTGACTCTGAGGACAGCATGTCAGATCTCTATCCATGTAAGCATGCAGCTTATGGATTTGTGAGCACCTCTTGGCCACTTGTAAATGAATATTGTGAGATATTAAGAAAAATGTTGTCCTCCGTTGTTCTTTCCAGCCACTCTGTTCACGCTGAAGAAGTCAGAAGGACAAGAAGTGATGGAGGAAGACAATGATGAATTCCAGACAGATGACGAAGATATGGAGGTTTCCGGAACAGAAGAGAAACAAGCAGCGCAGAAACGCAAAAAGGTCTTTTAATCAAGTATTTCCATCAATGAAATAATTTTTATCAAATAAATTTGAGTCATGCATGACAGCTCATTTCATGAGTATGTCCACGGAAAGTTATTCAACGTAATAACTTAATGTACTGTATTTGAGTAACGGTTTAAAGGTTTGACAGTGTTCCTCTGCTTTCACAGGTCCAGTCTGCTGGATTTAACAAGAAATTTAAGAAAAACAGAAAAAGGAAAGGTTTTAAGCACATCAATAAAGTTAAGAATGGAAAATAATACATCATGTTCGCATTAAATCTTTGTCTTTCTGCATTTCTATCATTATGAGTCACAAAACATGGGTCTAAATGAGCAGGTGTGCAATTCTGTAGGAGTTTCGTCTTATAAATATACAGCATGCTACAGTCACTAACTACAGTTTGGGACTGAAGAATATATTTATTACTTAGTACTTAAATATAGTAGAAAAATTAGTAGTTTTGCTCCAGATTCTTGTGGTCTGATAACTAGAATCGAGAGGTATGTATTATTGATTATAACAGAAAAGTGAAAGACTCAGAAATAACTACAACACAACAAACCGTATATACAACAACCTATTCCCCACGTTCGTCTCTCCTCCTTTATTATTCAGGGTCGCGGGGGGTCTGGAGCCTATCCGAGGAGGTTTAGGGCACAGGGCCGGATACACCCTGGAGAGGGTGCCAATCCGTCGCAGGGCACACACACACACATATACACTCATTCACGCACTACTGGCGATTTGGGAACACCAATTAACCTACTCTGAATGCCATTGCATTGTGGGAGGAAACCGTAGTACCCGGTGAACACCAAGCACGGGGAGAACATGTAAACTCCATGCACACAGAAACGGAAATCGAGCCTGGCTGGAATCGAACCCGGACCCTGGAGGTGCAAGGTGACATTGCTAAGCACTACACCACCGTGCCACCTACATTACACTATAGTGAAAAAAAATTTTTTGGGGTGGGGGGAGGAGCACAGAGTCAACCATGCTGCGATGCTCCTTTGGTGGAGAGGGTGAAGTGCTTTGGTGGCAGCTTTGGCAGTGCTTAGGTTTGAACCCCAACCTTCTAATCTGTAACTCGAAATCTTAATCATTGAGCCCTCAGAACCTCAAAGGAGGTTTTGTAATATTAAGGCAGAATTACATCATCTACTGTAATGAAAAGCACATTTCAGTTGTGTGTAAAATGTTCTACATGGATTATAGAAGCATCTGCCTAAACGCATGCTTGCTGGGTATAGAAGGATGAGATCAGAACGGGATAGAATAAAAACAAAATGATTGTGTCTTGGGAACTCCTTGTACACGGCGTATAGTTTTTTTTTTTTTTTTTTTTGTCAGGGATGTGTGTTTTCAAATGAAGAGAGATAAGACACCTTTCTTCAAGCTGTGGTTGCACAGATTTGGGTCAGTTTAATGTGAGCGCCTGCGTGTGTAAAATAAAAAATAATAAAAGCATGATATTTTACCTTATGAATTAAATTTAGGAATATAAAATACTAGGCATTATGACTGCAAGACTAATAGTGTGTGTGTGTGTGTGTGTGTGTACACGTTTGTGTAATAAACTAAAAGTTCCAACAATGTTTGCAGTCATGAAAACTACAAATAAAATTTATGAACATCTGAATTTAATTTTGAGGTAAAATCTATCTTGTTTTTTTTTTATAAGTTTTACTGAGGTAAAAGCTAAGATTAAAGAAGCAGAGCGTGCAGTACAGGGCTATTTCAGATTTCCTGTTTCACTGCGGTCCCGTCGCGCGTCATTTGACGTCATTAAAGCGCGACGCGTAAACTGTGTTTACTATTGGCTTGAAGCAGCGTTTATGCACGTTCCACGTTTGTATGGTAAGACTGAGATTCTAAACGAAATAGTTTATTTTGTGGCAGAAGAAACGTCTGAGAAATACTGAGTTTTTAGTGGTTATTATTTATATTATTAAATATATTCTCTTGGTTAAACACAACAGTTCAAATTAGGTTAAACAGAGAAATTATGTGTTGGTCTGTAGCACTGTAGAAAATAAACTATGTAAATAAACACGTACTATTAAACAGTGAAATGGAGTTAAAACAATAAATGCATTTTGCAGTTTAATGTTTAATTCAATCTTAGTTTTGTTTGTTCTTGTTATAAATAATACTGATTTTACTAATAATACACAGGGGTTGGACAATGAAACTGAAACACCAATTTAGTGTTGGAGGTTTCATAGCTAAATTTGAGCAGCCTGGTGGCCAGTCTTCATTGATTGCACATTCCAGTAAGAGCAGAGTGTGAAGGTTTAATTATCAGAGTAATAGCACAGTTTTGCTTAAAATATCGCAGTGTGTGTGTGTGTTATGATATAACACTGATATGTCACCCAACATTATGGGTGACATATCAGAGTTCAAAAGAGAACAAATTGTTGGTGGGCGTCTCGCTGGCGCATCTGTGACCAAGACAGCAAGTCTTTGTGATGTACCAAGAGCCACGGTATCCAGGGTAACGTCAGCATACCACCAAGAAGGACGAACCGCATCCAACAGGAGTAACTGTGGATGCAAGAGGAAGCCGTCTGAACCCAGACTGTATCCAAAAAACATAAAACCACAGCTGCCCAACTCACCGCAGAATTAAATGTGCACCTCAACTCTCCTGTTTCCACTAAAACTGTTCATCAGGAGCTCCACAGGGTCAATGTACATGGCCGGGCTGCGATAGCCAAACCTTTGGTCACTCGTGCCAATGCCAAACGACGGTTTCAATGGTGCCAGCAGCGAAAATCTTGGGCTGTGGACAATGTGAAACATGTATTGTTCTCTGAAGAGTCCACCTTCACTGTCTTTCCCACATCCGGGAGAGTTATGGTGTGGAGAAGCCCCAAAGAAGTGTACCACCCAGACTGTTGCATGCCCAGAGTGAAGCATGGGAGGGGTATCAGTGATGGTTTGGGCTGCGATATCGCGTCATTCCCTAGGCCCAATACTTGTGCTAGAGGGGCGTCACTGTGAAGGACTACCGAACCATTCTGGAGGACCATGTGCACCCAATGGTTCAAACATTGTATCCTGAAGGCGGTGCCGTATATCAGGATGATAATGCACCAATACACACAGCAAGACTGATGACAGAATGGTTTGATGAACTTGAAGGTGAAGTGGAACATCTCCCATGTCCTGCACAGTCACCAGATCTAATTATTATTAAGACACTTTGGGGTGTTTTGGAGGAGCGAGTCAGGAAACGTTTTCCTCCACCAGCATCACATAGTGACCTGGACACTATTCTGCAAGAAGAATGGCTCAAAATCCCTCTGGCCCCTGTGCAGGACTTGTACCTGTCAATCCCAAGACAAATCGATGCTGTATTGGCCGAAAAAGGAGGCCCTACACCATACTAATGAATTATGATGGTCTAAAACCAGGCGCTTCAGTTTCATTGTCCAACCGCTGTATATTTTAACCTTATGTTAGTGTGACCTTGTGTCTTAACAACTGAATATTATTGTTGTTACTTATTGACCTAATGCCAAATGTGTTATTTTATAGTTTTAAACAATAAAGAAGGAAAAAGAAAATTAATCTGAACTTGTGTCCAAACATTTGACTGTTATTTTATATAGGTAAATGGATAGATTGTGTGTGTGTGTGTGTGTGTGTGTGTGTGTGTGTGTGTGTGTGTGTGTGTGTGTTTATACAATGTTTATACAATGTGCCAGTGCATTCAGTGTTACATGCACAAGTAACTGGATCTTTCCTGAATCTCCTAGATTCTCCACCCTGTCTGTGACCAGCTTTAACGTCCACCATGGCAAGTTCGACAGTGAAATTTACCTGGTGTTCCTGCCGCAACTATAAAATCCAGTCTAAAGACACACACGAAAAGTGTTTAATCTGCCTGGGAATCCAACACGCCAAAGAGGCTGTCTTGGAGTATGGAAAATGCCCACATTGTGCCAAGATGGACTGGGGCACTTGTATCAAGCGTCTCACCAAGGTGCAGGAGGTGATCCATCAGGAGGCCCAGCAACGGAAAAACGAGGCGTCTCAGACGAGAATTCAGTCTAAACTTGAACCGGTGGCATCGTCTGCTACGGCTAAAGAACTTAAGTCCGTGAAGTTGGTGTCTGCTACGCCTACTGTATCAGAGACAGAAAATGCTACGCCATCTTTTTCCACTACACCCGTCATGTTCACTCTTATCTCACCATCTTTGGACCTGCCTGACCCAAATGCTGCAGGGGTGAAAGGTACTTTTGTTTCACATGGAGTTTCACATCATTCGCAGGACCTGGCTGCATCTGTAGCACCCATTCCAGTGCCCTCGACTTCACACAAGACACGGCATTCATCTCGGTGTCACCCGTGCTGCGTGAGGCACTCGAGCAGGGGCTGCAGACGGAGACGTAAACACTCCCCGATTTCATCCTCGTGTTCGTCCTGGAGCTCCGACTCCTCCTGCGAATCTGTTAGGGAGAAAAGGCCGCGAAGGGAAACGAAGACTTCTGGAAAACTTGCCAGGCAAAACGATAAACTGCTTAAGATGGTGGAGCAGAAACTAGAAGCCCAACAGAGAGCCGTGCAGGTACAGTGGAGTGTAATGGAGAGGCGGCTTGATGTCTTGGAGAAGAGGAGGTCAATCGATATTCCACATTCAGTGGAAATCTCCCAAGTGTTCACTAGATCCCAAGTGGATCAGGGACAACAGACGGGTACAGCGACCTGTTCTGGATCTGTCCCCTTTTTGAATGCAGTAAAACAAGAAGATGCACCTTTAGAAATCTCAAATGCTTTAAAATCCACTTTACCTCAGCGACTGAGTTCAATGCAGGATGTTCTTACGTCTGAAGAGCTGCAGAATCTTATAGTGCGTGCAGCCAGACACATGGGGATCGAATTTCCCAAATGCCAGAACGGCCTGCCATGTCCACTCATGGTGCCAGAGTTTGAGAATTTGGTCCAAAGTTCGTGGTCCAATCCGGCAAGCACACAACCTTTCAGGCCAGCGTTCTCCGAGTTGTACAAGCTTCACGAAAGCCAGGCTACACCTTACACTCATATGCCTCAAGTCAACACGCTTATGTCGGCCATCTTCCAAGCCGTCATGCCTCCGGGAAACAGGGAAGATCACTCCGTTCCTCCTGACCACTTGAGGTTCACTGAAACACTCGCAGAAAACTCGTATCAAAGCGCCGGCATGCTGGCAAAGACCGCAAACTATTTGCGATACTTGTCGGATTACCAGAAGCGCCTTTTGACAGAGATTTCTGAAAACCCGACTCCTCAAAGGATCACTGACGTTCTTGCCGA
Organism: Clarias macrocephalus; assembly: GCA_011419295.1. Classification (NCBI taxonomy): domain Eukaryota; kingdom Metazoa; phylum Chordata; class Actinopteri; order Siluriformes; family Clariidae; genus Clarias; species Clarias macrocephalus. Next base: position 20,852 of record JAAGKR010000482.1, on the reverse strand, counting down.
GCTTAAGCTCATCGCAGAGTTCACATTTCAGCTCTCCTCGCACCAAGCGGAACTTTCTGGAAGGATCATGGCGGCGTCTGTGGCGGTTAAACGACAGATATGGATGGCCAAGACCAACTACACAGATTCGCTGAAAGCTACGTTCGCAGATCTTCCCTTTGTTGTCGAGACTCAAAAATAGATGCATCAATCTGATTAGTTTTTTTCATAATGTTCAAGTCAAAGCGGGACTTGTGATTGTGCAGACAGATAAGAGAGTAAAAACTATACTACACCGGTATAGTAATGCAAAGTTTTCTCAGCCCATCAGAGCCATGATTGGATGCCTGCTTCACTTCTGAAACTCTTCTTCACTTCCAGGAACTCCTTTAATGGCTTTTCCAAACATGTGGAAATGACCTGGAGCGAGGTCGAGACTGTAACTCCCAGCAGAGTTCCTGTAATGTACAAGTGGTGTTGGTGAGTGATTGTGTATACAGCTCCCATAGACAGATGCGTCTCTTCTACAAGTTGGCGACAAGTTGTGTGCTCCATGTCTCCTCGGCCGGGATCGTCATTCGCGGACGTACGAACTTCTTTAAAATGTTTCCACCATTTAAACATTTTATTGCGACCAAGAGTCTCATCGCTGTACTGTGCTTGAAGTCTTCTGTAAAAGTACTGAAATCAATAAGGTGTTCTAATTGCTTCAAATTTGACCTCTATTCTGTGTTTCAGTTGTGCTTGATTATTGTTATAGTGTTCGTGTCTCTGAGTGTATATAACCGTACTCATTAAACCAGTAGAAACTACGTCTGGTATTTGTTGATCTTTAATGTGATGCAGCGATTATTATAAAAGCATTCTTATAAATACTCTTTTTGGGTAAGAGTCTACCAAATGATCACATCTTGATTTGGCAATTTTATTCCACTTTAACTAGGGAATTTCCTGATTCTATTGGTTTTGGATAGGATTGAGTTCTGGGATGTGGCTGGGACATTTGTTTAAGTTCTTCTTCTTCTGAATACATGTCTTTCTTGATTTGTTTTTGAGATGTTATTGTACTATGCAAATAAAATTTTCCTTCAGCTGCATAACATAGATGGTTACTTGAAGCTATCCATGATTTCTTCGAACTGACCCGAGTACTAGCTGAAGAAACACAGCGCTACATCATGATCCTTCTTCCACCTCCATGTGTACAATGTTCCTTGGGTCATGAACTGTCTGCAAACAAGCATGTTTAGTTTAGGATTCTTCTTGATCTCATGTATTTAAAATGACAGAGAGCTTTGTCCGCACAATATAAGGTGGAGACAGCGACAGATCCATCCAGCTATGAAATCCAAAAATTCCTTTAAGTTCTTAATTGTTAGTAAACATTTTACTTTTGATCAGAGCTGCTTCATATCTTGCCCAGAAGTAAAATTCTAAATGTCAGCGGTATGTCTTGCCTAACGTAAATCAGCTCATAAGATGATGTCATTGATCTGGTTTTTGTCAGCCTTGATTGAACCCAAAATCTTCCGTAAAACGGAAGTAGTAGCTCAGTGGTTCTGGGTTATTGATCAGAAGGTTGGTGGTTCAAGTCCCTGCTCCAACATGTTCCCATTGTGGGCCCTTGTGCAAGGCCCCGTCTGCTCCAGGGGCACTGTATCCTAGCTCACCCTGCTCTCTAAGATGGGAAATGTGAAGAAAGAATTTCACACATTTTAATGAATGCCAAACTAACTTTTAAAAACAAAATATATATTTTTTTTTTTCCTTTACAAATTTGAGAAATTCTGACGTGGACAGTTTAACTGACATTACTGGTTTCAAAATCATGGCACTTAATTCGTTATCCAATTGTCTAAGTAAAAAGATTTCCTGTACTCTTATTGATTTTCTATATTTCTCTGTATTCATTGGAGTGCAGAACTGCTTCTGTCTCTGAAATAGTGTCCAGAAGTTCTTAGTGCTTTACAAACCATTACAAAAGCTTTACAAAGTGGGAAGACCCTTAGAACTAAAAAGCATTTTAAGTACTTATTTCAAAACAAAAAAAAAAACTACTTGCAAAAATATTAACTCAAAAGCATTTTATAAACAGATTATGGGAATACTAAGTACTTAAAACTTTTTGCAAACACACTAAGAAATAAAGAGTTTTTAAAAAATGAACAACAACAAAGGAAACACTAAGTATTAGGAAATGTACAAAACTGTGTGTGAGCTGCAATTAAACTGGATTAGAAGGAGCAAACAAATATAAACCTGTTGTTCATGTTAAAGCCAGAAGTGATGTCTGAATCATATATATGTAAATACAGACAATTTACCTCAAGATGCAAACCACTGGTAAGACTCAAGAATAGAAACAACGGTTCCAGTTCTGGAACATGATGAACTTGTACCAAAATAATTAGCTGAGAAGAATATGAAGAAAGAATAAATGGCCTCAAGTTCGAAAGCGCACTGCATCATCATCATCATCATCATCATCGTCTTAATCAACATCATCAACTTTAAACAGTTAAACTGTGTGAAAAAGTTATTGCTCCTAAACCTATAAACTGGTTGGGCCACTGCCAATTAGTCTTTCATTGCATCGCTGTGCAGAAATTTTGGCCCACTCGTCTTTTAAGAAATGTTTCAACTCAGCCACACTGAAGGGTTTTCAAGCATGAATGGCTTGTTTAAGGATCTCAATCAGATTTATGTCCAGATTTTAACTAGGCTACTCCAAAACCATCATTCCTTTTTCGAGCCATTCAGAGGTGGATTTGCTGGTGTGTTTCGGGTCCTGGTCCTGCTGCATAATCCAGGTGCTCTTGAGCACAAAGGTCACAAACTGATGGCCAGATAACTTCAGGATGGCTTCAGGATTTTCTGGTAGAGTGATTGGAGAATTCCCTGTTGCATCAATTATGGCACCCCAGACCATCACACTACCACCACCAGGTTTGACTGTCAGTAGGATGCGTTTATTTATTTTATTTGTATTTATTTATTTTTTGGAGTCTCTTTTTTATCGTTAAAAGAGGCCTGCAGTTCTTTAGATGTTATTTTGGGTTCTTTTATGAGCTTTTGGATGAATCGTCTTTGTGCACTTGGAGTAAATTTGATAGGCCGGGCAATCCTGGGGAGGTTCACCACTGTTCCAAGCTTTCTCCATTTGTGGATACTGGCTCTCACCTTTCCAGATTGATACATGTTAATTACTTTGTTTCTTATCTGTTTTTGAATTTAATTTCTTTAGATTGTGTTGCTTTAGGAGGTGTTACTTTGTCAGACACGTTTTATTTAAGTGATTTCTTGATTCAACAGGTCTGGCAGTAATCAGGCGGAGTGAAATTTAACACAGCTTTCTAAAAATCACAGTTCATTCATGAGTTTTTCACATAGGGCCAGGTACAATCAAATAGCTTTTTTTCCTTCATCACTCACTCACCGTCTATACCGCTTTATTCAGTATCACGATTGTGGGGAAGCCCGGAGCCTATCCAAGGAGACTGGGGGCCTGGACGAGACACTATAGGCCAATTTGGGAACGCCAATTAGCCTAATCTTCATCTCTTTGGACTGTGAGAGGACACTGGAGTATTCGGAGGAAACCCACCACACATGCAAACTTTACACACTCACACATTCGAATCTAGGACTCGAACCCGGACCCTGAAGAGGCCCACCTTCTTTGCCCCCTTAATGAGTAAAATCATTTTTAAAAAGTGAATTTTGTATTTACTCCGGTTATCTTCGTGTAATAGTAAAATTTGTTTGATGATCTGAATCGTTAAAGTGTGAGAATTAGGGGGGTTAATATACAGCACTGTATACATATATACATAAACACACACGTGTACGTACGTAGTATACTACAGTGTGTGTATATGGTATTGTGTCGTGTACAGCAGACGCACGCGCGCGCCCGCACACCTTCTCGGTACACGTGGCACACACGGCTAGTCCGCGCGCCGCGTCTCACGCGCGAGGGGGGCTTATCGTAGCGGCGCGCGCGGGATTGTGGGACGGCGGCGGCCTAGTCTTGACGGGCAGGCGGGGGGGAAAAATCTCTAAATCTCTCTAACTCTGCCTGAAATAAGAGCGAGGAAAAAAAACAACAACAGGTTTCTTTTATTCTGACAGCGGGTGTCTTCACGGAATTGACCAGCCATGGGTCAGGAGGACATCATGAGCACGGCGGAGGATGTCGCGGATCAGGTACCGATTAACGGAAACCGTCTGTTCGGGAATCTGTCTCGTATTGGGCTTGATTAGCTTATCCGGCTAGGCTAGTTAGCAAGGAAAGTTGCAATTGAATTGAATTGAAATGAATGAGAAGACGTTGTTGCTAGCCTAGCTGAATACGAGTAACGGAAAAGATATATAAACATACATCACTGTTTGGATTTTGTGAAACGTGAAAAGTTGAGGAAATATGGCCAAATCTGTGCTAGCTAGCTCTAGTGCTAGTTGGCTAAAATAACTGAAATAACTTTAGTAGTTAGCAGGAGTGTATCATCTGAGGTAGGTTATAAAAATAGCACTATCGCTGTGTAAATTGACAATATGTCGCGAGATTAACTTAGCTTGGGAAAGTCTTTGCATAACCCATTTACAACAAGTAAAAGTTTTCATTATAACATCTCCTCAGGTTTTAGGTAACGGTTTCTCAAATCTCTCCAATTTGTCACTCTTTGGACTTTTTCCGAGACCCTGAAATAAAATCCAGAGCTCTTTTCGAGTTGATCTTTAGTAACACGAATGACCATATATCTTGCAAACAATTTCAAAGACTTGTATGTCACTTCTTTCATGACTCATCCTGTACTAGTGGTGTGTTTGTCCAATCAGGTGCGGATTCTTTAGATATAGTGCATATGTTCCGCCCCACTTTCGGTGGTGTGTCTTGCTCCATGTTGGTGGAAAAGGTACTGTTGAGAACGATACAGCGTACTCGCTGTTCATACCTTATAACGGCTGTAGATCGCTGTTTAGACGCCTTGTCATCTGTGCCGTCTGTCTTTTCCAAAAGCTTACACATATTTGCTAATCTTGTGCTCTGACCAGAACTGATAAAGTAGGAAGGTATGCAAGACTGTCTGTAAGCACAAATTTCTTTTCACATCAAATCTGGTCCAACATAGGATATACTATGCATGTGACGTTTTACACATAGCCGGGGATTTCTTGGCCTGCCTGCCTAAAGAGCAAACTCGCAAGTGTATTTTTCATTATTTTTTTTAAAGCATCTGTTATTTGGAACCAATGAGCGGTCGCACGAACTGATGACATTTATCCCAGATGTCGTGAGCAAAGACGTATCGATGTGTGCAGTTTCAGAGAACAGATGTGTTCATGTTATAGTCAGATAAAATTCACTTGTCCATGTGAATGTGAACCATTATGACTCTGATCTGAGCAGATTAAATAATTGTAATTAGTTAGTTGTGAAAGTGGTGTTTGTCCTTTTTTTTCACTGTTCGTTTTCTTTGTCTTGGCTTTGTTGAGGGACGTTTATTTGTTTCAGTGAAGATGTCGTGCACGTGAGCTCAAATTTCTTCGAATAAGCTTTTGAGAGGTTGCCTTCATCTTTTTACACTGCTCTGGCTTGTCCATCAATACGAGTTGCATAGTATTTCAAATAAATTGTATTTTAAAGTCTGTTTTAACTGCCGTGACGTTGTCTAGGCTCTCGTTTCCATCGGATTGAGAAAGTGAGAATCTCGAAATAGTATTGTTATTCTCGCAAACGTACACCAACATGCGGAACATCTCAGTTTAGTAAGATCTGTAAGTAATAATATTTACAAAAAATTCTTTTACCTATCTGCTCACATATCTGGTTGCACTCGATTTTTTTATCTGGACAGCAACAAAATGACCACAAGAGGAGCGGGTTCCTGGTTGTTTATTGTACAGTCTACAAACCTGAATGTTTGTGTCATGTGATCATGAGCCAAGCAAAGAGGTCAGAGAGGCTGTAGAGAAGAGTTGAGAAGATGCTGGTGCTTATTTCATGAATGTTTCAGCAATAATTGGGAAATACAATTAAACGATAATCATATATGTATCTGAGTGGATGATAGAAAATCACAGATACAAATATGATAAAAAAATAAAATAAAATAAAGCTGTAAATTTCCCAAAGGAGGATGAATAAAAATAAATGAATAAATAAAGTAAACGCTGACAGGACTGATAAGAATGCAAATAAAATCTCTAATGAACAGCTGTAAAACAGTAAACACCCCCAGCACTCCATGACTATTTCGTTCTGTCTGAATAAGGCTTATCTCCGGTGCTCTCTGACATGCCTGATCCACAATCAATCAGCTGATCAACACAAGTGATCAGGAAAACACTCAAAACGAGACCAGAGTCGAAAACCTGGTGAAACAACTACCTGTTACAGGTGTCGCGCTTGACTGGGTGTCAAATTCTAGCATGTTATTGCTCTATATACACACATACACGATTTTACAGCTGATACCAGAAACCAAAGTTCAGTCTTGTATGCCAGCAGTTGCTCAATGGCTTGGTAACACAACTCGGCCATGCAGAGCTCTTCAAACTCGTTTATAAAAGCCTCTTTGTCGTCTCTTTCTTCGTCTCTATGATCGTAATTTAACAAGTTATATATACTTTAACTCATTTGGAGTTTGTACAAAGATCAATTGAAGTCTGTATAAATAACTTTGTTACAGTGTAATGGAAGTAATTGATACATAGTTAAGATGTTCCGGAAATAACCGCCATTCTAAAATTGGGATCACAGAAGCTCGGATTTCTGCCCCCGAGGCCATCGTGTGTAGAACGGTACTGTACTTACTGGCTTATCCGGGAGCTTCTGCAGTCCTAACAGTACAGGAGTTGTTTATTTGGTAAGCGAGATGGATGCACAGTTTCATGGAAAGATAATAATCCATTATCCATCCAAAAATATTCTTTTTGTGTCTTGCACTGTGTATATTTTGAGTATAGTGTCAGGACTTTGCATTTTGATATTGTGATCACTTTTGTGACGATAAATTTCCCTGAGATTTTTTAATCTGAACATTGATGTTTTTTTTTTTTTTTTTTTTTTTTTACTGATAAATGAGAATAATTAATATACCAGTAATCTAGCGTGTTTTCTCCTCAAGGTGGACGTCGCTATACGCATCACTCAACAGAGTCGATCAGCGCGATAATTTTACAGAAGCACCACGCAGCATGGCTTTCCCCCAAAAAAAATAAAAATAAAAAATTGGGAAAGTAGACTGATTAAAACTCAACCTTCAAAGATGAATGGACAGATCAATATATTTATTCTGGTTTTAAAACAGGTTTGTCTCATATGTTTCTGAAACCGTTGTGATAAATTAAAGGCGGTAATGTTGAAGCTTCACTATGAGGCCGTTTGAGCAAACGTATCCACAGCAGTCTGAGGTGAGGGTGTGTGAAATACCCGAACTGAGAGCTCGGTGTGACAGAGCAACCAGAGTCCTTTCACATTCGTTTACAGCCCAGCAGCATGCAAATGAAGATTCACTAAAGATTTGTATTCAACAAAAATACAAGGAAATATACAACGTCATTGAAGTTCAAACTGTTAATGTAGTGACTGAGACTTGACAATAAGTATTATTGAAATGCTATGGAATTTTTTTTATTTCTTATTTTGAATAGACTTACAATGACTGCGTATATAGAGATCTGAATCCTAGCACAAACGTGAAGGAAATTTTTTATTTGAAGGAAAATTTTATTTATCTGACCTTTTAATTTAGTATCCCTGGTTTAAAGGTCACGTAGTAGTATTTAGCAATCCTTTAAGGGACATATTTATATCTTAAAAACCACTAAAGCAACTAGAGTGATTAGAAAAAGTGAGCAGAAACGTGCTGTGGCAGTCACACAACCTCTATATCACCTCAACCTCTGTAAAGAAATATGGACTCCCTTAATGATTAAAACATTAACTCATTTTGGCCTCCATTTTGTGTTTTCAGCATCTTCATCTCCTAGTCTGTAATGAAAGTCCTGAGATGCGAAACCCGCCATCCTGTCAGTGTCTTGCTCTTTGAGCTTGAGCATTTTATTATTATTATTTTTTTTTTTTTAAGAAACCTAGTCCTGATACTCCAGTCCCATGTGCTTAAACCCAGGTGATTTGCGCAAGCACTATTTGGCTTCACAGTTCACAGTTCACACACACACACACACACACACTACACACACACTACACACTACATGTTTCCTCCCACTGAGTGGTCCACATCAGCACTTCCCAGAAGGTCTCAACCAATCAGTGCTCCAGACAGCTGTATCAACTCACACGGCAACAATAGCGCGACTTTTAATGAGCGTGCTGTGTACAAGACTGTTAAATCAGCGGCTTAAAAATGTGGCTGGGTAATGAGGGATAATTACGGGAAGGAGAAGACTGATAATTTGCTTAATTCTTTTTTTAAATTAGAATTGTTTTTAAAGCTGTTCACAGACTGTGATTAAAGCTGTTTGTGCGTGTAAATCATATCAACAGTAATCGCTCAACACCTCGGTAAATACAGTGGTTTTATGAGTTTAATGGTTAAATCTAAAAGAAATATTTGTTAAAATATTGTGCCTTTGTGCTTTTTAATAGTACTTAACATGTCTGTGGAGTTTTTTGCCCAAAGACAAGCCGTGTAGGCTGATTGACATTTTCAATTTGCCCATGTTGTGCGTGTGCGCGCGTGCTTGTGAGTAGTGTGTCCCAGATAAATATTTTTATTTATCTAGAAAATAAGTCTAACATTCCGTTTTTTTGTTTCTTTTTCTTTTGAGACCTTGAAACAACAATGTGATGCTAAGATGAGCGCTTCTGTTTTCTGCAGTTCCTCAGAGTGACGAAACATTACCTGCCTCACCTGGCGCGCCTGTGTCTAATCAGCACCTTCCTGGAGGACGGCATTCGCATGTGGTTCCAGTGGTACGAGCAGAGAGACTACATCGAGGCCACCTGGGGCTGTGGGTACTTCCTGGCCACATGCTTCGTGCTGCTTAACCTATTAGGACAGCTGGGTGAGCTTTTGTTAGCTTTTTGTTATATTTAAGCCACAATGGGCCTCGTTTAGCAAGCTGTCCAAACGTGCAAATGTTGATATTCATAAAAACCTACAAAATGACGGCCCTCAACCTCAACTTCCAGTCATATCAGACACCACTCTTATTTCTGGGATATACTGTCAAGGTTAAAAGTCCCTTATCCAAAAAACTAAAATCAAAAGTACATCCTCATACGCGTTCACTAGCAAGAAAATGTAGCAACAAAATGATCATTGTTGGTATATTATTGATTGATTATAAATTCATGAAACTAAAAAAAAATACAGGAAGTGAGTCAATACAAGTCATGAAATTAAAATGAATCAAAGTAACCTTTCAGGTATGACGAAAGAAATGTTAAAGTATAAATCGAGAAACGGGCCCATCTGTCCGTGCAGACCTGTCGGTTATTTATTTGTTTCCTCTTTTTAAAAAAAAAAAAAAAACACCACAGCTGATGCAATATTTTTTTTGCTCATTTCTAATAGAGAAGGGAAGAAATCTAATTAGTTTCAAAATCTAATTTGAGGTGGTAAAATATTGCAGTTCCTATATGCTCCTGCAGGTGGTGCACTTTGATCTATTCACACACTGACAGGCAGTGCAGTGCCCTGTGTTGTAGGAGGGAATTATTTTATTTCAATAGTTTGTTTAGAATTATAACAACAAGGAAAAAAAAGTGAATCTGGATATTTACAACATGATGATGTTTATAGAATCGCAATACAAATTGAATTGCCATTCTTATTATTATTGTTAAATATTATTTTGAATTTTTATTTTCATCAAAGTTGAGTCAAAAAAACATCTGATTCACTTCTGAATTTCTTTTTAAATACTTAAATTTAATTTCACTCTTTAGTGTCTCTCGTGATGCATTTTATACATTACATGTGATCAGCAGCATAAAAATGAGAAAATCAGAGAGAGAAATCAAAGTTCCAGAAACGTTATTGCCTACCATTGCTGTAACTTTAAAACCGAATCGGTGCACACTTCCACCCTGGTATCCAAGAATTAAAATGTATATAATAAACTTAAAGTCCAATAGTGTTGTTTTGGAGTTTTAGCTGTGTGAATGTCCTTTTATATTCTTTTTTATATTCTTTTTCCCTTACAGGTGGCTGTGTCCTTGTTCTCAGTAGAAATTTTGTACAGTATGCTTGCTTTGGATTATTTGGCATTATTGCACTACAGGTAATGAAATAACGTTTAGCTTTAACAACAGTTAAAATCTAATATATACTGTAATATACATATATATAGTATACTGTATATAATATACCATTCCCTGGTTCTCTGTTTCAGACTGTCGCCTACAGTATCCTATGGGATCTAAAGTTTTTGATGAGGTAAGTGCTACTTCATTTATAGTGAATTCCTTAGCATTTAATGCAGGTGGGAAAATTAAGATTGAATCTGGCAACATGGGCCTTTTTAAAGAGACTCCAAATCGAAATCTATAAATGTAGTAAAAAATTATTTCCTTATTCTTTTGATTAGCAGCAAAACCTTGTATGAAATTAGACTTTCAATTTAAGATTTATCCAGAATAAAAATGAGCGCTAACATAAACTATTAAAGTGTATTAATTAGGTGGTAGGTTCTGTTAGGGAGGCTGTAAGGACAGAGATATGGAGAATAGTAAGAGTTTGTTTTTACGTTTATTTTGTATATAGCTTATCCCTCTGAAATTAGTTTCAGGTTACGGCCCTGCCAGCTCAACACACGACATACTTGTGAATTATTTTTAGATGACTTCCATCAGCACACGGGCTTTGATTGTAACCAGCTGTGATAGAAACCAGAGAGGCTGTACTGTATATAGGGCAGGGGTAGCGCATTGGCTAAGGTGGCATTGGCTACTGAGCAGAAGGTCTCAGGTTCAAACCCTGGTGCTACCAAACTGCCCCTGTTGGCCTCTTGACTGAGGCCCTCAACCCACACCTGCTCCGATATAGGAATCCCATCACTCTGGATAAGGATGTCTACAAAATGCTGTAAATGTGAAAGCGTCAACTTTAAAATTAATTAAAGGAAGAATTATTGCTTGGTGCTTCTGCTGCACCTCGATGAGCTTACTGGCCGGCCCCGAGTTGGAAGTAAGGGACAAATACTCATGAGGTGTCTGGAAAAAGTCTTAGGCTGTAGAGCAAGGAAAAAAAAGGTTTCTACATAAAAATAAAAAAATAAAAAATATATATAAATATATAATGTGTGTATATATATATATATATATCACTAAACCATATTGATTAAAAACAAAGTCAATAATTGGTGTGATGGGCGTTGGCCTCAAAAAAATGTCTTGGGTACAACTTGTGCAGGAAATTAGTTCCTTATTAATTTCTTTACAGAGCTAGCCAAAATCCTTCTGACTTAAAACAAAGTCAATAATTGGTGTGACGGGCGTTGGCCTTAAAATTAAATCTCAGGTACAATTTGTGCAGGGAATTAATTGCTTAGTAATTTCTTTCTTTTTTATTTTTGTTAAATTGTTCTTTCACATAATATGCTGCTTTCTTTTCTTGCCTACAGATATTTTTCCGTAAGATTCATTTTGTTTTGTTTTGTTGGAATACTTATGTTTGTTAAGCTGAATGCTTTTTTTGTTTGTTTGTTTGTACCGTCTTTAAGGGTCATAAAAGTAAAACAATGAAGTCTTAAAATAAACATGTATAACACAGTTTGTATTTTAAAAAATTACCTATATATATTTCCATATAAGGGACATGGGGACGTGGAAAAGTTTACACAATATCAGAAAACCTATAATACAGAGAATATATACAGTGTCTTAGATTAATCTGCCTCTGAAATAGGGGACGAATTAAGCACGATGAAACTTGAGCTCACCTTTGCTGTTTTGACTCGCAGGCCTTAATGTGATAAGAGACGACACAATAAGCGCCTGTGCTCTGTTGGTGTGTTTGTGTGCAGGAACATGGCTCTGGGAGGCGGGCTGCTGCTCCTATTGGCCGAGTCACGCTCTGAGGGGAAGAGCATGTTTGCCGGGGTGCCTACAATGGGCGAGAGCTCCCCAAAGCAGTACATGCAGCTGGGTGGTCGCGTGCTCCTCGTCCTCATGTTCATGACCCTGCTGCACTTCGACTCCAGCTTCTTCTCGGTGAGACATCATGCGATGGGTTCAGAGCAGAAACATAAGTTGATCGGGAAGTTATTTAGAATTTAATGAAGAGCAATTTTTGCGATCTTTGATACGGACGTCTGTATTTACGATGAAGGACAGACGGACAGAGCTTTCTTTCTGTGCGAATAAATAAATAATAGTTGCAAGCAACGATGAGCGGGCCCAAGCACCCTGCGCCATCGCCACCCGGGCACATCAGAAAGACAGCAGGAACATGCATGTAAAGGGGATATCACAATAACATGTATGACACAATTTTAGAAAAGGGGGAATCTTAATATTTAGACCCCCAAAAAGCCCCAGATAATGGGGGGGTTTATGATGTCACTCAATGTGATGTCACTGAACACGATGTCTCTAAATATGTTGTCCCACAGAAAGTTATTAACCACTTTTCAGTGTAAGTTTTAAAGCATCATCACAGCTGATCTGTTTGAGATATCAGAAATCCCTTTTTTGCATCCTCAATATGTTCAGATCACATTAGCCAGTTTTGATGGCGAGTGTATCAATTCCCTAGGAGGAGTATATCAACCTAATGAGTGTGGTTTGCAAATGAAAAAAATCTAATGAATGTGTTTTGCAACACTCAAACACAATAACTTATTTCCTGTTGAGTTGAGCCCATGGCATTCCCAAACTGAAGGAAGTTCTGCAGCTCAATGAGCTCTTAATGTGTACTTGGTTTTGCGTCCATACGTGCACGAGTGTAGGAGCCATGAAGTAAAATCTTGTGTGCGGGCCCTGGGCCAGGCAACGCTCACGCATCCTAGTGGCAGCAGATTCCAACCCTTTTGAGCATGTTAAAACCCTCAAAAGTCCCCTAATGGTGGAAAAAATAATACTTCTTAGGAAAACACTAGGGCCCTTCAAATACTATGATGACATAGGGCTGATGTCATAGTTCTCATAGGCCCTAAAACTCCACCTCTTTTGTTAAATATAACTAATGAATGTAGTGACATGTTTTCACTGTTCAGCAGTAATAACTACATCGTGCATCTGGGAGAGCATGATGCCAGCTTTTTTTTTTCCCAGGCCAAAATTTTTTCATTTCATGAACATTTTCAACTTTTTTTTTTTTTTACATTTTCACATTTCCATAAAACAATTTTTCGAGCAGATATAAGAAATCTGCATCGGGAATTAATGTAGTAATTTCTTTTGGAATCGATATTTCTGGTATTGTAAGTAAGGAGTAAAACATGTCAGGATGATGCAAAAACAAAGTTGGTTATTTGCCTGTGTAACACAGCAGGTGTTTAAAATAAATGAAACATTGTACATGTGCAGATTATGTAATTATTAACAAGGAGTGATCGATATGTTCTGGGCATCACACTGGCATAGTGTTTAAGCACTGTGGCCGCGCACCTCCAGGGTCCAGCGTTCGATTCTCACCTCCCATCTGCGTGCTTTGTGGGTTTTATCCGGATACTCCGGGTTTCCTCCCACAATCAATCCATCCATCCAGTAACCATGACTGATTGTGACACTCAGTTTATCACTTTCTTAAAACTACTCGACTGAAATCTAGTACCCGGAGTAAATTAAGAAAATGCTTGCCGTGTGAAAGATTGGTCCAGGTGTACATCTAAATCATGAATTTCAGAGTGAGAACATGCACTCAACATTTGCACTGTGAATTCCTTTTTTCAATAAGTCTTGTAACTCTTATCCTCTCTTTTCTCCTTCCTCCTTTCTTTTACCTCCTCCCTTCTCCTTTTAGATCCTGCAGAACATGGTGGGCACGGCGCTCATCATTCTGGTGGCCATCGGCTTCAAGACCAAGCTGGCGGCTCTCACCCTGGTGGCATGGCTCATGGCCATCAACGTCTACTTCAACGCCTTCTGGACGGTTCCTGCTTACAAGCCCATGCACGACTTCCTCAAGTACGATTTCTTCCAGACCACATCGGTCGTCGGCGGTCTGCTGCTAGTGGTGGCTCTCGGCCCTGGGGGCGTGTCCATGGACGAAAAGAAAAAGGAGTGGTAAGGAGATTTCTTCCCCTTAAAATAAAGGGGGAAGGGGGGAAAAAAGGATCCACTGCCCTGGACATAAGGACCCACAAATCTTAAAACAACCCAGTCCAACTCGGAGCCACCACCGTTCATTCTCTTCTTCACCTGCCTTTTTTTCTGTTTTTTTTTTTTGTTTGTTTGTTTTTCAATAATCTTGCTTTTTGTTTTTACAAATTCACAATGGCAAAAATATTAAATTTTAAGATGCCTGATTATATCCCAGTGTAAAGAAAAGAAGAAAAAAAAAAGAGCCTGAATGACATGGAACTGTCTGATTTAATGTTTTTTTTTTTCCATTTCTTTCCCTCTGTCACTGTTTTCAAAGCATTGTAAATGTCCCCCTGTTTAGGGTGCTTCGCTTCTCTTGCACATTGCTATATGGTTGTTGTTTTTAAAACCCTTGAGAAATAGCTGTGAATGTGTACACTTGTATGGACTCTGTGAAACGACAGTAATTTAGCGATCTAACTGAAAGATGCTTCTGAATAATGAACTGACGCCCTGGCTTTTGGGGTGCACAGAGTCTCCTGTAACACTGGTCGTGGTTCAGATGAGGGGGGGGGGGGGGGGGTTTGTTATTTTGTTAAGCACCCTACGGAATAGTAAGGCGGAAGTACAGCGCCCTCTGGCTGCGCACTAGTGGACTGTGTACTGGCTGAAACTAAGCTTGGATTTATAGCACACAAACAAACACTAATTTACAAATCTGCCCAGGTGGAACAAGTCAGAAAGAGGTCTTTTTTTTTTGCCTTGATCTGTGTTTTTGCTGTCGTTAAAATAACACGTTGATTTACAGGACTTTATAATGTATTTTTTGATTTATTTCTTTTGTTTTCAGGCGGAGAAAAAAAATAAAAGCAAAAAAAATAAAAGATCTATGTCTTTTGTTTATAAAATGTGTCTTCAAAGCTTTGCTAATAGTTTTGCTGTGCTATTTCTTCTTCAGGGTATGTACACATTTTACTTGCAGGGTTCAAGATTTTACACACAAACCAAAATCCTAGTTCTCACTGACACAAGTGTTTTTTTTTTTTTTTTTTTTTAATGGAAAATTTTGAACATGAAAAAAAGAGCAACAGGTGATGATCAAACCTTAACTGTAAGGCCATGTGTTGAAATATAGTGCACACACTTACGAACCAAAACTCTTCACTATCTGCTCAAAATGACATTTTTGGATATTTTCAACCTGGGAGGAGTTTTCCAAAAATAAAGTAATTTTTGGAAAATACTTTTCACACACTTGGGCTAGACTCAGGTATTCTTGCATCATAAAATGTAAATTTCAATTTAATTTAATTTGTGTTTATAGAATGGTCATTCACACAGCGGCAAAAAATCAAGAAGAAAATTGTGGAAATAATACTGTAGCTCAGCTAAGCTCAGCATATATTCAGTACAACAGCACAACCACAACAGCTCCAAAACACCATTTATTATAAACATTATGATTTGTCTGTTTACTTAACCAGTTATTTGGCTTCAACACAAATAGTTTTGCAATGTCTATTTTTTCCGTACACTTCCTTACAATGTACTGTAGCAACTGATTAAATTTGTGTAATTAATGATTGTTAGAAGACTTGTGAAGCAGAATGATGCAGATTGTTAAACATCCCAGTGCAGTTGTACTCTATATCAGTCATCATAGAATGCCGGTCGGAACAATCGCAACACAATTCATGCACAGTTATTTATTCACTCATACATTGATGCTTATCCTGTACAGGATTGTATGAGGTCTGGAGTCTATCACACGAGGTTCAGGGCACACCCATCACATGGACATCATACACACTACAGGCAATCTGGAAACACGAAAAAACATGCCATGCTCCTGATCCTGCAGTGATTGTTGCATGATTATTGAATTACTGTATGTTATTTGTTGTTGAATTACTATACGTTGTCTACACATCAGTGCCTTGTTCTGATCGGTAATGCATTTATTTTTTCCATACTGTTGAAAATAAAAAAGATTAATATAAAATGGCAAGGTATCATTTGACAAAATAATAAAAGAAACCCTGCTGCTAGGTGGATAAGCTTCTCTAAATTGTGTTTGTGTGTGTGAGAGAGAGAGCAAGCAAGAGAGATGCTCTGTGTCTAGTATAAACTCTGCATCCATGGTGACTGTGTCCAGAATAAATCAGTTACAGAAGATGGATGAGAAAATTAACATCACTAGAACAGCACTGTCTATCTGCAGCACTGCTTGGCAATAAGCGCAAATTCTCAAGGGTGTGTCTGTAATTGAATAAGTTTGTTTACTTTCAGGAAATGTGTGTCATTAAAAGGAACAAGGATGTATTTATAGAATTATGCAATATGCTGTTAATGATTTTGAAATATGTATTATGTTCTCTATTCAGGGTGGAAGGTACAAAAAGCGAAGATTTTAAGTGCATGGATATTAATGAATTATGGAACTCTTTTTAAAAAAAGTTAAAAGTCCATCCATCTAGGAACCTTTAGTCCAACTAGGGCCCGTTGAGGCCAGTGGTGATTACCATTGTGTTTATTACCATTTTACGACTGTGGTTGGACCTCCGGTCAATATTGAAACACTACGGGCCATTTGGTGAACGCCGATTAGCCTAATCTGCCTGTCTTTGGACTGTGGGAGGAAACCAGAGTAACCCGGAGGAAACCCACCAAGCACAGACACCGAGACGGAAGTCGAACCCGGACCCTGGTGGTGCAAGGCGACAGTGCTAGCCACTACGCCAAAGTACCGCCTAATAATAATATGCTGCCTGAGTACAAAATGATTAAAACCCTCATGCACTAGCAAGTGTACGTAAGGATAATAAAAGTATTATATTATAGAGTTTACAGACGATCAGATAAATTATACCACTTTGTACAATCTGTAGTGATAAAATGTAAAAAAAAAAATAATAATAATAATAAAAAAAAGCAAACAATAAGGATTTCATGACTTTTGATTTAATTTATCAAGCAAGATTAGCCGTAACCGCTCCTGATAAGAGCGATTACAAAAGAGGGCATTTCTTCCTCTTTCAATGAATAGAAGTTTTTCTTTCTTCTGTAAACACCAGACTGGAATTTCCAGTTGAGTTTTCCTGAACGGAACCACTGTCAAATACCTATTCACATGAGTTTAATCTAACAGGAAGATTTCCTTGAAGGCATATTTGCGGGATAAGGGTGTGTCGCATAAAGCAGAAAACAGATCTAATTAAAAAAAAGAAGAAAAAAAAGAGAAAGAAATAGGACTGGGTAAACGGGTAGAATGAGAGGCTGTATGGTGGAAGCTTTGCCGCCTCACTGCACCATGTGATCCTGAGCTCGAGTTACTGTCTCGCCCAGTGTGACATGTTCCTCACGTGGCTGTAAGGGCTTATTCTGCACTGATTACATCGGACTAGTAGTAAATCATAAAGAAGAAAAGGAAAAGTCTGAATATTTTAGTTAACACTATAAAATACACTAGTCCCTTAAAGATGAGATTTCATCCTAATGATGAAAAATTGTGTAAACTTACTAGTTTTATTAGAATTTCTGACAAAGGCTTGAGGAAAAAGTTAATAAACCTTAATATAGTGTTTCTTTTCGATTACATTTGCAGTGTTCTATTTCTGCTCTAGACGTATTACATCAGGCCTCGTGCTGATGGAAGCACGCGTAGCCACGCCCCCTGACGCTGCTCCGCCGTCTGATTGGCGCGCTGTTGCTGGAGGGCCGACGGAAATCCAGGCGCGTATATAATGTAACGTCCACGCGGTGCTGCTTTGATTTATTTACAGAACCGAGTTGAGCGTCCGCAAGTTCAGGTGAGTAGATCTTCCTCTTCAGCTTTCTGGTGTGCATGATAGAGTTGATGTAATTATTCAGCAAGTAGCGACTCGTTTCTAGGTGGCTGAAAAGCTCTGCAAAATCTGATTGCTGTATAAATTTTTTTAAATATTTTCTATCTTTACTGTTCATTCTATTTGAGCCACTATGGCAAGAGGAAAAAAACGACACCTGGTGACGTCACTCTGCTTCTGAAAATGTTGGGAAAAAATGTTTTTCATGCATGTCATCACAAATGCACTGATTTCTGCACTTTCACAAAAGAAAAATGATGCACAGAATAATTTTTAACGACACTTTGGGTGTGGAAGAAAATGCATGTTACTACTACTACTAATATATATATATACTCACCTAAAGGATTATTAGGAACACCTGTTCAATTTCTCATTACAGCAATTATCTAATCAACCAATCACATGGCAGTTGCTTCAATGCATTTAGGGGTGTGGTCCAAACTGAATGTCAGAATGGGAAGGAAAGGTGATTTAAGCAATTTTGAGCGTGGCATGGTTGTTGGTGCCAGACGGGCCGGTCTGAGTATTTCACAATCTGCTCAGTTACTGGGATTTTCACGCGCAGCCATTTCTAAGGTTTACAAAGACTGGTGTGAAAAGGGAAGAACATCCAGTATGCGGCAGTCCTGTGGGCGAAAAATGTCTTGCTGATGCTAGAGGTCAGAGGAGGATGGGCCGACTGATTCAAGCTGATAGAAGAGCAACTTTGACTGAAATAACCACTCGTTACATCGTTTAAATGCCACGGCCTACCTGAGCATTGTTTCTGACCGTGTCCATCCCTTTAGGACCACCATGTTCCCATCCTCTGATGGCTACTTCCAGCAGGATAATGAACCATGTCACAAAGCTTGAATCATTTCAAATTGGTTTCTTGAACATGACAATGAGTTCACGGTACTAAAATGAGCATCTTTGGGATGTGGTGGAACGGGAGCTTCGTGCCCTGGATGTGCAGCCCACAAATCTCCATCAACTGCAAGATGCTCTCCTATCAATATGGGCCAACGTTTCTAAAGAATGCTTTCAGCACCTTGTTGAATCAATGCCACATAGAATTAAGGCAGTTCTGAAGGCGAAAGGGGGTCAAACACTGTATTAGTGTGCAAATGTTTTGCATGAAAATAGAAAGGAGCGAGTGTGACGAAGTTACCTAAAGAACTGAATTTTAGGATCTCAAGATTATAATTAATTATTGATCTTAATTACGGTTAGGGTCAATAAGATTCATTTTGTCAGCTTGATTGCATTAGATTATATTATTTTAACTATTAAAATTATTATTATTGCATAATTATTACAATTATTATAATTATTTTCCCTTATTTAAAAGACTGATCATTAAATTTTAGATTCTAAAAATAATCCTATTTTTAAATCATAATTTGATTAGTAACTTATATGATTTTAAACATTGATGTTTGATAATATACATATAAATTATGGATTAGTAATTATAGTTATATTAATTCATAAACTTTATTCATTAATATTCAAATATTACAATCTTCATTGATGAATTTTGGTTGTGTAGTATAATATAGAGTGTAGTAAGGGATAGTAATGGAATTTGATTATTAACTATTGATCCCCTTTTTTCCCCATTTTTTTATCATTAAAAACGTGAAGTCTGGCCATCTGTGCTCGGTGTCCAGAAAAACAGAACTGAAAGTTATTTCTTTTAACTTTTCCTAAGCGTCTCTGTTAATCTTATCGCCACAATCATCGTCTTATCAGACCACTTATAGCTCTGAGTAGGGTATTTCTGAGGATTAGTGATTAATTAGATTTTTAATAAAATCATAGCATATGTTGTTTTTATTACTTTATTCGCTCTTAAAAGCGGACGTCTACAGTAGCTCTTTGGGCAACGTCCCAATCAAAGCAGAACCAAAATTTTATTTTAATTTTTTGGATCTCTGCCTGCATTTTCTGCATTTTTCCACTTCATTAAAGTTCCTGAATTTCTTGCACTCTGTGTGTACGGGTCGTTCTTGGGTCACAGCTCGCATACTTTTTCCTTGATTATCGTTAGTTATAAGTATCTAACTGTAAAATATGATAAAAGGAGTAAATATTATTAGTATATTGCTCTGCTAGCTATTATTTTTTGTTAGTATCATTATTTTACTGATTGCTTTGTTTCCTATCCCTGCCTTCTGCCTGCTTGTTCCTCACTTCCCCAATTTGCCGTGCAGGCGTCTTTTCCTTTGCAGTGAGCGGATCAAGGCCTCTCGGACAGAGGCCTTCTGGGTATTTGGTATCTCACACTTGAACACAATTGTAGGCCAATAAATTTTTCCACACTAAGTAAAACAGCTGTTAGGTTTTACTGAGCATGCTGGAGAATATGAGTTCTTTTGGTCACTTCGTCACACTCGCTCATTTTATATTTTCATGCAAAACCCAGGAGTCGACATTATTTATTTATTTTTTCCCATCTGAAAACTGGTCTGTCATGCATTATGTCGCTTTCTTTACCGGCATGCAAAAATTCTTCTGTAATGTTATTTATTCATAAATTTTAGTGTATCTTTGTAGGAAATGGTCTTGTACATAATAATGCAGACATAAAAAACAGATAATATGGCGCCTAAGACATAGTTGCACAGTGGCACTGTCTCCTTGGACCTCCAGGGTCAGGGTTCGATTCCCACCTTGGGGTCTGTGGATTCTGGTGTCTGTGGATCTGAAGATTAGGCTAATTGACGTTCCCAAAATTTCCCGTAATGTGTGGTGTAGTGGTTATCACTGTCACCTTGCACCTCCAGGATCTAGGTCCAATTCAATGTTCTCTCCATGCTTGG
>JAAGKR010000481.1:56942-191594 GCA_011419295.1 Clarias macrocephalus | reverse complement strand
TGTTCAATGCTTTACAAATACTTTGACTCTTCAAACCCTGTGCACACACTTGCAGATACTCAACAACCATGGGTTCCTCTAAGCAGCTGTGTAAGACTCAGAAAATGAAAGTTATTGATGGCCACAATGCAGGAGAAAGCTACAAGATGAGATCTGGAAGACCAAGAAAACCCTTGGAGAGAACTGCTCGTATGCATGTCAGAAAGACAAAATCAAAACCCCCATTTGACTGCAAAGAACCTGCAGGAAGATTTAGCAGACTCTGGAGTGGTGGTGCACCGTTCCATAAGACCTTCATGGAAGAGTCAGCATCCCCATCATAAAATCCAACGTTAGAAGTATGCGACAGGACATCTACAGAAGCCTGATGAGTTTTGGAAACAAGTGCTGTGCAAAAATCAGCAAAGACATGTTTGGAGAAAAAAGGAGCTGTTAGGTTTTACTGAGCATGCTGGAGAATATGAGTTCTTTTGGTAACACACTCGCTCCTTTCGATTTTCATGCAAAATCCAGGAGTCTACATTATTGATCCCCCCCCCCCCCCCCCCCATCTAAAAACTGGTCTGTCATGTAATATGTCGCTTTCTTTACAGGCATGCAAATATTCTTCTGTAATGTTATTTATTTATTACTTTTAGTGTATATTTGTATGGAATGGTCTTGTACATAATAATGCAGACATAATAAACTTGTATAACAAAATTTGTACTACAGATAATATGGCACCTAAGACTTTTGCACAGTACTGTATATATTTATGTGTGTTTGTGTTTGTCCTAATATATCTAATGTGTTAATATTTCCTTTATTTATTTATTCTTTTGTACAGTATAATAGGAGTAAAATAGGGTGTGGAGATATTCAACAATGCTTAAGTGCGATGCAACCTGAAAAGGAGTGTTTTATTTCACTTATAGCTTAGTAATTTGTGTATTATTCTTATTTGTGTTTATTCAAGAAGAACACATCATGCTTAGTCTGTAAAGAAAGTGCCCAATTATAGTGAGTAGCCTGTTCCAGTTACCAATATACCAATTATATATATTTTTCTTTTTTTCTATTAGTTATACCTATTTCTTTTTCCTCATCCCTTTTACTTTTTTTGTTTAACCACAAACTGGTTCTCAGATCACAAATTTGAATGGAATCAACATCAAACCTACAGCTGAACAATTATATTATAAACTTTGCTTCAGAGCCCTCGTAAGTTTGAGGTGCAGTTTGAACTAAGAAGCTCTGCATCACCCAGGAAGAGCTATAATCTCTAAGACACTGCTACCCCTTGCAGTCATACCGCCTGCAGGAGGGGTTCATACTAATGTACTAAGCGATCTCGGCTTGCCAAACCTGTTCCTGTGGGATTTAGCTTAAACACACCTGAATGTAATGTTACCGAAGGTGTTGATTAACTGGATCAACTGTGTTAGACCTGGACAGGAACTGGTTCACAAGAAGCAGGTTTGTTCAAGCTACTGCTTACCGAGAATTTATATAAATGATTGAAAACGTAACTCCATTCTTTGCACTTAGACCGTGATCTAATTTACTCTACTACCAAATAATGTTGTACTTTTTTGTATTATTTATTCAATAAACCATTGTGTTGGTATCAAGTCTGATTTGACCTACTGTATCTTTCAAATACAGTCTGTTCCTTGAGCGTGGAGGTGCAAGGCGACAGTGCTAACCACTAAGCCGCTGTGCCGCCAGCTTACGTACTCTAATTGATAAATGTAAAATGTCTGTATCAAATCAGAAGTCAAATGTCACATGTCAGCAAAAATGCTGATTTACCCTGAAAGACGTTACATATGCTTACATTGAGATGTTTCTGTTTGTGGACTCTGGGGCTAATTTGAATTTCTGTGAGACGCATTGTGGCCTAGCACCTCTAGGATAGAGGGTTCAATTTCTTCCTTCCACTGTCCAAAGACAATTAATTGATTAATTGATTAATTAATTAATTAATTAATTAAGTGTGTGTGTGTGTGTGCGTTGAGATGGATCTGTGTGCGTCGGAGTTTGCATGTTCTCCCTGTGCTTGGTGGGTTTTCTCCGAGTGCTCCAGACGAAATTTCCTGCAGTGTGTTTGTGTTTGGTACCCCGTTCCCAGGAAAAGCAGTATAGAAGATGAAAGTCTTTATTGGTCAGAGTTACTTTACAGCACAGTTAATTCATTTTCTTTGGTTAGAGTCATACATTGTAGCTGAACCATGGTTGGTCTAGAAGACCAAAGCTCTGCTGCAGCAGTTGCTTTAGGTATAGATAAATTCTCAGTAGTGGCAGTATAAGTAGGAAGTCATTATGAATGCCATTTTGGGGAAGGTAGGAGCATGTTGATGAAAAAAAATATAAACCCATAAAAAACTCATCTTGGAACTAACTCATACTGATATGCAAATTATTTAGGCTTTACATAAATACATTTAATTGCCATTATTTCTGAAATAAAGTTCCTTTAAATGAATCATATAAGCGCAGGTGATTAATATTACGGGATCTCAGTCAGTTTGACTGGGTATCTACGGTAAAAGTACTGTATATAATTCCCATAATGATTGAAGTTGTCATTGGTAAAAGATAACACAAACCGTCGTCACACGATGTTGCCCAAAGCGCATGCGCAGTACTATGACGCCGCTGAGCTATGGCTGAAATACAAACAGCTTCCTATTGGCTCTATAGGGCACTAGATAGGGTGCAGAATCTATTATCTCACGCCCTTTGTAGTGCTCCTGCACAGAAACTAGGAGGCCGTTTGGAATTCAGTCCATGTCTAAGCAGCGACCAGCTTATTTGGCAACCGGAGAAGCAGCGGGCAGGGCTGCGAAGGGATCTCCGGGAATCCTTACAAGACTCGAGGGGTAAATAAACTACACCTCGGCGCGCGGTGATCCCAGGAAACGCGGCCAGTGAGCGTCTCCCCTTCTCAGTAAGTTGTCGAAAGCGGGAGTTTGATGGTGAACTCACGTTTTTCACGAGTTTCATTATTCCGAAGTTGTTCACAAGTTGGTCAGCGACCTCACTGGCTAACAAACACCTAGAAGGCTAACAAGACTAGAGATCGCAAAGATAAGTTAGCATACTAGCTAACCGGAATAGCTCAGCTAGCTGTGAGTCGGTGTTCTTTAATTAGCCGCGCACCTTAGCTTGTCGGTAATTATCAAGGGAAAAAAATAAGGCAACTTAAGGCACTCTTTAAGAGTAACGAATTGTTTGGAATTGTTGTTTTGGGTGATCTGATTGAGATAATTTATATATTAGTCATTCAGAGGAGTGGACATTGGCTTTAATCTGCCTCATTAGAGAACTGCGTGGCTAAGCTGCGTTAGCCACTGTCTTTAACGCCTGTGTGACTGAACATTGTCCGTCTGTCCGTCCGCTCTTCGCTAGCTGGTAGCTAATGCTAACTGTTCAATGGAGTTCGTTAGCCTTTCAGCAAGTTGGCCATATTTTTGGTATTCTGTTGATTCACTCGGTAATGGAGTTAACCGGCACCGGTGTAAGTTTAATACGGAGATATGTTCTGAAACATGAAAGGGAAGATCTATCGGGATGGGTTTAACCTTATAACGAGTACCTATTATTTGAAAAAGTTCATGATTACTAATAATTAACTGGTTTGGGTTGTTATAATGAGATGTTGGTCAGCTCGGCTAGTTAGCTAACTAGCTCACTAGTAAAACTCAGTGAGGCAGCAGTTTCTGGACAGCGACCGGGAACTGAACCCACTTCTGTTACTTTATACATTTATGGAAAAGTTTTAGTTGAACGAGTACCATGTGATTTATCATTACCGCAGAGCGTAAGTCTAAATCGAATTGTTTTTAGAAAGTTACTAATACAAGCAGGGATTGTAGTTAAAAGGGTTGTAATGTCATGTACTGCCAGCAGATGAACTTAAAAGATGACTGTAGACTTTACACAAGTGCTTATTCACATAACAGACTGTTTATTGCACTGTTAGGATGTGTGTGTGTGTGTGTTTTGGTGTGGGCTATATTTGTGTAACCAGTTTAAAGTGAAACACTTCAGATTTTCTGCCCAGATGTGAAGTGCAGCAGGGCAGCATAACAGTGAATGTATTTAGTGTTAGAATGGGTAAATTTATGACTTTCTTGATATTTAATGAACTCAATTTAATTGCACATCTCAAATTTCTGTATTCTATCCTCTAATATCCATCCTCACTCAGTGACGTATACTTGTGTGTACATGCTTAGTGATTTCTGTTGTAGTATGTTTTCTCTCTCTCTTTACTACACTATACATGATTGACAATCTGTAATTGCTACTACATTTTTGTAGTCCATTATGTTACTTTCCTTGCTGATGGATGTTGGAAATATCTATTTATCCATTTCAGGAAACTAACCAAATAAATTGTTGTTGTGCAACTGCTGCCCAAGAAATGAGTTATGTGCATGCTGTGTTTTAGGGGGCAGGTGTTTTCTCATCAAAGACAGACATGGGTCACTTGGTGTTCCGCATTGCTATGATAAAGATATATAAAACAATTGATGGAGCATAATTGTTCTTACACGTGAACTTTGTTCACAAGGACAGCCCATCTTTCTTCTTTGTCATGTCAAAGTTTTAGATTAGGGGTGTGGTTGACTAGTGAAAAACATTGCAATCCTTTCTTTTGCTTTAGGATGATTTAATCAGGAAGAGAATTTAACATTTAAGGGATGTGATTAAGATTTGTTGAGGTTCTGAAAACTTATTATAGTATGTCATGCATTTTAATGATGGAACCCGATTAATTTTATGCTATTTATATTATTTATCCAAAGAACATGCTTTGTAATGAGCATAAGGTGTCTTGAAGAGCTCAAACTGCTTCCGTTGATCAGTTGTTGTCACAAATTGCATTACAGTTTATGGCATGTGGCAGATGCCTTTATCCAGAGTGACTTACATTTTTATCTCATTACATCTGAGCAGGTGCGGGTTAAGGGCCTTGCTCAAGGGCCACTTGATGGTGATGGGGTCTGAACTTGGCACATTCTGATCTAGGTGCACTAGGTTCTTTTTTTTTTTTTCAAAGATTAATTACATTTGTGCTCTTGCGTCTCCTTGTTTTGTAAGTTGCCTATTTCGTGTTAGGCATAATTTTGATGCACCATATGGCAAAAGAGTTTGTGTCCCTGTAGGGTTAATGTTTCTGATGCCTGTATTCTTTAAAATTTTGCCACTTTTTTTGGTTTAAATTTTGTGCTTAACATTAAGCATGTAAATGGTGATTAAATAGACAGACAGCTGTCACCTCTTGTTCTGTGGACTGTTGGTCTGGTTTACTGGTAGTAGTCAGAGTTCACACTTATTCTGGTATTAAAAACATGTTTAATGTAAATCCTTATTAGAGCAGTGGTGAAATTGGTGCTGCTTTAAATGCCTGAATTATGCCTTGTCATAGAAAAAGCACTGCTACAATTATGTACGAGTGAACTGAGGCTTTTAAGGGCGTTTTCACATTGGGCTCCTGGGATCGTTTCACACTTCACCCCAAAGTCCGGTTAATTTTGATGAGTGAGAACATAATCATTCAAGGATCTAGAACCGTGTCCATGTTTGTTTGAAGAGAGGTGGTCTTGGGGACAGTACAGCCTACTTGGGCATGGATCAAGTCAGATGTGGAAGCCTGACAAACCTGAGCATGGAATTAGATTGCTGTATAGACAAGATATCATCAGTTTGTCTTTCCCAAAATCTGTATGTGTGCGTAACACGCTTATCTCATCCTTTGACCTACACGGGCATGGCTGATAAAGTAGGAAGGCATGTGAGAACGTTGTCCTTTTACATTTTTTTATATCAATAATAACATTCATAGCACGAAAGTTAACTTTCTTGTTCTCTTCTTCTCTTGTGTTTAATGGCGACGAACAAACCAAGCAGGTGCACACTGGAGCCTTCTGTATCGCAGAGTCCAAATATGCAAGTGTACCCGAAAATTGAGAACAAAAACCGTGTGAACACTGGTCAGTGGGGGAGGGGGAAGAAATTGTTCCTGAGCATGGTACAAATCAATATGGTCTAATGTGAAAATGCCCTAAAATGAAGGCCTGTAATAAACAGGAAATATTATTGGTAGTAAAATGGACTATATAAAATGGCTTTGACTTCCTGTACTGTAGTAGATCCTTAAGCATAATGTAAAATGAAGAAGTATACTCTTAGTTTTTGTCTCTGGTCATCCATGGCCTTATTTTCTCAGTTTAGTGTTGCCCAATAACATATTTCTTAGCCTTCGCAGTTGTAGAGTGAGAAAACTGAGCCTAATAAAAGTTTTGTCATATACACAGTATGTAATGCAGTGTTATGATTATTACGTGAAATGCTTACTGTGAAATGCACAGCATAAAATGCAGTGAAATGCTTTCAGTCAAATACATTTTGTAAGACAACTGCTTGATGATTTCTGGTTGCTGCTGTTTTAAGAAAGGCTGCTCTTGTCACTCATTGAGAGGCTCTTCATTTGGTCCAAAGTACAATCTGATCAAATGTTAAGTAAATGGTTGAAAGTGGTGAACAAGGCCTGTTCTAGAGTGGACTATATGAAGAGGGATTTATTAAAGCAGCACATACTTTTGTCAAGGCTGAATTTAAGAAGTCTATTCATGGAGATGATCTGTTGGGTTCAATCATCTGTACCTGTACAGTTAAGTTGAGCTATGGTTGTGGTTCGACTAGGCCATTTAATGGGAGTTTTGTGCTTGTCACATGATGCAAGTATTTATACAAAGGTTTGTTGACCAAACTATGAGCTACTCTGCTATGATAAGTGTCGATATGCCCCCTTGAGCTTGTTAGTATGACAAAGTGGTATCATGTCAAGTGGTGAAATTGTATTTATTATTATTTTTATTTTATTTTTTTTTACATACAGTGCACTTTACTTTTTGTGCACATGAGATGTACACTATCCTTTGTGGTTATGATATGGTTATCAGATGGCAGATGACACCATCATATTGTTAGTGGCGTCGCCCACTTTTAGGCATTTTGTTTCACTTCCAGATAAAAGCCCAGAGCGGGAACTGTGAAGCATGCACAGAGAACCTAGTCACATTTATGGGTTTAGTTATATATGGAGTAGCTCAACTCCCAGCCGGGTTATCTGAGTGTGCTAAGCCAATTAAAAAAACATTTTTTTTTGTCTGACTGTGTTATAAAAAAAATTAATTAATGGGAAAAAGAAGTCTGCTTTTAGTCAGACTAAAACAACATCATGTAGACCTACTGAGTGAGTCTCCAACTGCTCTTGGATATGAATTCTCAACATTTGCTAACTTGTACTGAATCTTTGAAACAACAAGGATCCTTCAAAGTGACAAACTTTCAATTTTTTTACACATTACTGTTTAGCTGGCACTTTGACAGTTTCGTTTAGTCAGTCTTCAAGTCGCTATGTCTTATGTATCATAGATATTGTAAACTTTTGGTCATACCCTCCCCAATCTGTTCACCAGTATTACAGTTTATGTATGACTCTGATCTGTGATTTGAAAAAGAGCAGCTGTGGAAGATTCCCATGCCCGAGAAATTCTGGAAAGAACATGACTACAGCTCAGCCCTGTGTCATACAAAAGGGTTTTGCTGATGGAGCAACTCTAGAACTGTGTGTGCTGCGGGGAGATGAATGCAGTGCCAAGGTATTCATCAGGAGGCAACAAACTTACCATGTGCTTGTGTAAAAACGCTCTTTGAGACATTCATGTTTGTGGATCTTTGTACACCAGAGCACGTCAGCAGCGGTTGGTGTCTCGCGATAAGGTCTTGCTGGTGTATGAGAAATCAAACTTAACTTTGAAAAGATCTGTTAGATTATAATTTTTTTTGTAACTGGAACAAAGAAGGCACTAAGGAATTCTGGGGGTAATGGCAGCCATTTTAGGTTTTGATAGGCTGTTGGTTAAAAGATAACGTGATATGTTTGAGTTGCCAAAATTAGCTTATTTTGATTGATGTTATACATGGATATACATGGTATAACTTGGATGACTCACGCCTGACCATAAAATGGAAGATATTTGAATGAACAGAAGTTTACACACCCAAGCTTAGCATCTCTTTTTGCACACTTGATGAAATAATAGCAGACATGTTTAATGTCTGTTTCCAGAATTAGAATAGGGCGTTACATTACAAAAAGATTGCAAAGGACAACAGGGTGTTAAGCCCTGCCATATATAATACCCAGCCTCTTGAGATGTAGGGCATCCTCGTTACCCCAAGTCTGGAGAAATGGGTGGGTTGTGGAATGAAGGGCATCCAGAGTAAAACCTGTATCAGTAACCTGCTCACTTCCATGAATGATACGAAAAGAAAAAAAAATATCAACCATTCTGTAAACATGCTGACTAGCTTGTTGCTTAGCTAACTGCTATTGATCATTCAGGTTTGCTGTAGTGCAATTTCTGTCCAGATTGTTGCATTTGTGTTGAAAGTTCACATGAGTAGCACATCACTAATGGCCGAACAGGTCTGTAACTGTAGAAGTGTGATCTTGCAAATTACCACATACAAGGCCCCATGAACATGCGATTAGACTTTCTATCCTGTACATTAGCCACAACCAACTGCCAGTCAAATAGTTAAACAGCTAACCTGACTAACCAAGATATTAGAAAACTTACAGTCTGAAATATTAACACTTTTTGACCACTTTATGTCCCTTGCTTTAATGATGCATTAACTTTTTAGAAATCTTACCATGTTGTTTATTCAAAGCCATGTTAATGACAGGTAAAAAAAAGTTTTTTTTTTCTATTTGGCAATCTTTTGTCTGAGTGTGTATAACAGTTACCTGCCACTGACCACATTCAGCTAGTTAGCGAAGCTTATGAGCTGTCCCTCATCATGCATAGTAGCTATTACCAGCTTATATTAATAGTGTATAACGGAAACAGTCTTTAATCAGTTGTATAGCAGATGAACGTGTACAGAAAAAAAACATTAAACATGTCACAGACAGTGCGACTGCTACTTATCTTTATATGCAGTTTTGTTTACGTTATCTTTATTTTTGGGGTGTACTGATTTAAAAAAGGATGTGGTTGAAGTATATTTAGAATAAACACCTTTATAGTAGGTGTATATGTGTACGTATATAAAATATGCATGCACAAGCGCACACACATTGCTTCACATAGAGCATAACTATTTAATGTGCATTTTGTTTTTGTGATCGTCTTCGAACAGAAACACTGTTGAGGTGTGGTGCTGACCAGAAACCTGTAGTGTTTGCAGAGTGCTAGTTGACGTGAGGTGAACTTGTAGTATAGATCTAGTTCATCGGGTTTCATCTGGTTTTTCAGTTGATCCTGTGTATGGACAACATGCAACAATCTATGATTCCTGATTGAATACTTTAAAATCCAGGTTTTCTCCCAGTGAACATAAAGCTTCACACAGTTGTACACAGCTAGCTATCCACACAAGTGCTTAAAACTAGAATCATTCAGTTCGACCGTTGGATTCTGGTGAACTCTTTCCTTTGTTCAGGATCCTGAAGGTTTGTAACAGGACAACTTACCCTTGAAAAGGTTCGACTGGGAGTTGTTTTGTGCTTGAAGGCTGCATACAGTAGAAAAACATGTTCTTATGCTGCCCCGTGTAACCTTTTGATCTTATCTGCAAATTTGCTTGCGGGTCTAAGGAAGGCTCGTGTGTGTGTGTGTGTGTGTGTGTGTGTGTGTGTGTGTGTGTGTGTGTACACGTAGTTTACACTGTAGCCCATTTGAGATCTCTGTGAATGTGGGGGATGGGTAGATGACTTTCCGATGTGTGTGTATTAGGGGGTGAGATCGAGGCTATGTTCTTTGAATATGAGCATTCTTTTGTGCCCACGTGAAGAGGCGTTGACTCCACTTCCTGCCTCAGCTCTCACTGCCCTGTCGCTAGGGGCAATACCAGGTAAAGCCAGCGGCAGATGCAGGGTTAAAGACATCCATTTTGTTAGGTAACACCCTCGTGGCCTGATCTGTCAGTGGTGTTAAAATGGCAGGGCTTAACCCTTGATGTGCAGGAGTAAATCAGCAAGGGGCATCCTCACTTACCCTGCCAGCTGACTACAAGACAAGAAAACACATTAAAGATACAGCGAGCATGTAAGCATGCCAGATTGTCTCACTGATTCCTTTTTTTTTTTTTTTTAATCCTCATCAGGGATTATTTGTGTTTAAGGTTGAATCCAGGAATCCGCTTAGGAGGAAGATAACGGAGAGGCTCATTAACTGTCCAGCATCTTGAAAGAACTTGTTTGATAAAAAGGATGTTTGATACGTGCACTCTATATGTACTTTCTGTGTGCAAGTCCAGTCAGTTGTTGTCAGTTGTCTGTTGTTGTGTAGTCGTGTTGAGTCACACGCAACTCTGTTGTTGAACCTGTTCCCTATAGATGGTCATTACATCTCCTACAGGCCTCATGAGGAAATAGTCCCTGTGTTCACAGTCCTTCTTATTGCAGCATGTAGAGACTTGTTTTTGGGCATTATGTTGAACGATGTTGCTGAGTTAGGTTCTCGAATGAATGTCAGTCTGTTTGTATTATATACATTTTAAGGTCAGTTTCTTTCTGAAATGTTAGTGAATGTAAAGCATCCATTTAAAACCATAATGTTTTAATGATATTTGATGCAGTAGTTCTGCTAATTAATTAATAAACAAATATTGCATACATTTTTATAAATTGTATTTATTTATTTTGGTCATTTTTCCTCCTCAAAATTATATAAAGCTAACAATGGTTCTTCTTCTTAGTTTATTGAGCTTATGATTTTAAATGATCGCTAAGCATCAGCCAGAACTTGGCTATGTCATAGATCAGACACTGATCCATGTTTTCCAAAACTGGAAAAGCCATGTACAGCAGATTTGTTTCAGTTTTATGGTGCATTTATAATAAAAAAAAATACATAAAATTGCAAAATCAATGTACAATCATGTATTCCTAGCAGATAAGGTTTAATTAATATCTGTGTATTGGGTGGGATCTCAAAAAGGCTAGGTTAATGTTTGTTAATCTGATAATCCTTAGTTGCACTAAAGGTTGAGATTTTCTCGCATCGCTTTAGGGATACTGCAGGAATGGGAGGGTGCTGCTGGATGTGGTTGTCTGTAGGCAAAGTAAGATGTTCTCACTCAGTCTGCATCTCACAACTTCAGTGTTCTCTTTGAGTTGTCTTTAGTATAGCAGTGTAAATTATTTTAAATCCTGATTGTGTTGTAGCTACATTGCCCCTGCATGTACCTACATTTTCACGATTTGTTAAAATATTTTTTTTACACATGCCCTTTTCAGTGATGAACAAGTTTACTTACTCAGTGGATCTAAAACTTTTATTTTTGCAGCCAATAACTCGTGAAAGATGGCTCCTGGTCATAGAGCAAATATTCAAATACAATGCTCAGTTTTAAAACGAGTACAAAAATGTTCTGGATATTTGCTGGAACTATAGTGTGTTTATTTCTTTCTTTGTTTTTTGAAAACATTCCTTTTCTTCTGCTGTGGATTTAAACCCTTTCAGTTAAAATATCCAATAAAACAAACTAATTGTAAGAACATAACTGTAATTATATATATATATTACATCTTATAAAGATAGCTCATGTTTTTCACCACTGTAAAAAATGTAGAAAACAAACAGGGCTGGAGGCTTACCAGGTGTAATAAAGTGTATAAAGCTAGTCTGTTAGTTTAGTTGCTTTAATACAGCAAAATATGAAATAAAGAAAATATGAAAATAAAGAATATGTGGAGTATAACTCTGTTAACTTCCTGGAGTTTGGACTCCTGAATGCAATCCATACAGGGACAGTGAAAAGATTGAATCATTTGAGTCCTTTTTTTAAATTTATTTATTTTTATTAGGGCTACCTGCTTTGATTAAAAATAAATAAATAAGTCACATTGAGATTATTTAGACACACATTGCGATTTCAACTGCAATATTTAATTATTAAATAGAAACGTTATTAAAACATATTAATAATAAAACATATTTATCTGGGCTAACAGAAAATAATCGCATAAATGATCTCATTAAGAGGATGCTTCTCATTATCACTTCAATAGTATATTTAAAAAAAAGGCTCTACATAAATTCCAGACTTTGTGTGTATTACCAGAAATTAATTGCAGTATTTTGTAATTATATAATTTTATTTTTCTGTAAATGCCCCTCGCCAGTGAATTGTCTATCCCTGTTGTTATATGTATGAAATACATTATGGAGTATGCATTTATGGAATTCAACATCTGCTCTTGGATTTCTAATACAAATGATTTGTTTTTGAGTAAGCAGCTTTGCTGTCAAGACACCTCATGTGCCAGGAACTAAACTCTGCATCTTGCATTCTCTCTGTTCAATTATGTGTGTGTGTGCAACTCAAGTTGTTCATGTTGTCTGCTGGATAATAGGCTTATAAATCATGACCATGTTTAAGTGGAGAACGGTAAAGAAAAACAGTACTAAATGTGTTGGAAGGATGGTCAATGAGACATTGTGACTTATAGTCCTGGGACGAGCACAGGACACAGGATAATTAGAGCAGCAGTTGTTGGCTTGAAATTTACTGAATCCAGGTAAACCTGATTCCCTGAAGCAATGATTCAGTGTTTTCGTGAAGTGTAAACTTCCAAGGAATCCACTTCCAAGGAGTTGTAACAGTTGCAGGATCTAGACATGCATGGGTTGTACAACCAAACCCTGTATGATTACATGTCCATTTATTGATTGGTCACTGGTGACATCAGGTGTCAAAAGATCATGTTTATTGACCCACTCTCCTGAGCTTTGTCCCATACTCCTTGATAAATTTATGTGTCACCGCAGTAAAAATGGACTTCCCTGCCTTAATGCTGATACCTGGTTTCAGAAAGGTTGTCTCAAATGTCTCAATTCTTGTGTTGTCACTTGCTGCAGCTTTTTTATTTTGCTTTCAGAATTTATGATCTTTATGTAACCTAATTTGATGTAATCATGGTTACATAGAGGTGTTGTGCATACAGGCAGGGTAAGACGTTGCCACCTATTGTCTGCACAGGTGTTTATTAATCTATGACGAGGGAAGATCTGTAAGATATTTGTATTTTGGAATGTTAAAAACCCCTCCCCCCTTGGGCATGTGCGTGTGAGCGTGCGTGTGTTTGAGAGAAAGACTTTGCCAGTCTGTCTCTCGAGGGGTTAAAACCTGCCTCAGTCTCTTGGCTGCATCTGCAAACCGGTTTAAACTGGTTTTCAGGGAAGTGCTTTGTGTGTCCCATGGAATCTTGGGAAGGGTCATGTGGAGCCCTAGTGATGTCACACACGAGACGAGAGAAGGCCTCAGTGTTTAGTCAGCTCACAATTTGAATATCTTTCTCACACATACATGTTGAATAACACAGGCAGATCCAGACAGAATGATGTTCACAGAAGTTAAGTTAATGAGGTTTATAATATATTTTATTTATGAGCATTTTATTTTATATTTTTTTATCTTTTGAGGAGATGTCCTGGCAGCTGTAAGCCGGTGTTGTTTCATTTGTTGCACTGAAAACTTAAACTAGAAAATGCTTATGGTTTTTCTTACGTTACATCTTGAATTTAATTGTCATTTGTTATATGTTGTGTGTGTGTGTGTGTGTGTGTGTGTGTGTGTGTGTGTGTGTGTGTGTGAGAGAGAGCTGAGGAATTTCATATTCTACTTTGGCACACCAAGTAGTTTCACAATGATTGTTAAATGCTCAGTCCCCTGGGTTTCCGTCCTTGGATATTTTAAAATGTCTCGTCCATTCTGAAAGTAAGAGAAGAGCTTATTATTGTCATGTTCTATGAACTGTATTGTTTTGATAAACTTCCAAGTTTCTTACATGGTTTTCTCCTCTGTGCAGGAGCAAATATGTCTGAGGAGGTGGTGCGCCAAACACGCAGCCAGAAGAGGGCACTGGAGCGAGAGGCACCAGCCCTCGATGGAGACACGAAGCGAGTAAAGCTAGAAAAAGGGGAGCTTGGTTCTAGCAAAGTGGCCAACATCCTAAAGTCTGGGGAGGTAAAAGCAACCATCAAAGTGGAGGTGGAGGCAGAAGATGAGCCTGTGGACATGAGGACTCCCCGCAGGTAGGTCACGTTGCAGCAGAGTACTCACTTAACGTATATGATTTGTGAAGACTTTGCCACACGAATGAGGAGGTTCAATTATGCAGATGACTGTTGAAATGTCTGGTCACCTGTACTTACCTTTCTGTTCACATCAGTGAGTTTATATCTTTTGTCACGGTAATCCCCTTCGGAGATGAAGGCTCACAATTTTTTCAAACTTGTGGCTCTTTACCCTCATAGTTTAGTCTATTTGTCGACATATTAAAGTGGTTTTGAGCCAGAGTGCTCGAGAGTATTAATCTTCTGGTTTCTTTGAAAATGGTGGTCTGAGGTCTGCCTCAGCAGAAGCTTGGTGGTATCTGTCAGGTTATAGAATTCTCTTGTGTTCTGCATGCTGAATATCATAGTTTAGCTTGTCATGTTACTTTCATGTATTGTGCTAGTCAGAAAAAGAGACGGAACGAATTAATGACTTTATTTATATTACACACACACACCACAGATTATGGTGTGTTAATCCTACAAAACTTGTGTGTTTTTACTACTTCACAAAAAATATATACTTGTATGGGAACAACTCCTCATGTGCAGGTATTTCTGCATGAAGACATGCAATGTGCTTCATCGATTGTGTTGGAACCAAAGGAAATTTTTATTTTTAAAAAGTGTGAACGTAGTGTGCTCTAGTTCTCCCTGTGGTTGGTGGGTTTCCTCCGGGTACTCCGGGTGCCTAGTGTGCACAAAAGAGAAGTACATTTAACATTTATATGTTCTAAATTTCTTCTGAACTCTGGCTCAATTTCATGTTAAAGATATCCTGTGATTATGAGGCCAAAACCGTGCTCAGTCAGACTCGAGGCAATTGTGAAAATACTCTAATATATTGTAAATGTGTGTGCTATTCTGTTCATTTGGGCGACAGTGGTTTATTCTGGAATGTAATCTTTATTCCTCACAATGCAACATAATCAACCAACAGTCTTCTCTATTTTAAAACTCATGGGGCCCTAGTATAGCAGTAAACCTCCTCGTAGTATTTATGTATCAAACAGTCTTGCTTAAAGAAATATTTTTGGTCATACCTTCTATGCTTCTGTGCTATTTTTTTATTATTTTGTTTAATAATCACATGAAATGAGTTGTATTTTGTCAAAGAGCACATAATCTTTGCAAGGCACACATGTGCATGATTGTCTACAGGCATTGTATTTTTCTGTTGGACTCAATCCCCAGTGCATTTATCCTTGCGGTGCAAATTGGAGGTGCAGATAAAAAGACTGCAAACATATTTTCTGTTTTATCTCTCAGTCTGCACAAAATCCGAACTGTGTGTATTAGGGACTGAAATCACCAGTCACCCTCCGATGCAATATTATGATCCTAGATCTGTCTGATCACAATTTTATACATATCCTGATATTATTTAATTTATTTATTCTTTCCCATTTTTTTATTAGTTTTCTCTTCTTAAAAACAAGGGCAGCATTGAAACACTACAAAACTAAATTCAAATATAAAAGTCTAACATTTAACTTGCAATCAAAATGCAAAATTTTTACTGAGCAGCACACAGAATCTGTTTGTATCTCAGAATTATTCTTTCTAAAAAACAAACAGATGTTTTACTGCCTGATGTCTTGAGCCTGTCGGGCACTTGTGAGCATGCTCAGCTTCTAACGAGTGTTTCGAGATAAATTAGTGCTTGTGGTGTTT
The DNA here is from genome assembly GCA_011419295.1 of Clarias macrocephalus. Classification (NCBI taxonomy): domain Eukaryota; kingdom Metazoa; phylum Chordata; class Actinopteri; order Siluriformes; family Clariidae; genus Clarias; species Clarias macrocephalus. Next base: position 175,791 of record JAAGKR010000481.1, on the reverse strand, counting down.
TGAGGCTGGTCTAAAAGTGTAATAAATACGTTTCGAATTCACATGTTGAGTTTGGAGAAAAAGGCAGATCGGAGGCATTTTGGCGCACATCATTTTTTATTCCCTTTTTTCCCCCCTTTTGCTGCCATTACAATGTGTTTCTGTTGCACCACTCGGTAGCTCGTTACTCTGCACAGAAACGGTTGTGTCCAGTGTGATCGGTTATCACTAATCGACCAGTGCCCCTCTATTATAAATGTAGTAAAAGTCGACTCTGGAGTCAGTGTAGAGACACACAAGTGGGCACAAAAAAGAATCGTGAAACTCATAACTGGATAATTTCCTAAAGCCCTCTGAAATTTACCCGCTAAACCGTAAATCTGCCTGCTTCTGGTGCTTGGCAATGTTAATTTCAGACCCAATTCGGAAATGCAATTCAAGTGTGCTTTAATTGATGCCATTGTTTCCATGACATTTGACTAAATTTCATTGTGATTCTCTGAAATACACTTGCAGAAGGTAAAGAGCATTATGGGAAATATAATTTTTTGTTTTATAGCACCTCTAGTCTTTAATAAAGTACACTTCAGATAATGGCTTATGATCTGAATAAGGGGAGCAACAATAATGCAGAATGAGTTGCAGGGATAAAAACAGCAATGGCTTAAAATATTTGGATACAGACTATGACATGCCTGCTGACCTGCTAGCTATGGCTCAGTGGGTGAGGGACATGGAGGAGAAATTTGCGAGTTTGAAGAATCCCAAGATAACTTGGCAATACATAGACATTTAGAAAATATTGATAAATTTTTAACAAAGACATAGGATGAGATTGTACTTTTCTTTCTTTTTCATTTATTTTGCATTACATAACCTGTTGTTTTTGTAAAGTTGTGTCAGGATCTGAATCTCTCCCTGTGCCTGCTGTTGTATTGTACTCTGATCAGTTCTCTATTTTGATTAGTCTGTTATTCTAGAAAATATCTGAAGTAAAATTCTTAGAAATAGGCCCGTTTTCATTTAATTTAGACTTTTTATTTTGAACATTTCTTCAATTACATGGTTTGCAGCTTGTTTTTGGGAGGGTGACCTGTCTTGGCATTTTTTTTTTTTTAATCACAGTCTGTTTTAGTTAAAGTGCTTGGAACATCTCGAATGTGACACGAGTTAAAACTGAATGTTTAGCCCACTTTATAGAAAATGCCATGATGTGTTTCACCATTCACTGTAAGAACAGGGAGACGATTTCTTTGTCCATATCACCCACTCCTAACTGAAAGACTGGTAACTATCACACAAAATATATGAGCAAGTATTACAACAACCCAGAGGAAGAGATTGTCCTGCCTGATGATGCAACACAGTTGTTTTCCAAAATTTTCACAGTGTAGTGAACTTGTGATTGAGACAAAGTTACATGATGCAGGAGTGAAACTCTGTCCACTAACAAGTAGACACATGTTACCGAGGAGAAAAAGAAAACTTTCATTGTGCTGTTTGTCACCATAAACATTTTGCTGCCAGTGAAGAGATTATTGGCACAAAATTCACTTTTCCAGACTACTTTCCCCTAAAACTTAGTCATTTCTGTGGAAGCTTGGGTCATCTCCCACATGTACTTTATTTATGTATTTATTTTGGGACTGTATGCTCTACATGATTGGTGATTTGCAAATGTAACTACATGTTTGTGTTACTGTCCTTGCTGCTGTATTTTTGAAATCTGTCTCTGTCTATCTGTCACCATGGCAAGGGACAGATTTTCAGCGATCTGGAAGTGGTAGTAATAAAAATAATGATACTACTACTGGTGAAGATGATGTGCATTTTCTATGAGTGCATCTCTGCTTGCATGATAACCAAGCACATGATATGAAAACTTCTGACAAGCTGTTGAACATAAATGGTTTTTCATGTACCTTTCCAGTCAATTTCAGTCACTCTGTGAGGTAAATGGCTTTGTGATAGTAGATAAATGCTTGGTGAAATTCAAAGCAAGATTCGCCTTTAGTTGGTATCCCCCTTTCAAACAGCCACTGTGTGAAAGTTTGTGATGTAGCCAGTGGAGCTCTCTACCAAATCTACACATGGTGTGAAAGGATGCAGAAGGCCTGCTCCTCATTATCATCATCGATCTAGCCGGACCCTACTATGGATCTTACCTGTCTGTTTTTATGGACAAGTTTCACTTGGATTGAGCTGTTCTGGAACATGAGCCATGGACTGTTTGTAATAAAAGAAAGGGACTCTCAAATATCAAAATGCACAGCAAACAAGAATCCTTGGGCAAGCGTTACTTCAGTACATGTTCAATTACATATTCAGTGACATGATAATGATGACCTGCTCTAACTGTACACACAAATATGAAATATGCAAACAAGCAAATTTGTCAATATTTTAAGTTGTTAGTTTTGTTTATTTCTGTCTATGTCTCTAGTTATCTATATGAATAAAAGGGAAAAGATGGCAATTTACAATAACTATATTAAAAAGATTCAGATGAAGATTTCATTTTATGATGTCAGTATCTGCTTCAGACTTTGAGAAATTAAGTATTTTAGTGAACCTTGCCCACAAACTTAAAAAAAAAAAAAAAAAAAAAAAACCCACCTTTCCCCCGAAGACAAAGACTGAACTGAACCACAGTGCAGTTAAATCGCAAAGTCTGATTTGATCCACCTGCTTTTATAATCTACAAGATGACACAGTGAGTGTCTGATGAGAGCTAGATTGCAAAACTGTTTTAAATTGTACACTTTCTTTGGGAATTATTTAAGTTATCTGTCTGTCTAGTGCATTTTTTTTTTTTTGCTTTAGTAAAAAAAATTTGCCTTAGTAGAAAGAGTGAAAGTCAAAAATCATTATTAAAGAGTTGTAACAAAGGCACTGTAGCAATGTTCAAGATGGATATTCTGCTTGACACCTCTTGTGCAACTGGTTATTCCCTCAATACTAAACTATTATCGACCTCTTGTAGGTTTAAATTTTGGGTTTAAAACTTGGGTTTATCATGAACGGTTAAAGTCAGTTAGTTGTCTTCACCATGTACAATTTGAGTTGTTACATGCATTTGATATACTAATGGCACACGCTAGGCTCATTATTTAAATATTTATCTACTTATTGAAGCCTCAAAGCTTTATTTTTAAACTTTCAGCACACTGACCTTTGCCGGTTTCCCAGACTCTTATTTGAGAACCACATGTATAGAGAACTGAAAATGGCTTCTTAACACTGTGGCCTAATGAAGAGGACAAAGGGATGACTTATGACTGTGATGTGGGGGAAGGGTAAAAAGTTGACTGATATTAAACACAAACTTTTTATTTTAGCTATTTATTTTTTGAGTGCAAACTGTGGCTGTTGATTTCCAGGAAACAAACTCTTACTCAAGTAATGTTTAAGTTTTTGGACAGCTCCATTTTCTGCTGCACCTGAACGCTTCCTGCCTTCACAAAATGAAGCCGACGTGTCACAAACTGGTTCCAGCCGGTTGTTGCTATGGTTTCCATGCAGGAGGGAACCACTGAAGAAAAGGCAGAGTATGAGTCATATGATCTGAGGGACATTCTCATGTCATGTGATCTTGGGTACTCATTAATAACCAGGAAGTTGTGATGATGAGACGGTTGTGGTGTGGTTTTGGGCTTGCTATGGAAACTGCATCATGAAGTTCCAGTCCTTTTGAGATCTGTCATTGTGTCTTGTGTTTTTTGAAGATCACTTTAGTTATGTATTGTTAAGTATTTGAAAAGTATTAAAAAGGCACTTTTTATTAGTATAATGTGATAAGTTCATGTGCTGTTTGGAGCTACACATTGTGTTCTTGTTTCTTTGTCTGAAGGTTTTGTAAAATACAGAATGGCGGGTACAAATATGCAAAACCAGTAAACAACTAAAAAGTTGAACATCAAAAAAAGAAAGTCCTATGGTGAAGACTAGTACTGTAAGACAAGCTTTTTGATGTCAGTATTAGGTTTTCTCAGATATTTTATTCAAGGACCTCTTCTTTCATTATGAATGCTTAATGAATTATACTTTCCGAAACATGCGACCACAGGGTCTACAAATACGATTATGTGACACATGCACAAATTGTCTCTAACCCTAGTTAGCAAATGCCCAGTGAGTTCTTTAGTCAGCCACTGTTGGCCACAAGAGACAAATTAACCAAAATAAATTTAAAGCCAAGACCTTTGGCCTCTGGCATAATGCACAGAATTTTATAAGAAAGAAGGTGTCAGTTCACTCTTCAGTTAACATTTAAATGTCTTTGGAAGACACTGAAGTTCCACCACTCAGTATAACTGCCACAAATGTCTGAATGATGGTCAGAGATCCTCCTGTGTCCCTCTGTTCCAGTCATCTGATGGCAGGAAAGGTGCCCTTGTTGAAATTAGTGTTTTGCCTTTAGTATGATTGCCTAAGATGAAGAAGGGAACACAATGGACTGGACGTCAGCCATTCCCCTCCCCCACCCCTCTTCCAACAGTTTGTTTCTGGGAGGAGCCACAAACCCACACTGGGCCTGGAGAAAATGTCCTTACAAAGAGTCAACATGCAAAGCAGCTCTTGCATTCTGTTGTGTACAGGGAAGGCAGATGGGTTTCGAGCAGCTTGTCCTAGCCTGCTTCAAATTAGGTCTCATTTGGAGTAGGATGAGATTGTGTTTACAATTGGTTTGGACTGTTTTAAGTTGCAAATTGTAGCTCCGATGCCTCAGTGCTTTATAGGGATAAACATCTTGCAACATTTTAACTTTTTGGCTTCACTGTTCATTTAAATTTTTCGGACAGTCCCAACCATAGTTTGTTTTGGGGAGAAGCCTAAAAGCTGCTGCCATCTTGTGGCTAATGCATATTATTGTTTTATTACAGTTTTCACAGATGTGCATTTTCAAACCTACTCTCAGATATTCTTTCTTTTTTTTTCCTAATCTCACATAGTGAAATAAAAAAAGAGAGGCCCCCAACACCAGACGATGTGATTGTTTTATCAGACAACGAGCCTGGAAGTCCACAAATGAATGGAATCGGCCACGGCTTGAAGAAAACGGACACAGACATGCTCATGGTAATCTGTTTTTTGTTATTCTGCCGCTCTTGCAGTTTTGTAATTATACTAGAGAGATTGTCATTTCATCAATCATTGTGTTCTGACTTGGGTTAATTCTTGACGAAGTAGAGGATTAGAATAGAGTTTATTTTATTTGTGTGCAGAAGAGTAGCCCTGAAGAGCGGCAGAGGTTTATCCAGCAGCTAAAGGAGGAGTTACGTTTGCAAGAGGCCAAGCTGGTGCTGCTCAAGAAACTCCGTCAGAGCCAGATCCAGAAAGAGAGTGTTGTACAGAAGGCAAGTCCATGTCCATTGATTGTGGTTGTTCTTAAACTTTAAGTTAAATCTTAATTGGTAGACTTCTCTTTTCAAACAGACAACCAATTCCACATCTAATCCCCCACCTCTTGTAAGAGGCAGCATTTCATCTGGTAAAGCCCCGCTGCAGGTCAGTACAGATTTCAGATGTCCCAAGTCATTATTGTTACTGTGTGAAAAAAGTAGTAAACACATTTTCCTGTATGTTTATGCATGTGTTTGTGTGGGTGTCTAGGTTACATCTAATAGATCCTCAGGCACGGTCATTCCTCCTCCTCTGGTGCGAGGTGGTGCACAGGTTTCCAAGCATACATCGATAGTAATGCCACCATTAGTCAGAGGCTCACAGGTACACAATGGATCTTGAGCTGGGACACTCATAGTAAATTTGTTTAATGCTCTTTTTTTTTTTCTTTTTCTTTTTTAATTGCTTGCTTTCTGTGTGTGTGTGTGTGTGTGTGTGTTTGTGTGTGTGTGTGTGTGTGTTGTGTGTTTATAATATATATATGTGCAATAGCCCATTGCTGTAACTCCTCAGCAGATAGCCACATTGCGGCAGCAGCAGCAGCAGCACTCAGGCTCTGGTCCTCCTCCACTGCTGTTGGGTCCTCGCACCTCTGTGCCCAATGTTCAGGTGCAGGGTCAGAGGATCATCCAGCAGGGCCTGATTCGTGTGGCTAATGTAGCCAACACTAACGTCCTGGTCAACATCCCACAGGTCAGCACATACATTTTTTTTTCTTTCTTTCTTTTAAAGGATGAAACCAATGTGAAGGAATAATCAGGTTTTTTTTCCCATTTTTATTGAATTAAATTGCATAAAAAAACACATTTTGCAATGCTAGGAAAATTATAACAGTCTACAAACGGTAAAAATCAAGGTGAAATTACATATAGTACCAATTTTGTTTCATCAGTCAAGACTAACAGAATTAGTTTGATTGGCCAAATACTTAAAAAAAAAATTTTTGTTTGTTTGTTTGTTACTCCTTTCCTCTTCAGGGCTCACCCACTGGGTTAAAGGGTTCATCAGTCTCCTCCCAGTCAGGCATTGGCACCAACGCCTCCACGATAAATGCCAATGACTCCCCTGCCAGCCGACAAGCTGCTGCCAAACTGGCCCTGCGGAAGCAGCTGGAAAAAACCCTGCTGGAGATCCCTCCTCCAAAACCTCCTGCACCAGAGCTCAACTTCCTCCCGTCAGCTGCCAATAATGAGTTTATCTACCTGGTGGGACTGGAGATGGTGGTGCAGAATCTGTTGGATCTGGCTAAAAGTGAGCACTTTGTTTCACGTCTGTGAAAAAGTCTGACGTTTCTTTGAAAGTAAAATAAGGTTAACATGCGCCTTGTCTTATCTAGGTAAACAGCAGCCTAAACAGGACAGCCCCTCAATAGAGCCACCAGTGAAAGAGCCATTTAAGTGTGCGCAGTGCCACACAGACTTCACCTCACGCTGGAGGGAGGACAAGAGTAACAGTTCGATCCTGTGTGAGCAGTGTATGAGTTCCAACCAAAAGAAGGCCTTGAAGGCCGAGCACACAAACCGCTTAAAGGCAGCTTTTGTTAAGGCTTTGCAGCAGGAGCAAGAGATCGAGCAGCGCATCCTTCAGCAGTCTTCCTCATCCTCTCCAAAGAGCTCAGCTGCCTCCTCATCATCCTTACCAGTGGTGAAATCGGAGCAGCGCGTGCTGGTATCTCCACATTATAAAACAGGACGATCCTCACATCAGCAGCAGTCAAGCAGGGCAACAGCAATCAGTTGCTACCACTCCAGCACCATCAAGCAGGTGAGTTCTGGGTTCAATGCCAAGCAATAATGAATCATACTGTTGCATGTATTTCCTTAAGTTAAATTTTTGATAGCAATCCACATCTGAGCTTACCATGTCTTTTTCTCATCATTATTAATATAAAAATTTAGACCTGAAGGTCTACATGTTCACATTTTGTTCTTAAATTATTATATATAATTGTTTTGGTTCTTTCGGCTTAAGATCAAAATGTGTGAATTTCTACATTCCCCTGGCACAAACAAGCCCATAGCACTGCATATCTTTGTGGAGCAATCATCCAAAATCCATTGTTAAATTAAATGTGTGTTAATTCTTTTCTTTTCTGAGCAGAATCCAGGACAAGTGGTGCGCAATGTGCCTCAGACAGTGGTCAGTGTAAATTCACGTGGAATGAGCCGCAGCTTCTCATCATCCAGTCAGCTGCAGAATGTTGTCAATGCCGCCGCACTGGTCAGCAGGCCAGGTAAGCATGCTGGGAGGGCTGGGCCAAATAGCAGCAGAAGCAGCAGCAGCAGCAGCAGCAGCAGCAGCAGTAGGCCCACAACCAGTGTCTGGAGGAAACAGAGCAGCACTCCAGCAGGTAGATAATGCCGTCTGAATTGAGACAGATCCAAAAGGTCTGCCCATTACACTCTATCTTCTTCATGTTAATGGTTGTGTGTGTGGGTGTCCTTTTACAAAACAGAAGAAAAAAAAATGCTGCACACTATCTTGTTTTCATTTTAACCTTAACACCATCTTATTTTCCTCCTTTCTTATTTCTTGTATGACATTCTTGAAATGTTTGTATTATTTGTATTTGTGCAGCAGTGTGTTTGTGAATAAAATCCATCTCGCGTATTTATCTTGCCAACATGCTATAAAGGATTTCCATACCGTTTTTTAGCCTCCTCAAACAAATGTTATGTTGTTTTAAAGTATAGCTAAAGTTTAATGCATGTATATGAACATATTTATTTAAAGTTAAAACTGTTAAAAAAAATTTCTTAAATGCTTTTATATTGTATATAGCTGGCTAACTTTTTTTTTTTCTATTTTACCTTTACTCCATGTGTATAAATATCTGTATAAATAAAACCTTGATGAGCAAAAACATAAGGACCACTCACAGCTGAAGCAAGTAACATGAATTATCTAGTTAAAGGCATATTAGAGGGTAACCAAACAGACCTTTTAACTGACATGTTGGATGTAGGAGGAATAACCTAGTGGCATAGGCTAGGGCCAAATCATTATGGTCAGGCAACTGTCCTGGAGCATCACAAAATTCAAATAATTCGCAGGGCTTATGGGGTACTCAGTGTCGGCACTGGTGAGTACCTACTTACAGTTAATAAGTGAGGGCAATAAAGGCTATACAAGTCACAGAAAAGTTTAATGACCATTTTAAAATGGTTTTTAATAATGAAAATGGATTTCAATTATAATTTAAAAAAAATGGTTACGGTGCCATGGTGCATTTTACTTGCAAACATAGTACCCATGCTAACCCCTGTCCAGTATCAAAACAACTTGCAATGTCCATACAGGTGTTGGGAGTGAAACTGGACCGATTGAAGTGCTGCTGTTTGTATCATTTACTGGGAATATGATAACACCAGAATGTATAAAGTGGGGAAGACAAGCCAGAAGAGAGGGTGTGGTGTTCTGGGCAGTGTTTTGCTTGGAAAAGCTAGGTCAGGCAGAAACTTGAATGTTAATTCAGCATAAACATTGTTACAGACCAGGTTCACCCTGTAGCATCCGCCAATGTAATAACGGTGCTCAGACATGGTAAACCACAAATGTAATACAAATCTTTAACTTTTAATGTAATAAACCCACAAATGTAATTCATTTCCCACAAGTATAGAGTTACATTTGTGAGAAGTTATTCTAATTCTGAACGCTGGAGGTTTTCACCTTCCCACAAATCTCTTCAAATGTAATAACTACTTTTATCTTTTTGGGAAAGATAAAAGCAGGAGATTTATTACATTTGTGAGCTGTAATTACACTGGCTGGTGGAATACATCCCTTTTCATGGCAGTGGTCATGGGCTGTTCCCCAGTGGTAGTGTTCCCTTTAGCAGGACTTGCACCCTGCACACATTGTTCGGATGAGAGGTTCGGAGTTCTCCACATTTCCCAGATATTTAGGATAAGTCTCCTCCCATGTAGCTGCTTACAGAACTTAAGAGGTGCCAGGCCTCTTTAACAGGCTTAGTAGAGGAGATAATACTTTGACTTACTACAGGTAGATTTGAAGGAGCATACCCTTGATTGAAGAGAACATTTTTTTGTTGTTGTTCCTTTTAAAACATAATTATTTACTATGAATTCTGATAGATTATTTCGCATCTTATATACATCATTCTTATTATTGTCATTATTATGCAGACTACTGATTTCTGTGCATTATTCCCTTTATACAGGTGTCACTATGGCCTATGTCAACCCGAGTCTTTCTGTACTCAAGACAACGTCTCAAGCAGATCGTCAGCGGGAGTATCTCCTCGACATGATCCCATCCCGCTCTATCTCCCAGACTACAAATAATTGGAAATAATGCCTCCCTATATTGTCGATGCTCCTTCACTGATCTCTCATGCTAGAAGTTCTGGACAGCAGTTGGATGTTAAAATCAGAAGACCAACTACCAAGCAATAAAAGCATTTCACTCTTTTACTGAGGACCTCTTGTCCAACCAGAAATAATCCTCTGACACAGCGAGTCCTGAGAGACCTTAAGAAGGATCACATTCAGCACACATGCGCACACACATACAGAGAGAGAGAGACACAGAGAAGCTTTGGAACAGGAGTTTTGTGCTTCAGGTCTATTTATATGCCCCGTTTGCTGCAGTCTCTGTCACATCCACACTGGTGATGTTCATCACTCACTGGTCTCCTTCATCATGTTTGTGTTTCTGCTGCTGATGGGAGTCTTTGGTATACAAATTCAATAGTTAACTCCTTCATTATCACACATGCCTTGTTCCTCTTGAATAAGCAGGAGGTACCCAGGCTACACAGGATGCCAGGATGCCCCCCCCCCCCTCCTTTGGATTCTGAGGACCATCTAAGACTGCTTTGGCTTTGTAAAACATAGATTTTCAGTGTGGCTCACACATGCTGTCTCTTAAACAGTACTATGACAATACTATGGGAGTACAAAATATGTAATACTGATTTATTATTATTTTTGACTTACTCTCCCCCATCCCCTTTTGAGCAGTCCTTTTTTGAGGGCCGGCATGTAAAAGGTATTGTTATACTGTTAAGGTGGTTTTACATCTGCCAGTTTAGTGTGTATTTTTAAATGCTAAGATAAGCTTAAAAGATGTAACCAAGTTTTTTTTTTTTTTGTGGTTTTGGGGTGGGAGTGCGGGTGGGTTAAAAGGCAGGGGCTTGGCACCACCATAATGGGACTACTATTTGTATTGTTTTGTTTTGAATTTGCGTCCTCATCAGCTCTTCTTAAAATCGTGGACTCTGACGTGATTTTCTAGAGCAAAAGGGACAAGGTTGGGACTTGGGAAGCTTTTGGTTAAGTGTGTTGAGTGTTTTTTTTTTTTTTTTTTTTTTCCTCCATGTTCATTGTTTCTTTTTAATGCTTTTAGGTTACGTTGGTTAATGGGGATATTTAAAACTGTACATGGTTGTGCTTCACTTTAAATGAAGGATAATTCAGTGGCCTAGACTGTTTGAACTACTTGATCATAGTTTTTTTTTTTTTTTTTTTTTTTTTAATAAGAAATTTCAAATATTCAGTTAAAGACTAAATCCAAAAAACAGGAATGCCTGGAATGCCTTTTTATAAATGTCAGAAGCTGATTTGACTGTAGTACAGTGTTTAATGCTAGTAGAAAAGCATTGTGTGGGTCAACGCACATTGTCTTTTTGCTTATTTGAGATAATAAGCAATTATCTTATGTAAAACTGCTCAGATGTAGGACTGAATGGAGAAAAAAAAAAAAAAGAAAATTAGGTCCCAAAACTATGGGAATGCTTTTTTCTGCTCCTGTTGCTCTAAACTGATTTGGTCAATGGCAATGTTCATCGAATTTTAGTTAAGCTGGAGGGACCGGTAGTCCATGATCAACAATTTTACCTCCATCCCACTCCTCTTTACAAAAGCCTGTAAGTAAATACTCTCAGCCAGGATTTGGTCAGCTTATAGCCTGCATGAACATGAAGATGGAGTTCTTACTGTTCCTAAGCTCTTCTCTCAGGGTCTGAGCTGCCTGTGGAGTAAGGTGAGTATTGGACTGTGGTTTTAACTACTGCCTGCTGCTCTTGAGAGCTAACGCCATTCCATTGTCCAGGGATGCCAGCATTGTATGCATCCCCTTTCTGAATTGTACAAAAAAATTCCCCATTTTCATTAATTTTTTTTGGTCTGTCAGTTAATGATTATAATAAAAACTAAATTTGATCTGTTGTCCTTTTTTTAAATATAATTGTGTGTAAATAAACAAACAAACAAAAGAAGGTTATAACCTTTTGGGTTTAAGAGGCTTTTTAAGTAAAAACATCTTTGTCAACTTCATGAGAAGCTGGAAACTTCCCTGTAGCAAGAAGCTGTTATGTCTTTAACTTGGGCGATGGTGCACACTTTGTTTGTGGGAACAAACAGTTTTGTCAGAACAAACATTAATATAAACTACTTTTCACCAGTGTTGGGTGTAACTCGTTACAAAGTAAAGCATTAGAGTACTTGGATTACTCTTTGATGCAACGAGTAATCCAACACGTCAAGTCCGCCATTTAAGTACTCGGTTATTTAGTTATAGTTTCAAAAATGTAATCCGTTATTCTGACAATTTATGTACAAGTTACTTTTATCAGAAGGTAATGCTGTAATGTAACTGATTTTACAAAACGACATTAAGAAGTAATGTAATTAGTTACTTTAAAAAGTAACGTCCCCCAATACTGCTGTTCATATAGTTATAGATAATAAACAACTTTATACTTAAGCAAATCTGGTTAGTTAAAATCATTAAAATATCCTGCTTAATATTAAGCAATTTAACACCAACATTTAATTTGAGAGCTCTATTCATTCATCAAATAACAGATTTCAAAAGTCTTTTTGTTTCTTCTGTTTAGCCATGTAGAGTACGATGCAAACGTCTTGAGCCAACCCTCCGTTCTTTATATTTTGCTAGGAAAATGAGACCTGTACAATGATTTATTGCAACATATGCAAACACAAATACAGTATACAGTACATAGCACCAAGTTTGTACTAACAAACTTATAAGTCAATTATTGGAGGTTACCACTGTTATTCTTCAACACAGCCTGGGATCTCTTGGGCAAGGTTCCTTGTAGTTTAAGAAGTCGTTATCATCAATTATTCTCTAGGCTTCTTGAAGGACATTCCAAAGCTCTTTTTTTTTTTTTTTTTTTTGGATGTTGCCTGCCTTTTGTTCTACTCCTTGTCAAGATGAGCACACACTGCTTGAATAATACAGAGATCTGTACTTTGGAGAGGCCAATCCATGGCTGATAGTGTTCCTTCGTATTAAAATTTTTTTTATTTTGCCTGCATTGGCAGTCGAACTGTTTCTCAAGACATTGAAATACCTCTTTGGAGGCTAAAATATGAATCAACAAGGGGTGGTTTTAGACTTTTGCACTGTACTGTAGGTGATCTTGGATGTACTAATTTAACACTCCTCCCAGGCTTAAGTTTTTCCTGTATCCCCCGCAAGTCAAATTCCTACTTGCCATGTTTTGTGAAGAATTTGCTCCAGTTTTTTAATCTCATTGTTATGAGACGCAGCAACAGCAAACACACTGAAGAGGGCAGTGTTTACTCTGTCTTTATCCAGCAGAAAAGCCTGCAAGCACAACACGAACATGTAATTCAAATTCATAGACTAAGAAATGCCTCCCTGTAGGCGTTTTTCAGTACTATTTTTATTTAAATATTTATAACAATTACAAGTGTCACTAATTATGATTATATTATTTGTTATTTTTGCAATTTTACCAAGTTTGTACTGACAAACTTATAAGTCAATTATTGGAGGTTACCACTGTTATTCAACACAGCCTACAATTTCTCATTATTTAAATAACCACATTTACTCACACAGAAACTATACATTTAGCCTTTATTTAACTGCCTTTGCCTTTTAGTACAGTCTTATCTGCTCACTAAACTCAACTTAAATGTGTTTGTAAATAATTAAAGATGCAGCTGTGTTTTCAGGCTGCATTGGTGCATCTTGCATTCAGTAAAAAAAAAAAAAAAAAAAAGATTTTCCACTTTCAACTCTATAGCTATATGCAGTACCCCAGTTATATATATATATATATTTATATTTGTACAAAGAATATTTGGAGTTGTTCACACATACAAATTAGTTACAATCTATTAATATAACTTCTTGCACGGCCAAGAAGTTTGGAGAGCCTTGAAAAGGATATTTTGGATATTTCAATCCTTTCCTGTTCATAGGAAAGTGTGTCTGTTTCTCTTCTATTGACACCATAGGATTCAAAAACTGAATTCTTTACAAAACTTTTGAGTTTTGTGTAGCACAATCATTTCTCTTGTTTTGTTTTGGTTACAAGTGGTGAAAAACATTATCCAGTGGTTACCTCTGGACCTAGGCAATTAAATTTCAAGTTAAAATATAGTTGCAAGCAACGATGACGGGCCCAAGCACCCTGCGCCATTCCCACCCTGGGCGCACCGCACAACCCGTGTCATTCGAGTGTGTTAAGACCTCAAAAAAGCCATCTCCACTCGGTTGCACCTCACAACCTGCACACATCACACACTATACAGGGCTAATGTGTGTGTGTGCGTGAGTGTAAACATTTGTAACATGGGTGTATGTATGCGTGCGTGCGTGTATGTGTGTGATGTCACTGAATATAATGTCAAAAATAATCCTAAGGAAAACAAGAGGGCCCTTCACACACTATGACGACATAGGGCTGATGTCATAGTGCTTGGGCCCTAAATATCATGGAGCTTAGCAATATTCATGACCCCATCACTCACTCCGTTATCGTCTATAGCGCTTTATACTGAATTCAGGGTCGCGGGATCCCAGGAGGCTTAGGGCATAAGGGGCAGTACACCCTGGTCAGGGTGCCAATCTATCGCAGGACATACACACACATACACTCATTCATGCACTACTTGCAATTTGGGAACACAAGTTAGCTTAATCTGCTGGTCTTTGGACTGTGGGAGGAAACCCAGCAAGCACAGGGAGAACATGCAAACTCCATGCACACGGAGACGGAAATCGAACCCGCATCCTGAAATCACTCACAAAAGCCCCGAAGCTGAGCATCATGGTCTTCATTGAATGGAAAGTGGCACCAGGCCCTAGCATTCATGTGAATGTTACTTTGACAAATACCACAGAACTAAACACTCTTACACAGCACCAGTAATTGCTAATGGCAGCATTCTCTGCAAAAATTGTTGGAATGGATTGAGACACATGACAATTTTAAAGTGCCTCTACAGGAGGGCAAATGTTGACCTCTATGGTGCTCCCACAGTAATCAAGATAAAGCGCCTCTAACGCCTGATTTGTGCTTCTGCGCCAAGTCTTCGCTGAGTCCTTGCTGGTGTTAGCATTTATACATCTCCACTGGTGTGTCTGTCACTCTGAAATGATACTGCCAAGCAGCTAGTTGGATGTGGGGTTTCCATGCCACTGTTCTGATTCTCTCTGTCAGTCTGTCTGTACTCTTAGGTGCCCCCTCAGTAGAGCCAATACAATAGTCCACTCTAAGGTGCCCTTTTAGTCAGACAAACAAGACAAAGAGGCATCTAAGGTACCTTCATAGAAGAGCAAACCAGATAAAATACCCTGTAAGTTGCCCCACAATAGAGCAAACATGACATGATGCCCTTTAAGAGTACAGCAGGCATTGGTTGATTTATTTATACTAGTTAGGAATGGCAGTTTCCAAACACCTGCAGTTTTCAAGGTCAGTTGAATAATGCATGTAAGTACAAGTTATTAAGAGGTATAGCCACTTTGTCAAGGTATGGAAGAAGACCCATACTTTGGAAATTATTTCTGATAGGCCAGAAAAATCCAGGAATAACCAGTGCACAGTTCAGTCTTGCCATGAACTGGAAGCTGCTGGAACACCAGTATCAGTAACAGTCAAGTGGGTTTTGAATCACTTTGGACTGAAAGTTTGCAAGAAACTGCTCTAAAATCCACATTTTCATGAATGACTAAAGTTGATTGTATGGACAAGAAAAAGGCCTTCTGGAAGAAAATTTTAACCATATGTTTGTTAGATGAGTCAATGACCTCAAGAGCACTGTACGAACTGTTAAGCCTGGTGGGGGTAGATTTATGGCTTTGGGCCATTTTTCTGTCATATAAAAGCAGGACAACCTCAGAGTTTATTTATTATTATTTTTTTTAATAACCTCAATCCATCAGCTACCATGGCTGGAAATTGCCAAAATTGAGTGTTCCAACAGGACGCTGACCCTTAAGTGGATAAAGTGGAGTAAATAATGGATGACATGAACTTTGAGCTTTGTGACTGTAATCCCTATAAAAATGTTCTAGACTGCTCTTAAAATGGTCCAAGCCAGGAAACCAACAAATTCAACTGAATGCTACTATATCTGCCAAGAGGGAATGTTCAAATATCTAACCATAGTTGTGTCAGAAGGTTGTTGATGTCTACCAAAAACATCTGCTTCCTAGCTATGGGACATTCAACCAAATTTAGGTATGCTGTGTGTATATGTTTGACCCTGTCAAAGAAACCCCAAAATAAATGAAAGCTTGTCCTTCAAGTTTAAGGGGTTTTCTGTCATTAAATATGCATGTTATACAAGTATTCTGCCCTGGAAAAAGACTAATAATTCCATGACATTCATGTTCGTGAGACATGCGTGTAAACTTCTAACCGCAAATAGAATAAAATGCCCTCATGGCTGACTTTTCAGTGGATGAACCTGAGACAGCATCCTGTACCCCCACAAGCAAGAAGCAAGAGGTAAAATAAAAAAAGATGTATTGCAGCACACTATGAGGTGCCACTGTAACATGCTGATCTAACATGCTGAAAAACTTATTATAATTATATAATTTTATATAATTTTACCCATACTTTTCAGACAGCCCATTAGACATCTGGAGAAAGTGGACCTACACATAATTAGCCAGTTGGTTTTAATATTGCAGTAGGCTCACCTGCCTAATAAGACTCCAAAATACCTCTGAAGGTGTGCAGTGTTATCCGGCACCAAGATGTTAACAGAAGATCCTGTAAATCCTGGTCCAAGTCCTGTAAATTGTAAGGTGAGTGTTAAATGAATTGGACATACTACAAAAGTATGTGGCTTTCCACTTTAAATGTGGTTGTGGGGATTGGCCCATTCAAACACAAGACCATTTATTCTGGTGATGGGAAACTGGAATGCTGTATACTACAGCATACAAAGGCATCCTGTACAAATGTGTGCTTCCATCTTTATGGCAACAGTTTGAGGAACACCCGCACCCACAGGGTACCAATAATTTGCACAATGTGTTGTTCAGCGTAAAACCCCTTTCTTTGTTTTGAGGACCGGTATAAAAATTGTGTCCTCTATCCATGTACCCATGAGACATTTCCAATGGTCAATGGACTGATGGGAACAAAACATATATATATATATTATATTATTATATGTGTGTGTATATGTGTGTGTGTATTTATATTTATACACACACAATTTCCCCCCCTATCAGTCCACTGGCCGTTAGAAATGTCTGATATTAAACTGTGCCGAGATGTGTTACATATTTTGTAGGATGCAGCCTCCCCCCCCCCGAGTGAGCGAGCAGAACTAGCAACTTCAGCCAATCAGATGCCTCACTATGGCACACTCTGCTCTTTAATTGGCCAACAGCAACAGAAAGAACAGCTGATCCATGTGTGGAGGCTGATTTATCATCCACCCAGCCAGCACAGGAGAGGCAGAGACAGAAGACAGGCTTGTGGAAAGAGAAAGAGAGAGAGAGTGAGGAAGGCTGACAGGTGCAGAAAAATCTGCTGTTGAATATCATCACCTGTATCCTGCTCTGTATCCTTTCCTGGCAAAGATGAACCACAACCCTGGTGAAAAAAATCCTGAGACTACAGAGCCACTGCGCTACCTCAGGTATGCTCGGACTCGTGTTTCTGCTGATGTTGATATATCTCTGTATCTTTGGTTTGAAAAGATGTGCCTTAAATGTGGTGATTTGTGACCTGTATCTGTACCACTCTGTATCTTTAATGAACAAATTGTCCACAATGGCCAAGCCCACATCACTACTTTTGCTGTGTGTGTGTGCGTGTGTGTGGTGGTGGTTGCGCGTGCGTGCATGCGTGTTTTATTACTATCATTCATCCATTATTTCCAATTTCATATAAAAAAATCAAGCAAACATAATTTTGCTGTTGGATGTTTAGGAAGACGTAGACTCCGAGAGCACAGTTTTAACAAGTGGAACGGCGACTTTTACATATGCATTAATTTAACCTATAGATCTGTTTATCAAATCTGAGCAGTTTGTATTTTTGCCATCTGGGGATCCAAACCCTGAGATTATCCTGAACTCCTAACCACTGAGCTTAAAAGCAATGTAACACTGAGTTTGCTGGCACCATCCCCACAAGCGATTTTCTCAGTAAAAACTTATCAGCACATGAAGTGCCAATCCATTGCAGGGTACACACACTCACATGCTCATTCACACACTCCGGGGAAATTTGGGAATGCCAATAAACCTAATATGCACGTCTTTGGACTGTGGGTGAAAAATCAATATGCGGAGGAAACCCACCAAGCACGGGGAGAACATGCAAACTCCATGCACACGAACGCAAAGCGGTAATCAAACCTGGAACCTGGAGATGCAAGGGGACAGTGCTAACCATTAAGCTATCGTACCACCCTTACACACATTTATATTTAATTATAATTGTATTTACTTATATATCACTTGTCTGTGATCTAATAGGATTTAATATGTATGTAATAATTTGTAATAATACACCTAATATTTGTAACCTTTCAGAACACTACCTGTTCAAATATGGTGAAAATCGGTTTACAGTACATCCTTATTATTCATGCACCGAGACCACAAGTCTTTAACTCCTTTTATTTTCCTTTAACCTGTTTTTTTTTCCTTTTCATCTGTAACTTACTGTACACACCTGTCCATAAATTATACCTCTGCCTTAAAGGAGCGATCCTTTGTGGTTGGTTTATGTTCAATATGTTTGCCTTGAAAGCAGAAACTAATAAAATGTGACGGTGGAGAAGGATGCCAAGGGAGAATCCCGCGCTTTAAAAATATATATAAATATATCTGGAAACTCCTCATCTGTAGCGATACCATCTGAGCTGGTGAGACTTTCTGGAGTCCGGAACTGCCTATGGGCCTCGTTTCCTGTAGAACGCAGTCAGGCTTGTACAACAGCACCAAGAAGAGTTTTTTTTTCTTTTTAATAATGACAGCTTTGTTGGCTGAAAAGGCTCTCAGCCTGTCAGACCACAGCTATTTAAATACAAGGCAGTCAGTAAGAGTCTTGACAAATTATACGCTTTATTGAGACCACAAAGATAGCATTAAAGGGTTTTAGCATCACGTTGTTGGCATTCAGCCATGTCTTGTTTTAGTTATCAATGTGCATTTCTTTAATGTGTTTTTTTTTTTTTTTTTTAGAAATGCAAGTACAGAATTTGTTGGAAAACATTCATTTAGTTAAGAAGGGAGTTTTTCATTTCATCCATCCATATTGTATGTATTGTATGTGTGATTTACACTAACGAGACTTTCAACATGTTTCCAACTACAGACCTGGAATTGTGTGTACTTAAAAAGAACTAATAATGATAGTTTAAAAGTAGTCACCGGGGCAGTTGTGTGCTTGGCTAAAAAAAAACAATTGGTTTATCGTTTAAATTAATACATCAATAAAAGACAAGTCACATGATCAGTTTATAGTTGGATTTCAAGGGGAAAAAATAACTTAATCTACAAGCTGACAAATATAAGGTGATATCAGGTAACACCACCTTTACTTTAATCTAAAATGGAAACTGAAGCACTGATATCGAGGCTCTTAGCCGTCAAATGCTTAGTTTGCTTGATCTGTCATTTTGCATCAATTTAATGTATAAAGTAAGGAATAAACACAATGAGTTATAGAAAAATAATCACTGACAGGAGAATGGCATTAAGCAGAGTTACTATGTCTACCATTCCAAAAAAAAATTTTTTTTTATAACATTACATTCTATATTACCAAGTACTGAACAACTATGCAAATTGTCTCTTTAAAAAAACATGGCTTCACAACAGAAAAAGGGCCCCTGATAAATCAGATCCTGTCTGTTTCTTCTTTTTAAGCTTAAGGAGGCCATCCAGTTTAACTGCATGTTATTGTTGCCTTGTATAGTTTAGCAAATTTAGCACTTCTTTGACTAATGTTTTTTTTTGTTGTTGTTCAGCTCTGTTAAATCACTTCTCTAGAGGTCTGTTTTTCTATGAAGTTTTATAGTGTTATAAAGAGAATTCATTAGCACATTTCAGATAAGGGAAGTCCCCAGTGGCCAAATTGCTGACAGTTGCCTTGGACATTGCTCAAGAGTGTCCTAAATAAAATACATCTGATTATTGTGCACTCTATAAAATATATACAGTATACACGTTAATAACGAAACCCAATGTGTGAAAATGCTTATAGTTAATAAGAATTCTGTGCAGCAAACCAGATAACATTCATATCTAATTGTCTTGAAAGTGACTGTAAAAAAATTGTAAACTGTCAGATATTTAACACCTCATCAACGCCAAGGAACAATGCATGGGTCACCAATTTCTGTTTCTCGCTCTTTTAAAGGGGCAGGTAGTCAGCATTGCACAAAAATATGCAGAAATATATCTTAGGAATACTGGTAAAGAGGGAGGACTATAACCTACATGGGAAACCAGTCACCCCCCCTCATTTTGCTCTAAAAAAATTGTCAACTGTGATTTCCCACGCAGCAGACAGAGCTCCCGTCACACAACAGCTAACAAGGTGAAGGTTACCATGCTTCACCTGAGACACATAAAGCCAATTAATTCTTTTCTAAACTCTGCCCAGGCCATGTCACAGTGCAGTGTAACACACTCTAAGGAAAGCTCTGTCTGGCATCTTCCATACAAAAAACCCATAATTAATTCATGTTTTATGATTGAGAGTCAGGAGTAGATGAAAAAAGGCACTGCAGTTATGTTTTTGCAACTAGCAAATAAAATGCACATTGTACGGTTTCATTGATATGCCGGGTGAAGAATATGAAGAAATTTATACAAATCAACTGCATTACAATATACCAATTTGAAGTTTTTCTCTTTTTTTTTTTATTCTATAAACTGCACCCTTTATTTGGCTGAATGATATTTTATATATATATAAATGAATGTAAGAGGTTAAGATGGCATGTTTTTTTACAGTGTATACTGGCATCACCCAGAAGAGGAAGACATGCTCTTCTAATGCATGCTCACTAAATATCATATTATTTTCCATCTTGGATGAGTTAAGTGGCTGACAGTGATATAAGCAGATGATGTTATCTGCTGACATGCCTAATATTCCTCAGTAATAGAAATCACAGATATTGTTTCAGTTGGAAAAGAAGGTTCTTATTTATTAATATCGGTTTTTGGAAATAACTTGGTTCATTTTCCTTTATTTGTATATTTGAACCCCGCCTTCATTCATCAACCTGCTACCAGATTCATCTGTTTAATCACAGTGAATGTGATTAGGAATTAGGAAGCTATTACACACAGGCTTGCAAATAAGCCTTGTGATCAGATATGTGAAATATGTTTCAGTAATGTATGTAGCATGAATAATGCAGTGATTTCAATGCTAATGTAAAATTTCATTACTGATTATTGTTGATTAGCATTATGTTATGAATCTATTAATAAAACCCGTCATCGCTCTGTGGTAAATGTCCTGTTGAGCTCTCAACCAAAGATTGGAATCTTATACTGTTAATAAATGAAATAATCTTGACAAGATACGGCAAGTTTTGTTAGTCTGGGTGAAAAATTCCCAGGCAATGAGCTTAACTCATGTTCAATTTGACAAGTCACGTGGGATAAAAAAAGAACACAGCAATTGTCCCACGGGGCTGTAAGAAATTATTGTTTAAGATTATGTGTTGGTGAACAGAGGGATCTTAGCCATGGTTGGGTGTTTTATAAGCTCCTAGCTGCTGAAGAGTTTCTAAAGAGTTTGTTTTCTTGACTGAGATGATAGTTTCACAAAATGTTGTTCATCCACATACAAAGGAATCCAGATTCTTTTAATATGACAATCACCCCAACCCTATGGGCGTGGTCTTCCTGTGATTGGGGGTTTTCTTCTGGGTACTCAGGTTTCCTTCTACTTTTTTTGTTGAAACAAATTCCTCATAGTGTGTGAATCAGTGTGTGAGTGCCTGGGTGTTTGTGTGCCCTGCGATAGATTGGCACTCAATCCATGGTGTACCCCACCCTACTGCGACCCTGTGCAACATAAGCGGTGTAGAGAATGAGAGAGTGATTTTATCTTTCATGGAATATTTGGAATGCATTACTGTACTTTCTGCTAATGTTCTCTGTCAGCAGGGTAATAGGCATGGAGCTGTCTTTTTTCTTCGATTGTTAAGCCTTTTCTGTCACGCAAATGTCAATGTACGCCCAAGCTAGAACGGGTTCACGCTGTCGGTGGTAATTTAGGCAAGTTATACACTTACTTAAACCAAATCAGTCAGTCGAATCCTTTATAAATTACATTGTTGCTCTTCCTCTTGAAGCTTGAGTAGTGCTTTTGAAACTATTTTCTTCCATAATTTAATAAAATCCATATGCACATAGAGAAATCCTCAGTCCATCAGTGCAGCAGGGAGTGAGCCATTAAGTAAGGAATATAACACAAGGGGCATGCTGTTACAGGAAAATAATACATGCCAGCATAGTGTATTACCATTTTGAAGGGAAATTTTTTCTTAAAACTGCATGTGTTTTACTGTCACAGATATTACAATTACAAGTGACACATCATGCTTTCCTTCCCCATTCTTGGTTCTCCCTTTTTCTCTCGAAGTTACTTAAAAGAGAAAACAAAACAATACACACAGCATGTCATGTCATTAGTAAACTTAAAAGCACAAACTTTTTTACTTTTAGACTATCCCATGGGGAAATTTTCTAAAGCACTGACACCTGAGACTCATTCCTTAAATCTCTTTAGAGAAAACTTTTCCATATGACATATTTTAATTAACATTTTTTTCTTTCCTGAATATCAACACATTATAACGATATATTTATTAATAGTCTTAGATCATTTGAAGCATCTGCCATTCAAATGGCTATGAATGAGACATTACAATAGAAAGATCTCTAGTAGAGAATTCAACAGCGCTGTCATAAAACATGTTCTATCTGACAGAAATTATTCAATGTTGATCACAGCGGTCTGTGGAAGCGGAGGTAAACACTAGGCTTCCTTTAACTCAGCACCTCTGGATGATTTGAATTTCTGCTCTATTGCATTATGTGAATAAGGAAAGAGCGAGAATATGGACCGCCTGGAACTGGTTTGAGACCCACTGATAATAATGGGATAACAGAAGAATAGACAAGGACAGAGCACTTTTAATCAGAGGGTTTGGAAAAGCGGTCGTCCTGTACTTTCTCCATCACCATGACAACAGCGGGGCTACATTCCAGTGGGGGTTGGAAAGAAGCGTTGGGGCGGCCCAAGGGTTATTTTAGGATCCTTGAGTAAAGCTCAAACCTCTGACACGATCATTATGCTAAATCTCTTTTAGATCTATTTGTGCCTTTAATTGGATTTTTAAGCAGGTTGGATGGATTTGACTGAAGTCATTTAAAAATTGTAACCAATGTGATCAAAGATTAACATCAGAGCTTGGATTAAAAATGTTATATCTGGTTTTATTTATCTATATTTCACTGATTCGTCATTCATTTATATTTAGTATGCAGATTACATTTTTTTATAACATTTCTACAGCTAAGGGAGTTACTGTATATGAGCACTCCACAAATCCACAGCCCTTATTGCGCTGTGTGCAGGAGGTAAATGCTGTGAGAAAGTGTGTATGTATGTGTGGGGAATGGTGGAAGGTCCAGATGGAGGTAGAAACCCTTAATCAGACCATGACTGTTTCATGATTAGTGAAAAGATGCTGTCAACACTTAATAAGATCAGGAAGGATTGATGCATAAGTGTGTGTGCTTGAGCGTGCATGTTAACCGAGGACAGCATCCATGCATGGCTACGTCACCATAGAAACAGTGGGAGCAGGTCCAGTGAAGCCTGTGTGATCACACGCACGAACAAGAAGGGTATGTAGACTTAAGCATGTACATTTCTGAACATAATCATGAGAACGGAGCTACAAAGGAGTTTCAAACTCTTATGGAAGAGTCATAATTTCATTCGTTTTTTTAAACAATTATTTGAATAATATTGAAAAACATGAATTGTCATGTCCTGAAAATGCATGTGATGATAAATTGATATCACATGAAAAAAGTGTTTGTGAGAAAATTAGTTTTCTCAAATCTGTAAAAACCACATGTGAAAAATAACATGAAACGTGAAAAAAGAATGTGTAAAAGGCACATGACAATAAAAATAAAAATAAAAAAAAGTTATGTAGTGAACCTAGCTTGAACACTGACATTGTGGAAGCAGAACTGTTTGAGTAGAGGTGAGGAGATCAAAAGGAATAAAGTGCCACTGTGTTGCTCTCTGATGAAGGTATAGACAGATCAAAGACTTGCACTGGCAAAGCTATCAGTGGGGATTTGAATGCCATTGGGGGTAATGTAACAAATAGTTTCGAGTGAGGATAGAACTTTATGTTGTTAATAACAGAAATTGTCAAAATTTCACAATAATTCTAAAGTTGAATATATCAGTTGTTCAGGTTGTGTCTGTGTTTGGTCTGGATTTTCAATTAGTGTTTATTGATCCTTCTTGAGTCACAGTTATGTCCTTTGCGATACCGCTGAGATTGGATGTATCTGGGTTCCACGCTTCATCAACAATCCAGTTTGGTAAAAGCTGGAAGATTTACCTTACTAAATTGTAATTGTGTAACGTTAAATATCCACCACTGTCCTCAAAAACAGGTTATTTGCTTCATGTGCAACTCAAAAGCAAGTCTATTCATTTACATTTAGGGATTTGGCAGACGATCTTATCCAGAGCGACTTACAAAAAGAACATTCAGATGTCTGTTTAGATGTAAATAATAACACATTTCGAGATGATGGAAGTCTTAGATGGTGACATTTCTAATTCAGATTCTTCCCTGTGGCAAAGCCCTCAATACCAGGCATCTGTTATTACACTATGCTTTAGATGACATTTTCACATATTCTAGATTTTATATAATGAACTTGAGAGCCACTCATCTCTTCTGTCTGTCCTTTTCCCAGATTTGGTCATTGAGGAAATGATATAAAGATGTTGGTGCTGTTTATGATTGTGTGCTTATAGTGAAAGCCGTGTATATGTAGAGTATAGGGTTGTGTCATAGTCTGGTGCTTCTTCACCTCCTCTCTGGGTTAATTAGCACTTTCTTATAGCAGTGATCCATCACAGTACCTTGTGACTCTGCCAGCCAGCATGAGGTGTGAAGAGTGAAACTTCCTTTGTGTCTATCCTTTCCTTCATTTCCTTCATGTTTCCTTCTGAGTACCAGGAGCAGACACCAGTGTTTATCAGAAATAGTTTGTCTGCATGCCTCCTGCAGTGTTAATGCTCTAAAATGAAGCTGTAGAGAATGTTTTATACAGAACTGTATGTATGTGTGTGTGTGTGTGGCCAGTTCTGAACACAATCTCTGGACGCATT
This sequence comes from Clarias macrocephalus, assembly GCA_011419295.1. Taxonomy (NCBI): domain Eukaryota; kingdom Metazoa; phylum Chordata; class Actinopteri; order Siluriformes; family Clariidae; genus Clarias; species Clarias macrocephalus. Next base: position 150,728 of record JAAGKR010000481.1, on the reverse strand, counting down.
TGTACATATACTGTGTGTGTATATTAATATTATTATAATTGTATGTTATAATTATAATATTATAAAACCTTTTCTAAAAAAAATTGTAGTTCTACGTTCTACAGTGAGAAAGAGATGGATGCTTTTCTTGCCAATCTATCCAGTATTTGACGTCCCAGGCGTCATGTTAAATGTTTAAGTCTATGATAGCACAATGAGTTACTTATCAGTTAGCTATTAAAAAGACTGTACAGGTGTGGATGCCTAGAAGGTCACCTGGAGAAACTTCTTCTGTCTAAAAAGAAGATGGAAGAACAACTAAGGTTTGCAAAACTGCATTTTAACAAACCACAAGACTTCAGGAACAATGTCCTATGAACAAACTCTTGTTGAACAAACTCTTGTTGTTTGGTCTTAATGCCCAGGGCGATGTTTGGCAAAAAAAAGAAAACAGAATTTCAGCAGAAACACCTCATACCCACTCGCAGTCACATGGCATGGGCACCTCATACTCATTGAGTTGACCATGAACTCCTCTGTCCACCAGAGTAGACAGTTCCAGAGGCAAATGTGAGGTCATCTGTTCGACTGCGTAAACTTGGTCAAAATTCAGTCATGCAGCTGGACAATGATCTGAATCTCATCAATAAATCTACATCAGAATGGCTGAAAATAAAAGAATCAAGGTTTTCGATTGGCCTTGTCAAAGCCCAAACCTCAACCCAGTAGAAATGCTGTGACAGGACCTTACAGAGCTGTGCGTATGCAAATTCCCCAAAACCTCAATGATCTGAAGCAATGTTGAAAAAAAGAAAAGAAATTGGATCAAATGATGTGAGAGACTGATAAAGTCATACAGGAAATACTTACTTCAAATTATTGCTGCTGAAGGCGGATCTACAAGTTATTACATCTTGTGGGTAATTAGAATTGGGCTTCATTTTTGTTAAATAAATAATGTCATGGTGAAAAATAACCTATGTTGTTCTTCTGAGGGTGTATTTGGATAATTCTAAGACTTGCTGTGATCAGGTGATTTAGATTATGTTTTTACATATAAAAAAACATTGAATTAAAAGAGGGGACACTAACTTTTTCACAACATGTTTAAAAAACTATTTTCATGAGATCACAGTCTTATGATTTGATTTGTTGTGGTTTATGGCTGCTCCTGGGGAAAGGGACACAGTGGAATGACTAGCTTTCCTGATAAAGCCAGTCGAAATCATGTGATTAAGCAGATTATCCAGTCTCTAGAATCTTCATTTAGGATTTCTCCATCTTATTTAAGCTACATTAGCAGCCTATCACAAAAAGATGTGTTACTTGAAAGGAAGTCTAGTTTAAATCCCTCTCTTATGCAGTCCACTCAGAAAGGCAGAAAACCTCCCCACAAAGATTTAACCTTTTCAAAACACCATAGAAATTTTCACATTGACAGTGCTCTTAAAAAGTCAAGTCTAAACCCACTTAAAGGTTATCCAGCTGCTCCTTGGCTCCTTGTGTGAACCTGTGTTTCCATGCGAGAGCTATCCAATAAATTTTCAAGTACAGCTTTTTTATGCTGCTAAAACGGTTCACTAAAAGCCGATGTTACTTTAAAAGCATAGATTTGTAGCCTGGCTACACTTGGTCCCTGCATGGCTCTTTTAATGGTTAAGGGTTGTTAGCTTTATCAAGAAGTAAGACGAAAGAGTTGCCAGAACCCTGACTTTTCTTTCCTAGGCATGTAATCCATGGTTACTGTATGTCTTGAAGGATTTTGATTTGTAACGTGTACATTTTGTGATATATTGACAATACTCACATAAGAACATGTTTGGAACTTTGGATTCTTTGGAATATTCACACATTCACCTTCAGTAAATATGTTCTCTCCTTTACAACGGGGCCGCATCCAGTGACCCTGAGAGATGAAACTGGACCTAGTTAATTTGCTTGCAATTTAGCTGTAAAGAGTCCACACTGCATTTAGGTCCAATTATAGAGGCTTTTGGACAGTGGCAGTATGACACCTGGCACTGTCCACCCACGCAGAGATACTCCAACTTCACAGTAATGGTAACAGTGAGGTGAGATAAATGATGGTGACTAACAAAAACACATTCAAGAGGATATATATTGGGCTTAATGAATTATGTTTACAATAATTTCATCGCAGAATCTGCAAACATTTAAGAAAAATATGTTGAGTGGCTTTGTCAGCAAACGTACATTGCAGTCTGTAAGCAGTAACCCCGCACTTGGGCTATAAAACCAAACAAGTTACAAGTTCAAGCATGCTTAATCGAGAGTCATGCATTGTATATATCAAAATCATATTGAATTAAGTGTCATGTTTTGAAAGGCCTTTACAACTGAGTAGTGCCTGCTGCAAGGTAAAACATCAGTCTTGTTTGCACAGATGCTTCTGCTCACTTTAGCCCTCATCCTGCTGCTCACTTGACTGCATGAACATGGTTTGAAGTTAAGTGAATCAGTTCCCCCGTCAGCTACTTGTGCTCATGCCACCATGCTTCACAAATCAGCTGTTATTCTTGCAATCACGAGCCGTTCTCAGCTTTCATGCATCACGTTATTCTAGCATGCTACAGGCATTACATACTTTTGAACAAACTGCAGTCTGCCCTTTTTGTTCCTGATAATTTGCCATTGTTTAAACCTAGTGTAAAGGATATGCCCTTTCATTTTCCTTTCATTTCCTTTAGTATTCTTCTTCTTCTTATTATTATTCTTCTTATTATTATTATTAGTAGTAGTAGTATTGCATATACTTTGCTTCCCAAAATGTATTGGCCCTTGAAAGGGGAATGTAGAATGATCAGCCTTTCTTTCTATTATAAAATAAAAACCTTTGATTTTAAGATTGAAAGTTAAATACAAGATAGTTCAGAATTTTTTGATAATGCAAGTTGGAAATAATTGTACAGATATTTTGGACAGACTTCCAGAAGCATTCTACAACAATTAATTTAAAAAGTGTACTATAGGGTCTTCCCACTTCCCAAAGCATTGATGCCTTACTGCTACATTTTACAGTGGGATATCAGGGGATTTTCCTTGAATTCAGACGAATGCATGCTGGTGTAATTTGGACTTATCTGGCCAGAACACCTGATGGCAATTATTTGACAGGAGTTCAAGTCAAACCAGGACTTGTGATGAAATTTCTTGTAAAATGAAGGCCTATTGACATTTACAGAAGACTTCAAGCACAGTACGGTGTTGAGCTTCTTAGCCGCAGTAAAACATTTGAATGGTGCAAATGTTTTAAAGAAGGCTGTACGTCTGTGAATGACGATCTTGGCTGAGGTGGCTCAGAGCCCACTGCAGTTGTTCCAATGAAAATTCAGCAAGCGTAATGCCTGCTCCTTAAAAATAAAGGGATAACCTGTCGCCGACTTGCAGAAGACACGAACCTGTCTGTAAACTGTACACACAATTATTCATAAACACCACTTGCACATTTACAGTGACTGAATTTAATGTCAAATTCCTGTACAGTCCTTCCACATGTTTGGGCCATTAATGGCTTTCCAGGGAGCCAGAGTTTCAGCCGTGAAGCAGGCAATCTGATCTCCTGTGTTCTGAGAAAACATTCTATATTTATGGTATTCAAGCATAAGTGAAGTGCTGGAATAAGTGCATTAGTGTAGCAAGGGAATACAAAGAAAAGGGTGATTTTCTGTTATTCTTCACAATCAAAAGTCCTGGGTTGACGCCCCTTGTAGTTATAATGATGCTTGGGGAAGTCTGCTAATGCATACAGGATAGCACGGTCTAAATGTAGAAATGTAAATGGTTTATAGCAAATCCCACTGCCTTAAGTTTCAATGGTAATAACTTTGCTGATGTAGGAAGTGTTCTTGATTCTCTTTCCTTAGAATGATAAATGACGTTCCTTGGAGGATTTAACAGCAGGGGGCATCAGAATGTCAATCTGAGTTAGACAGAGACAGACAGAAACTGCAGGTTCTTTTTAATTAAAGAATTTGTATCTAGTTTCAGGATAGTCAGTTTTTAAAGAAGTATTCTTAATACTGAATTTATGTATGTATGTATGTATGTATGTATGTATGTATGTATGTATGTATGTATGTATGTATGTATGTATGTATGTATGTATGTATAGGGACAACTATATGGAGTCATCAGTGTCTTCACCTTTTTTACCTTTTGCACATGTGGCTTGTTGGCAAAAATGATGTTTTGTTTCATTTATTTAAAATGTTCTGACATACTCCTGTACTACTCATGAGCCATAATGCATTTACCAGGTTGGACTTATAAATAAATGTCTGTTTTTACCTCAAATCTGATTTGCTTAACATTTTTTACTCCATAGTGTATATTTCCATTCATGATCTCTCTTGTGGGCCTTTTTGGGCAAAAAAAAAAAAAATCGCTGAACTGGAAAAAAAATAAGAAAAACAATGACAGAAGCTACAGCCCTTCCCATATCCCAAAGTGTTTGTGTCTGTTTGATAATTCAGCCTCTGGCCTCAGAGAACAATTTTGCTGCCTCTGTACATCTGTTATTGTTAGACATGATAAGCTTTCTTTCTCATTCCTGTTGTGGCTGTTTAATCGAAGAATAAATTAGAAACCATTTCCGGGTCCCAGCAACAATATGATCAATAACGGTACTTGTAGCAGCACAATATATTACATTAATTAAACTATGAAAAACCCAACCTGGGGACACATACATTCATTATGTTATTCATTATGCAACTAGAGGAGATTTAAGTCACAATGAAATATTGTCTTAGCTCATTATGGTGGATATTGGAGAATTATTATCCAAAAACTACTTAAGCAACATACATAAGCACAAAAATACATAAGTGATTCCATCAATTCCTGCATTGTCTACAAATTCTACTGTCTTTTCTTGGCAGCTGAGATTTACCACTTTATTTATCTCATGCTAGTTAATAATGACATTTTATTGAGCTGGCATTCAATCTCCACTTTCTCTAACAGTGAATGTTTCTTTTGTTAGCTGGTGGTAGTCAGAATATACTTGGACATCCTATTTGTGGACCATTCTGTAATTTTTTTTTGTCATCAATATTTTCTTTTTAAAATTAAAGTTTTTCTTTCTTACTTTCTTTCTTTTTCTCATTATTATTATTATTATTATTATTATTATTATTATTATTATTATTATTATTATTATTATTATTATTATTATTATTATTATCCTGACATAGCTGCCAATTACTTTAAGGTTGTTGCAATCTCCTTTATTGTTGTGGGACAGTGTCTCGACAACCCAGTTACATAATCATTTTACAGTAATAATTTTATTATTCCCTAGTAAAACATCTGGATGTAAGTTCACAAAAATAAAACTCATAAAAAAAGCAATGAGCAGATGTTGCTGAATGAATGATTCATTATATTCACAGGTATTATTTATAAATGAATGCTCTTTATGTAACACCATTCTTAATACTGGTTAGTAATAAAGGTTTGAAACAACGGTCCTGACAGCTGTTTTGTATTGCACACATTCTGATCCATTACTGTTCCACATTACTTACACAGGGACTTACTGTATGTAGCATATTTTTGGAAGGAGTCTCTAGTGTCAGAACTTTGTAGCAGAGTTAAATCTTTTACAGTTTCAGGAATGGGAAAGTCTTTAGGAATCTTGGTCTCAGTACCAAACTGAAAATATCGTTGCATTCCTTTCAAGATACAGTAGATGAATGCCTAATGAGGGAATATTTTTTTCTATAGCTGCTATAACGTGTAGTGAGTGATAACAGGAACTAACTTGTTTGGTTGATGTTTTACAACTGAAAATGCATAAAATGTACATTAGGTTGTGATACATATAAAACTATCATTCTGGCAGTGGCATTAAAGGAATAACTTGAGGACATACTGACATAAGAAACAAATGCTTCCGGCTACAAAAAGCTGCCCCGCTGTTGATTATTTTTCTGAAACAGAGCACCTTGCTGTATTTTGTTCCTTACTTTAACACTTTATACTAACGTGTTATCCTATCCCTTTTCATAATGTATGAATAAGAAAACAGTTCTTGGTAGTGAAGTCAGATTTTTTAAAACCATTTTATTGGATTTTTGTCGTGTGTTTCTGATATTTTCTGCATTCTGAATACTAAAATACACAATTACAAATTCCAAAAATTGATGTACCCTGGGACATACTGAAATAATATCATGCTCAACAAAAGCTGTCTGTTGTCCACAAAGCCCTAGTCTCCACTCACAAATATCCTGTTATTTCTGTTGCTAAATTTCACCTGGAGTATTTAACTGGACCTGACAGACCTGCACCTTTCCTCCCTTCTATTTATATCTGTCTCTCGGCAAACGATGTGCACATCTCTTCTGAATTTGCTGTCCATTGCTATGGTTTCCTCTGTTTTCCACCATGGACTCCTCGTTCTCCACTCTTTACTGTGTTACAGCTGTAGTCTTTATAAACCAAGCATTAGCCAGGATTTAATTACTGAGCGCAGGGCAATTTGAAGGTTGTGTCCCAAATTACTGTATAATGCAGTCTTACTGAAGTCTTACTGATCCTAACCCATAAAATGAGGCTGCTAATCGCATTTCATGGCCACGCTTTCCTGTTGCTGGCGTGCCGTGACTACTGCAGACACATTTAAGCCTGGTCTGTTGTCTGGTCTGTTGAAAATCAATGGACTGTCTACCAATTGGTCCGCCCCCTGTGGAACTTTTTATGTATACGAGAAAGCAGCTAGTTAAAAAAAAAAAAAAATTATATATATAAATTTTTTTTTTTTATCTCTTTTGTATATGACCGGGTCTATGGAGTTTGATGGCTAGATGTGAAGCCCTTCTCCAGAGTAGCATAGTTTGTCTATTCAAAACCCCACTGTCATGAAAGCAGGTGGGCAGTTGGCCCAGAGCAGGGCCTGGGGAGATCTATCAAGCCAGAGCACACAGCATCTTCTCAAAACCAAACCTTGATGCATTGTTGGTCCAGACAACAGAGAATCAGTGCTGCTTTATCAGCGTCTGCTCTGGCCAACCCAATGAATTTCCAGATAGACTTAACAAACCTGTTGTGAGGTGTGACTGAGATAGCTTTCAGGTTCAGGAAGATCCACAGGGACTTATCAGAATGATCTTCATGGTGTGATCATCGATTTTTCCCTGTCCTAAGCCTGAAAAATGAGTCTCGTACGGATCTCTTTGGTGTACTCAAAGAGTATCTCTACTCACCATCAAGGGAGAAAAATGATTTAAGCCTTATGTGGTTTGCTGTTGTTTACTGTGCTCATCTGTCCAGTTAAAAGTCATTGTCTGGCAAGCAAGCCAGCTGGGACACTGCCTGATGACATTTACAGGTGCAGTGGGTGGACACAGTTGCCCCCCAACACTCTACAACCCTCCAATGAGGCCTCGTCATGTCCAACTCTCAGGATAAATCATTCATCAGTAGACAGCTGAGCCACAGTGCCTGCAGTTCTATGTCTTCCAGCTTGAAGTAAATTTTGGATTTGGTCATATGTTTACCATTCTCTTATTTTTCAGATGCTGGATCCATCTGAATTGCATGGATTTATCTCTTGACACAGGTTTTTCAAAATAAGATTTGGTGAGTTAAGTCGGAGCACATGTGACATTAAAAAGATTCGATATTAGGGGTGATGAGTTTAAGATAAAGGTCAAGAGGGTGCATGAAATGAAAAAGTTCAGGACTCTAAAACAGTTTGAAATTAAGCCATTCTTCAATTAAGCCATGTGGAACACTTCACATCAAGAAGAGTTTCACAATGTAAAATCGAAATTAAAAACTAATGTGAGACCTGTAAAATATTCCAAGCCAATTAATGTCAAAAAGGAAAAAAATGCTAAAATAAGTGAAGCACATTCAATACATACTTCATTCCTAATCTAAACACATGTCACCCAAACTCGGGTTTTCACTGCCAGGAGTGCTGCAGTTCCAAGTCCTGAGTGTCAGCTCACTCTAAAACTGGCTCACAAGCCTTCACCTTAAATGCTTCTACATCAGCTCTGGCATGAATCTGTGACTCAGTCAAATGTCTCTGGGAACTAATTAGCACTCCTGTCCACTATCAGTCCTATCACTATCACCTCCTGGCATCTCCAAGGGATGGCCAAAGGATGCTGTGTCCTCGAATGGCATCCAGAGAACATCACTGGGAAAGTACGCCAAGTTCTCAGTGTTCTGTGAGCTGGGTTTCTTAGTGCTGTAAGTCAAGTTGATGTAATCTGGACACAGGACGATTTTCATGCAATGCCACAAAGTTTGAAAGCTCCTGCATTTTTTCAAGTCGGTGGAAAATAGGTCAACTCACATATGTCTGAATTTTGTAATGACTTCATATTTAATCTCAATATCATGCAAAAGAATTAAGCGTATGAGGGGAAAGTTCATACCTAACTGCAGGTTTTCCAAGTATGAGGAGTGTTGCATTTCATCTCCATGCTCGGTTCTAATTTGCTGAAAGAGTTTTCCAGGTTTCTCTTTTCTGGTTTCCCAAACTCCCTACTGCTGGGGAATTGTATGGCAAAAGCTCAGTATAAACAGATTTTAAAAAGTGTGTACTTGTTGATATGAACGGTCTGAGGAAAAGCTGTCACTTGAAGTTTTGTGACCGAGGAAAGCCTTCAGGACTGAGAGCCTTGCACTTTCTTTGCAGTTTCCCGGTTAAATGTCCTCAAATGTTATTATTAAGACAAGAAAACCTACTCAAGACCTGTCTGGTTCTTATTCAAATAATCATTTGTGTGCAATTCTGCTTGTGGAAGTAACTGATTCAAATTTAAAAGGTGAGTATGCCTAAATGTAACAGATTATGAAATCGATTCACATTGGACGTGTCACTGTGTACACATTTATTTCCCTATATCCATGATATATTGCAATACCAGCACCTGATTCCGCAATAATAATAATAATAATAAAAACTTTATAAGTAGCCTCATGTAAATAAAATAAAATGGGGTCTATAAATCTTTCTGTATATTCTCCCTCCAAAACCAGCATGAGCTCTGAAAGCCTTTCTCTCCAATCATTTCTATGCTGGGAGGAATAGCTGGATGCTGTTATTTCATATGCCCTGTAACATGAACCAGCCTGGAATCAAACGAGGCATCCAGGCAATTAATCTACTCTTTACAGCTGCTAGCACATTGGCCAGTTATTTTTCACTAAGGCTGCTGCTTGATTTCTACTTTATCTCTACTCACACTATTTGGCACTTTTCTTCCAGAAACAGCCAACCAATTTCACTTACCATGATACCATTAACATGTACTCAAATGGCAGATGCTTTTTTTTCCAAAGCAGCTCACTACTGAGAAAATATTTGGCTCATGAAAATTCAATGTTCACACCTGCTCTGAGTCATAAAAAATGGATTATATAATCTATTAGTGAGCATGACTGGCAAATTACAAAGGGCCTCACTGCCTAACAGCCCACACACTGTCCTTCTACACATCGTTTTAACAGAGGAGTCCATTTATGCAAATTTCCTTTCTGTAAATGTCCACACATGTTAGGAGGCTTTAAGTGTACATTCTTTGTTGAGCTCCAAGGCAGTGATGTGTTTTTTAGGGTAACAGTTCTGTTTTGTAGACATTTGCTCATTTTGCAAAATATCGCAAAAATATCTATTTTCATAATAGGGTGTGTGCCTGATGCTCTTTACCTGTCCGCTGTGTACCTGAATCAGTATGATCATAGTGATTCACCGATTTGCTGCAAAAAAGACAGATGCTATAAAAACTTAATACACAGTATGGTTATTCGGATATTTAGAAGGTAGAACATAAATTCATAAAATTGTTTCTAGCAAAATTGAGGAAAAAAAAATCAACAGTCATAACATTTTCAACAGTGTGCTGTATGGAAGCCGAGAGAGGGTCGACTGTTATCCATGAATTTAACTAAATGATTCGCTTACTCACTAGAAAAAGTTGGAAATCCCATTAATGAGTGAATGAGTGTGTGTGTGTGTGTGTGTGTGTGTGTGTGTGTGTGTGTGTGTGTGTGTGTGTGTGTGTGTGTGTGTGTGAGTGTGTGTGTGTGTGTGTGTGTGTGAGTGTGTGTGTGTGTGTGTGTGTGTGTGTGGGTTGGCACCCTGTCCAGGATGTACCCCGCCTCGTGCCCTAAGCCTCCTGGAATACGTGTCAGGCCTCCTTGAATACAGGATAAAGCAGTATAGACGATGAGTGAGTGAGTGAGTGAACATACTGTTTTTTTTTCAGGTTGATATTTGAACTTTTATAATATATTTTTTCCTTACTGTGACTAGTGATTCAGTGTAACACCGTGTTTCTTACTGTCTTTAAATATCTCTTCCTGCACTGTTGGGTGGTCATGTCATTTGTGCCTTACGTCTTTCATACCCTTGACGCAATAGAGGCACTTGAGTGTACTGGAGGTGAGGGTTAACAAATCCAAGCATGCTGTGTGCTGAAGAAGCTGTGATTTAACTCTCTATCCCAGAATTACAACAGTGATATAACCAAGTGAGAGAAGAACAAATGCCCAAAAGAGTAAGCCTCAAGTATGTTCACTCTTGTTGGTGTAAAATGGGCCAAGCTCAAGTACTCCTTAAGTATGTACAGGGCACAATGACTGTCTTTTTCTGTGTTTTCAAGCCTTTTGACCCTGATATTTTCCTCCTGTGGCACAGGGCTGTTTTGAAGTCATGTGGAGCTTCACTTTAGGGGGTTAGTATGAGTGTGTGTTATTGATGCTGCTCCGGTGGGGGTTTAGGATGCATGCTGGCTGCACATTGGACGTAATCAAGCTCTTACATGTGATTAAGGCACATCTATATATTCTCCCCTGGGGAAATCTGGGAGGACTCCTGACTCCTGAGAACTTCATAAATTGAAGCATGTTAATAGTTCACATGATTTTTTCAATTTATTTAGTAACAAAATTCTGAGCTCCTTTCATTTACATTTGTTTATTTTCACTTTGTCTACATTTTCAGCTACCTGCTTATAGTGATGTCAATAGGAATTAGCTTATTGTTAAAATAAAATGGAGAGTAAATTATGTAATGTATGATTTTAAAAAATATGCAGCAGTCAATTTATTTCAGCTGATATTGGGTGGGGCTGAGTTGTAACTCCCCCTGGTGGTGACATTTGTTCAGTGCAGAGGGGTCAATATGCCATAGAAATGGGTTTGTTATCATTTTCTTTTGTCATTCAGTTTTAAAAGTAGCCATAATAACTTTGTGTAAATAAGAATATATATTTATTTATATATATTAGGTGGCAACAAGCTGTGAGTGTGCATTGTACAACATAGTTGGAAATGTTACTATATAATGTAAATTCAAAAAGGAAAACATGGTTCAGAGGAATATCACTATGCAGATCAGAGAATGAATGAGATCATATACAGTTTTCACTTCCTGATAGATGTGTTAAACAACATTCCAATTTAAAAACGATAAGTCGACGTGAAGACCCGAGAGCTGTTAAAGCAAGAAAAAGCCATTTTGAAGAAAATCTTTCAAATCATTGCACAAGTATTTGGCATAGGTAATTGTACATTTTGGAAAGTATTGAAAAAGAAAGAAAATACTGGTCCACTAACAACCAGATATTGAACAGGTCATCCAAGGAAAATAGCAGGAGTTGATGATAGAAACATTGTGAGAGCTGTGAAAAAAACACTCAAAAAAGTAGAATCAAAGAAATACAGAGTATGGAGCAGGATTGACCATTAACAAAATAGTAGAAAGGCCAAAGTGTAGTGAAATAAAGGATCTACTTATGAGACAAACCATACAACCTCATCGGTCAAGCACAGTGAAGGTAGTTACATGGCTTAGGCTTGCATGGCTACTTCTGGAACAGACTCGCCAATCACTTCTGAGGATATAAAGGATTCTCAGGGTCAGGAGTAGCTCAGTGGTTAAGGCATTGGACTATGGTTCGGGGGGTCCAATAACCCTGGCCCTTAACCCTGGTCAGATGTATGATGAACTAGAAATGTAAGTCGCTCTGGATAAGGGCATTGCCAAATGCCTAAATGTAATGCATAGAATTCCCAATTCCCCTCTGAAACAAGGATAAGCTGAAGCCTGTAAAAGCATAAAAAAATTGATGATGAAGTCACCAGCTTGAGGCATTCACTGAAAGCAAGGGCTGTGCAGCCAAATGGCATTGGGCTGACACTCTTATCCAGAGCAACTTACATTTATCTCATTACATGAGCAATTGATGGATAAGAGCCTTGATCAAGGACCATTGACAGCTTGGTGGTGCAGGGGTTTGAAGTTGGGTCTCAGTAATTCAATGCCTTAAACACAGAGCTACCACAACTACCCTAAAATAACACAAATATTAATTGTTATTAACTTTAAATAATCTTTTAGGCTGCCTGTTCTCATACTTTTGTTCACCTCAAAATGTGGTGCCCATGTTTTAAGTTGTTTTACAATTTTTTTTTACCCCAAACCCAAATGTCTTATATACTGAATAGCAAAAACAAAAGAAATTGCCATGTTGTTCCAATACTTTCAGAAACAACTGTACTTATAATTATTATTTCAAGTAATCATTTTATGGAAATCTATGCGGGTGTCTATGTATGCATGCCATATTTTCTTTTTTTTTTCTTTGTCATATAATTGCTTATGTTTTAAACTAAAGCACACATACAAATACCATGGTGTCTAAATGATTCAAAATAAATGTTAGCTGGCCATCAGCAATTGTTACCGTTTAAGTGATCACAACCTACAGTCTGACAATGTGCTTTATAACAGGGTTGAATTTTAAATTATGGATGCTTTTTTTAAATTCATGTTGAAGTTCATCTCACCAATCCCAAGCACTCTGAGGCAAGAAATCCTAGATGGCTACTTCTCAGAAATACTGTCATTGCACCATATTAACTAATAAACAGGCACACTGGTTATGAACGCATGTAATTAGTTATCTTATTTCTTTCTGATATAATGGAAGGACTGTGATATTATCGCTGCGGTCATTTGCAGTGGAAGAATACAGAGTTAATTGGGTCTAATTACGGCTGGGTCCATTTGAGACTGCAGATTCATACAGTGATGTTGTAAACAAACCACTCAGTCTCAATCAGTAATGAGAGAGAGAGAGACTGTGTGTGTGTGTGTGTGTGTGTGTGTGTGTGTGTGTGTGTGCGTGCGTGCGTGCGTGCGTGTGTGTGTGTGTGTGTGTATGTGTATCTTTGCTCAGTTCTTATTGCTGCTGACTGTTGCTAAAATAAGAATACAGTAAGCAACTTATTGAACCTGTTGTCCTGGAAACTGCAAAAATGTAACACTGAGACAGTTGGAGGACAGAAACGGACAAATGAAGTTGTAATGTTCTGAGTGATGAACGAATAAATCTGGATGGGATTGACAGCATAACTGAAACCTTCCAGCAGGGATCTTTAATGGAATAAACTCTCTCTCTCTCTCTCTCTCTCTCTCTCTCTCTCTCTCTCTCTCACACACACACACACACACACACACACACACACACACACACACACACACACAAAGCTTTTCAGTTGCTCAATCTCAGGCTAATAAATTTCTCATTCTGAATGTATCAGTATACTGAGTTTTGAATTACTTTAGTCATAACACCATGTTGTATTACACATATTACACATTATTTTCATGAAATTGAACTCAAAACATTTCTATTAACAGGATTGTTTCTGTGTTTATCTCACTTTCTTTCTCCTTCACTCCATAACCACCACCGGGGTTTCTTTCTCTCTTTCTGTCTGTCTTCATCTTTGTCTCCCTCTTTTTGTCTCCCCCCAGTAAAACAGAGATGGCTGCCATTGTAACAGAACTGATCACAGACTATCGTTTTGGACAGCAGCAGCTGATTGAGATTTGGGGTCATGCCTGTGCTGTCGCCATCACCAAGGTAGTACACGTTTGTTGTCACGTGACAAAATGTGGAAAAGTTCAAGGGGTATGAATACTTTTGCAAGGCACAGTATATTAAGTATATTTACTGTGTATTTACAGTATATATTTTTTTATTATTGGTATTATCTGGTAAAATAATTGAATGTAAACTGAGACTCTCAACCTGTGACAAATCTTTAAAAAAAAAAAAAAAAAAAAAAAGTTGTAAGCAGTAAAGTAGTCAACTAGCTTTGTTGGCTACAGATGTACAGCGAAAATCCAACTAAACTTCCCGTCATAGTACATCAATAATTCATGATGTACATTCAGGCAGGAAGACATTCATAGCCCCTGACATGTTTTATGAGGGTAAATTTAAAGAGATGTACTTGGGTCATTTTAATAGATTCCTGGCACTGAAAATGTAAACAACATGTTTCCTTTTTTATAGAGTAAAATCGCACATTTCTGGGGAATGCTGAAAAAAAAAAAAAAAAAAGACTTGTCCTTGTGCCATAGTGAAGAGTGGTTACGCTCTGAAGAAGCCTATGTGTTTCCTGCGATGGGAGTAAGTGCAGCTACATTAGAAGGAGTATGATGAGGAAGAATTCTCCTTTTACTTAAAGCATGTAGATTATTCAGTTGTGATCCATCCTGATGCTTGAACAGTGACCTTTCGTCTGCGCTCTGTTGCTTCAAAGGTCATATATCTTACAGACCACACATCTGCATGATTTTCTCCTTCTGCCATTCCTATTTTCATCATCTCCACATGATGGCTTAAAACTTGCCATGGTCTGGCTAAACAGGCAAGCAGGCATGGAAAGAACTTGTCAGACTCAGCAGCTCTAGGGTCACTTTAATGTTCCTATGGGGATAGAGGAGACTCTATACTGTCGATAGAGTCTCCTCATCCAGGGGACATTTCTTTGCTTAAATATTTTTGCTTTGATATCTACAGAGTTTCTATTTATATTAGAGATCAACTGTGGACTGTTTCTGTTTCTCCTTAAATTCATTGTGGGGGGAAAAAAAAATTGAACTAGACATAAAACAGACATGAACATTTTCTGGCATTAAAGGGTTGAAAGACAGAAGAACAGCACACTTGGCATCAACTTGATTTGAACATACAATCAACTAGTCACGAGGACAATTCTGTTCCGCTGTACCACCAGGAAAATTATTAGAGGGTGTGTTTATAATTTTTTTTTTTAAGTAATTTTTTTGGTTCACGTTTGTTTATTGAGTCATTTTTATGGTGTAGGCTGAACAGCTGTACTGGAATATTGAATCAAAATGGAACTTGCAATTTTACATGCTTCACAAAACAGTTTAACATATTAATAAAACATTACAGAATGAAATCTTGATCACATCAAAGCAAAACCTTTTTTTTTTGTTGAATTTGGTCAAATATTAATGCACTTACAACCAAATTGTTATTGAACTATTGAATACTTGTACCAGTACCAGATATTTATGAAGTTCAGCCAATCATGTGATAGTGGAGCAATGCATAAAAACCTGCAGATACAGTTTAGGAATGATGGGAAACTCCTGATCTCCTGAGATTATAACACAGCAGTTTCTAGAGTGTGTAGAGAATGGTTTCGCATGGTTTGCAGAGACACCTTGTTAATGAGGGAATTCAGATGAGACGGTCAGACTGGTTCAGGCTGACAGGAAAGCTACAGGACCTCAAAAAAATAAAAATAAAAATCACTCTTTACAACTGTGAGCAGAAAATCCTATCACACGACATGCTGAAATTTGAGGTGGATGGGCTACAACAGAAGTAGACGACACCGGATTCCATTTATGTCAGCTAAGATCATGACATGAAATGCAATATCAAATTCAAATTTAATTTGTCACATACACAGTATGATATGCACTGAAATGTGACTAAGAGAAGGGTTTCTCTGCAAGAATGAATTGCACTAGCGAGTACATAAAAATGTACATGTATATATATATTAAAATTATAAAAATTTATATATAATATTATAATAGTAAAATAATACATAGGATGTTTATTAGTACAAAAAACTGAAACTGGACAGTTGAAATCAGAAAAGGATATATATATATATATATATATATATATATATATATATATATTTTTTTTACCAGTGAGTTAATGAAGTTAATTAGTTAAGAAAATAAGGAGATCTCCTTTTAATTTGTGTTTCCTTATAGGTGGTCAACAGCTGGACTACAGTGATCAGGTCATAAAGTCTTAGGTGTGACCAGACAGGAGGTAGACAGAACTATTTCAATTTGGGCCAAACAGACTGTGCTGTACACCCTGTAGCTGCATCTGGATTGAGTCAGACTCCTCGTGACTTACCTGAGAGCAATGTGAATCCTGCAATTGTTTCCTAATGGATGTTCTCTGTGGGTAAATTTTCTTCCCCCCAGTCAGTTGCTCTCAAGGTTCCAACCACAAGCCCCCCGTCACAATTAGCATCAACAAAACCTCGCAATGGCCTCCATAAATCGTGATCTAGAAAAACAGGCTGGTCAGTAACTCAGAACCTGGAATGACATCAATAATGTTGTTCAAAGTGCAATAGTCGGTTTTTACTGCTCTCTGATTTCATAACCCAGCTATTCACTCAGAGAGCGAGCGTCCAAAGCAAACTTCTACTGCCCCTACACACACACACCCCTTAGGAATAAGCACTTTATGTTCTGGAGTTTTCCAAGACTGGTGTCTGAAGTCCAACCTTATTCCCAGTACCAGGATATTGTTTTCGTCGGTCAGACTGATGGAACACTGTGTGTGTTTTGACTGTGCAAGATCATGTCTAAGTACGCAGAATAGCCAAGTAAGAACATCAGGTTTTTACATATCATATAGTCATACTGCATGTGGAGAAATAAGGGCTAACTGATTGCTCCTGTAGAAAAAAAATAAAAGATCAAAAAGAAAGTATTATGGAACTGGAAAACACAGCCGCAGGCTTTTGGTTCCAGAACGCCAAACCTTTTGCTCTCCTTGGTTCCAGAACAAAGCAGCAGAGTCAGCGAAAGACCAGTTTAAATAAGCACACTCATGGACCACTGGGTTTTGTACTCTGTAACAGTAACACACCCAGCACAGGGATGTAGATGGATTGATAGACTGTTCGTATCAGGAATGGAACCTTCAGAGGAACCAGTAAATAATAAAATAAAATAAATAAAAAAAAAACACTGGAAAATTAAAGCAGTCTCTCCAAAGACATAACTGTCTCTCCAGTGAACAAGCTCTTTTTATTACTGCATCTCAGACATCTGCCAGTGGATACCAGCTAATTAGTCCTAATGGGACATTTAGTTCAGGTGATTATGCTATTCCCAAGCGCCATTAGCATCACTACAGCAATGGTTCTGCATCTACTGGAAAGGAGCAACTACAGTACACCCAGAATTGGAAATGGTGCTACTCCAAGGGTGATTAGCAGACAAATTCATCATTGATGCTAGCAAAGGTGCAGAAGAGTGGAAGCCTTTTATTTATTAATAATTTTTTTGTAAAATGATATCCAGATGATTCAGTTTGAGCCACTGTGCGGTTTTTGGATGTACTGTTACAGCAGGTGTTGGGATTCGGAAGCATGTGCCTCATGAAGTGCAGGCAAACTTTTGCATACATGAATTTAATCCCATCAATGAAATGAACATTTCTAATAAATTGTAGTTTATTGTACAAATATCTTTAAAGATTTGAAGACAAAAAAATATTGTTCCAGCCAGCTGCTCAATAAGTGCTCCTAACTTGTATTATAAATGTGTTTTGAGAAACCTGTTTTCCTTTCTTTCTTGAGTAATGTGTGAAAATTCTTCTCCAAGGTCATTGCCCATGTGCCATAAATGTGGTGGATAGAGATTCTGTAAAAAAAAAAAAAAAAAAAAAAAGACAGTTTTCCTCTAATTGATTTAATGTTCGTGTGAGGCCCACCCAGATCCTTGTGTGTTATGAATAGATGACAGGCCCTGTTTGGTTCTAGCAAATATGGCACAAAAGATTTTCAGCATGATGTTTCGGCTGAGAGAGCAGTGAGCCAGAGAGGAAAATATTAACAGTGGCGAAGGCTTGGCTCAGTTTAAAGTGGCTAATGGAAAGTGCTATATTTAAAGTTTGCATCCTGCCGTGTTGTCTCAACATTGTTTTTCACAGGTTACAACTGTTATGAGGACCTTGTTATGGGTTTAGCTATGGAGACCATCACTCCCTTTTGTTCCACATCTGCTATTGATAGAACTTCTGACACTGATTAAGTGCTTGGTTTATTTGTCAGCAAAATGGAGATGTCTCATTGGTTTCTCTCTGTCTCTGTCTCATTTTTTCCCCTGCCTGCAGGCCTATCCTCTGAGCTCTCTGACCAAGAAACAACCTACAGTCTTGGTTGTTTGTGGGCCAGGACAAAACGGTGCCATAGGCTTGGTGTGTGCCCGACACCTGCGCATATTTGTAAGTATTAAAAAACAACTAAGGTGTAATATTAGAACATAATTTCTTTGTACACCAGAATTCTGGAATTCTACAAAAGAAAAATATAAAATGCTCCTATATACAGTAACTTCACCTTATGTCTTAGAGATGACAAATTTATGGCATCTCAGTATTTAGCCACTGGAAACTATCGATAAAATCTGCTAAAGCAGTTGTATTGCTATCAATGAAGAGCTGTGGCTTGAGACTCAAGAGAGCAGTCATTTGTACATTACAGCATTCCTGGAATGCATTAAGCACACTGACATGCTCTTATATAAAGAGCTGCTGTTTTAGATACACAGAAAGAATGCTCATGTATCATACAAAAAATACTGAAACATTGGTTTAAGCAATATCACACTTGAGGCCAAGCTGTTGCGTTGGATATCAGCACAGCAATCAGAACAGCGTCACTAATACTAACTAACACAAGTTAGTGTATTTTGCATGTGCAGTAATGATGATATTGAGCTGTTATAGCTAAAACTAAAAGGCATTTAAAAGTTTTTTGTAACCTCAATTTAAGTTTTCAAATTTAAGTGTTTCAGCACTACATTTTAAAAGTGTGAAAATAATGCCATGAATTTGACTCCCGTGCCTCTCACAATGTCGAAAGAAGAAAACAAAAAGTGCTGCAAATGCAAACCGGGTTTCTTGAGGTAGAGCATTTGCTTCATGTGTGGTCAAACACGTCTGTTTTTCCCATTTTTTCACTAATCTCTCCTAGGAGGCAATGAGGCTCAGAGGAGTCTGATCAACTAAGTAGTGTTCTCTTTTTGTCCTTTCAGGAATATGAGCCCACAATCTTTTATCCCAAACGCTCTCCTGATAATTTACATCAGGACTTAACTATTCAGTGTGAGAAGATGGACATTCCTTTCCTTTCTTATCTTCCAACAGAGGTAAACTTTTTTTTTTAAAGCACATGTAACAAATTGTGACAAAGCACAAAGCACTTTAGGAGCCAGAGGGAGATGAGCTGTCAGCATTCAGTGCTAAGCCTCATTTGTACTTGTCTGCTAATGCTGTGCAGGTCCAGCTCATAAACGATGCCTATAATTTGGTGATTGATGCAATCGTGGGGCCAGAAATAGATCTTAAAGATGTAAGAGAGCCCTATTCTGGAATATTGGTCACCCTCAAACAGGTGAAGATCCCCATTGCGAGTGTGGACGTGCCCTCAGGTATCTTCTCACTAATATCACTAACATCGCAGAACTTTATACACAATTCGTTGAAGAAAGACCTCATTTACAAATCTGTATAGTTTACAAGAATCATTCCACAATACATTTATGAAAATCCGGTTAGTCTGAAAGAACAATCAAATTCAAGTTTGCATAAAACATACTTATAAAAGGGAGCCTCAATTAACTAACTGTCATTAATTACCTCAAATTATATAACATTTCACAAAATTACGTTTAAGAAAAATTATATGAAAAAATAATAAGAAAGATATAAAACTGAGTGCTACCAACAATCAGTGTTACCAAAACATTTGTACCCTTATGTACAGATGTTATAAAACATTTACTAACGAAATCCTATTTTTACTCCAAAGGCTGGGATGTAGATGAAGCAAGTAAAGATGGGATCAATCCAGAGGTTCTCATTTCTCTGACGGTGCCCAAAAAGTGTGCCACGAGTTTCTTGGGAAGCACTTTCTAGCTGGACGTTTTCTTCCATATGACATGCAGAAAAAATATGAACTTAATCTGCCTGAATTTCCAGGCACCGAATGTTTTATAGAACTGTAACACTGGTACAACAGAAAAAGATTTTGGATATGTATGAATTATGTATACACATTCATATTTTGTACCTTCTAGGTTGTAACTGTGGTAAAAATGTGTAGAGGTTTGTGCACAGAGACTGTGATGGTGGCTGGATATGATGTGGGTATGTGCTTAGGTAAAAGTGCATAGCTTAAGTTTTTATTTTTTGTTTGCTTGAAAGTTTAAATTCTATTCTGTATGTTCTTTCTCGATATATTTATGCAATTTCACATGATAGAAAATATTCTGACTGTTCTGACAATTGGTCAAAGCTTTTTTCCCGTCATTAAATTTCATGTTATAAGAACCCCTCAGTATTCTTTAGCATTAGAGTTTGTATTAGACATTAAAACTGGACAAATGCATTAAATTATTCTATGTACTACATACACTTAGTGTATTTCTGTATCCATTTTTTAAACATTATATTTGCATTATATATTAACGGTACTGTGCAAAAGTCTTGAACCGTCCCTTATTTCTTCATATTAAATAAAATGAATTGCTGTGTAGATTAGTTTAAATAGTGCTTAAAGATACAATTTAAAAATTGGTTGTTTTTGTAACAACCTCAGCAGCAACTTCATTTCCCCTCTTGTCTATTCCTACCACTCAGCATTCAAATCATTACACTCGGCCAAAAAAGACCTTCAGGAAGCCTGGAGAACTTGTCCTTAAGAACTAGTCCTTAAAATAGCAGAAAATCTGCTGTTTGGAGGCAAAATAAATATGAAAGACTTTTGCACAGTAATATATACAGTATAATTATTTTATTATTATTAGAAACTTGGCACAAGGTCCCTAAAGATACCACAAGGTACCTTTATGGTTAAACAGTGAATAGATTGGTTTATAGTTTCTTAGTTTGAATAGGATGTGTTTAAAACCAGTTTAGATCTCAAATTCAAATAAATGATCTTTGAACCTGTTAACATTCCATGTGTTCTTATGTTCTTTTGAACCACAAGCCTCCTAAAGTTAAGATTAAGGTGACTCTTTGCCCCACTGAACATGGTAACAATTGGATGTTATAGTCATATAGCCAAAATTTGGGTGGAAAAGTAAAAGGTTTAAACCATAGAGTATATTATCTTTACGCAGAGATTTATTTAAAGTCAGGAAAATGGTGTGGGTGCAAGAATAACCATTTGTTCCCTAACAACAGTTCCAGTATAAATTACCCAGAAAGGAGAAATATACAGTTTAGGGCAAAGGTCATTTCAGGACATTCAAGTATTCTACAAATATTTAGCACTAGGTTTGCTGAGGTTATTAAAAAAAATAATAATTTTTTTTTACAATATTATATTTTTAAAAAGCCTCTTGTTATTACTACAATAACCTTGCAAAAATTAAGACAATAAAAAAAGAAACATCCAAAATCTGCAAAATTCAAAGGACATATTACGTTAAGTTAACCCTTTATTGGTCACATATATACAGCACAGTAAAGTTCTTTCTTTGCATATCCCAGTGTAACTGGGGTTAGAGCGCAGGGTCAGCCACTGGAACAGATAGGGTTAAGGGCCTTGCTCAAGTTGGTGACTGAGGACTTTAAGTCATGTGCGCTCAATATGTCAACTAGGGAAAATCTGAAAATCTGTTTAGACTGAGGCTAAGAACATATTCTGGTCTGTGCTTTTTCGCAAAATTTGGCTGTTTGGTATTGAACAGACTCTTTTCATTCACATCCAAATTATAACCTTTATGCATTATAGCCTCGTCCCCCATCTGCCAATAATTTTCAATAAACAGTCCACACTAAGTATGGCATTTATTTCTTTTATAGCATCAATCAATCCACATCCTCAAAAAAAAAACCCTTAAAAAGTCTCTCTGTCTCAGGAAAATTTAAATGCACCAGAATATCCTTGCCAACTATGAAGGGAAGTGAGTGTTAGTTTTGAAAACATCAGTACCGTTACTGATGAGACATGAGATGTAAAGGCAAGATAGTAGCTCTTCGTGTGCATTTTAGCCTCCGGTACACAATGTTTTCTGACCCACATGAAATAGGACGCTGTTTCCTCAATTGGCAAAGGAAAATCATGCAGTTGGGGGGTAATTATTGTTTTAAAAAAAAATGGCAGACATAAATGGATCATCTGCTATTGACTTACTGTCCAGGGTGGTTTCAACAATGTTGTGTGGTTGTTCAAGACCTTGAAAAAAAGTCCACGCTTGAGATTTATGAGAGATTTCTTACAGTCTGAACAGCTGAGTCTAATATAAAAGGATTAAATGTTTCTTGGCAAGACACAGACAAATCATTGAAAGGATAAAATAGTTTAAGTATGAGATTAGTGTCATATCAGTGCTTAAGTGCAAACAGAGTAAATAAAGTAATCAAGTAAGACGCATAAATATGAATGTTTTTCCACATATGATTTTCTCATAATTCAATTTCCAAAATAAAAAAGTCTTACTATTTCACATTAACGTTTCACATGAGGTTCTCACAATTACTCCATGGTGTTTGTTCACTTTAAGGTACAGATGTGAACACATGTAATCATGTGAATAATTTATAAACACATATCAAATGTGTGTGATTTCTTTATGAATGCAAACAATGAATGGCAATGGACATCGAAATAACAAATAGCAGTAATATTGCATTAACGTTTATTATTCTTATAAGATCTCAAAATTACACTTAACATCACTCCTGTCTATATGTAAGGAAAAAAAAAAAACATGTGTGATATCATTGACCTAATATACAAACAGCAATTTCAGTAAGATACCCCACTCGCTTTTGGTCCTCTCTTCCAGTTAGCATTTTTTTTTTGGTAACATAGCATTCAGACATGCTCTGGCCAATGGCAGACAGGAGGGGGCTGGATTGGACTGCTCAAGCACAGTGCTTGTCGTTTAAAACTCTGTTCTCTGAGAAATGTGCAGCAGTCATCAGACGTACTTTGAAGGTCACAGAAAAGCCACCTGTGTAAATTTTCCTGTCAAGTCATTTTGAGGACTAGGGTTTGCAGTGATTAGAGCCGGACAGGCTGCTCAACATAAAACTGGCACCATGAGGAAGTGGATGTGGGTGGCACTGGTACTGTGCATCCTCTCTGTTCTAGCCCTGGCACAAGGTACGTACCCAGAAAGCGTTAAAGTGAATAGATGAATCTCCTTAAGAGATGTCTATAGAAGTGGATTTGTTGATCATGTGTGCTTTATCCTCTGCTGCTGAGGTTGCACTATATTTCATATAGAATAACCTTGTCAAAATTGAAACAATATTACATCTATTGAATTAATAGAATTCAACATTGATCAAGTTACCTGAATTTTTTTTCTTTGTAACAAAGCCATTACCAGAATAAAGCCTTTTAAAAAAAGAATATGCATATGAATACAGCAATTGTTAAAAAGGCACTATAGTACTACTAGTATTACTGCTAATAATAATAACAATAATTGTAGCTTTATAAACTTTGTCTCTACATAATCTCACACTTCACTTAAAAAAATAAAATAAAAGTTGAAAAAAATCTGTAATTTTGGAAAATCTACAGTATGAGCATCCCAGGTAACTGATTCTCCAACTTTTCTCTTGCCAGTCTGCCACTCTTTTTCGTCTCTGCTACACCTCAGCCTGACCAAATTTATTACCTGCTTCCTAAAGCGAGGAGACAGTTGCTCTGTCTTGCTCCGCTTGTAGAATGGAAAATGGTGGACAACATTGACACATGGCTTAGATCAGCTGGGTTTTAAATAACCAGATGTCAATCAGTCTTTCATTAATGAGCTGTTAGCTGCTATGCCTCTGCCAAGTTTATTCGTGCTGAGATGAGGCCATTTTATACACTCCAAAGTAAATATTACCACTCGCTCATCTGCCTCATTTAAATGATTAATTCTCCACATGCTCACCTCAGTCTTCAGTTTAGCTGCCCAGATTCCCCTGTGGAAGACATATGTCTTAGGCACTTTGATGTGGGAAAAGAGGCGAAGGGGTGGGGGGTTGGTGAAATCAGTGTAAATTTATGACAGACTAACTGTTACGATTTCGTCTCAGATACAGAGTCGAATGTCTGAATATCTGAAAAGTAAGTCAGGATGCATGTGGCCCACCAAAGGATGCGCAAACCAGAGGGAGCTGCCAAAACCACTTTCAACTTTTCAGTAGCATTGTGTCTCGATTACTGTCATTATTGAGAACTGCAAGGCAGTTTAATTTGAAATAATGTTTCACAGATGCACAAAAAAAAAGGAAAAACCTCAAAAGGCTGTGGCACATTTAACCAGTAGCTCCTAATCTGATCCTGACTAATTCGACAGATCGGACAGACCTCAAGGTCTGAGACCTCGGCCAAGTCAAATGCCCAAAAGGCACAACTATTTCCACATGTGTATGGACTAAGAGTAAACACATGCATACAAACATTGTTTTTGGCCATCATTTGCATTCAAACCAGTCTGGAGCTCAGTAGCTGGCCACGCTTCCTGTCTGAAAGGGAAATGCTTTTGATTTTGAACAATTATGCGCTTGTTACTAGGCGTTCATAAAATGAAACTTTTCAGTGCCCTCGCACCACTGTTATTACACTGAAATGACTGTATCATCACACCAGTTCCAAAACCTTAGTTTATCCAGGCGCTTACATAAGACGCTGGCTGAAGTGGTTTTTACCTTTGCTTCTTGTAAGCGTCTGGAATATTTTAACAACTTCCAGACCTGAGGAAAAGAACTGCCAGGTTAATTTTTGGCACAGGTATATGTCAAATTTTCAAGGCAAAAAAAAAAAGAAAAAAAAAAGTGCCTGGTTAATAAAATGCTCCAAAGTGCTTTTAAAGTAGCATGAGTAATATTCATGAATAGATTGTTTGTAATTGCTCACAACTGGCCATACTTCATCATCTGTGGTGACGTGAGAAATCTGGAAAGACATTGTATTATTAGCTTGATGCTATAAAAGTGCTATAGTGTGACAAAGATCAGAGGAACATGTACAGTAACTGAACTCAAACTCATAGTCATTTAATGAGTTCCC
This sequence comes from Clarias macrocephalus, assembly GCA_011419295.1. Classification (NCBI taxonomy): domain Eukaryota; kingdom Metazoa; phylum Chordata; class Actinopteri; order Siluriformes; family Clariidae; genus Clarias; species Clarias macrocephalus. The sequence continues at coordinate 125,585 of JAAGKR010000481.1, read as the reverse complement.
AGTGTTCCCAGAATAAATGTAGCTTCTCTGTTATGAGGGATCAGCATGCAGAGCTATGTTAGGTGGACACAGTTGCACCATTAAAAGATGCTTGCATACCTTTGGCTGTTACTTACCAATTGTTTCCACTGCAACATAAATTTTGGCACACTTAATCCCTCAACACACACCCACACTAAAAGAGCAGTATCCTATTACATGGCCAACAAGTTATTACTGGAAGAATGGTAGATCTTGAATGAATTATTGAAAGTCATTTCTGACAATTAAAAGAACAAATGTTAAATAAAAAGTATATTTAGACAGGAAAAAAGATCACGCAATGGAGGTAACTATAGGTTTTGATGAATAGCCCAATGTAACTGTCACTCCTTTGAACCAGTAAATTCTGTAAAGATTAAAAAAAAAAAAAAAATTTTTTCTAAAATTCGAAAAGTGTGGGAAAATGTCCCAAGTGCAACCCAGAGTGTGTGCTTACAGATAACCTGTGAGGAAAATACTTATTCTGAAAGGAGTGCAATCACAGAAAATAACTTTGGGGAGTGCATCGCTCTGGCAGATCTTACACAAAGACTGACACGTCTCCTGTAGATAAACACTTCAGCGTATGTGCTGAGAATAGAGCCAGTAACGACGAGCTGTCACGGCATCGCTCTATTTGTAGTTGGGGGAAGTACAGCTTGGTTGGACAGGTTGCTGCTGAAAGAATGACCTGTCTACACAGACTTTCTTATTACATCCCACCACAAAGTAATTTTTCAGCCTATCTAGGCTATATTCATATAAACAGATTTGGTCTTGATAACTTTTAACGCCACTCTATTGTCCTTGGATGACTCATAGGACCCATACCTCTCCTACTCAAATCTTTAGTCGAAGAAAAAAAAAAACCTGTCTTTTCAGTTTGCCCAACTCAGTAACAGACATCTGGGTAACTTTCCAGACTTTGCAGAGTAACTCTGCAGATGTAGGAACAGCGTTTCTCTGGTCAAATTAATTTGGTTGTGTAAGGCAAACACTGATTCTACCGCAACACCTTAACCTTCGAAATCTAATTTTGTCTGTATTACTTTTGGGAATGGATGTCAAGTATTCAGCTTATATCAGATCAATTTAAAATCCAGTGCTTTTCCATATGCGTCCATGAGCTCTTGGATCATTTTTGAAAACTCCAGTAGACTGTCTGCAGTCATGAGAGTTGAACACATGCCATTGCTTTGGATCTGTCTGGAGATCATCCAAATGGACAAGTCTGGATATCAAGGTAGTAGAAAAAGGGCAGAACTCTGATGGCCCCAAGACGATTATAAAGCTAGACAGCCAAGAGACAGAGTTTGAAGATCAGGTATCTTCAATAGATTTCCCTTTGATATTGGACATTTCTATTGCATTCCCAGACACTAACAGGAATGTGATGTGAAGAGAACAGCACAATACAGACACAGAATTAGAAGATTAAATGCACAAGGGCTAAATGTGTCATCTTCTCTCCTTTTGCAGGTTCTAGCTGGAACAACTCACAGCTACAAAGGTTGGGCCATAGGAACAAGAACACAAAGCTGGCGTACAATAGCATCCTTGAACCTCAGACCACAGGTTTGTATTACTAAAATAATATTTTACTTTGTTTTGTGGGTTAATAAGTGGGTTTAGTGGATATCACAAAATATATATTAAATATTGGACACTCAAAGCTAATCGTGTTAAAGGATACACAGTTTTGTTCATAACTAAAGATGGATTTTGTTTTACTTCACTTTGAAATATAGGAGTGACAGAGTGGACATCCTGGTTCAACATTGACCATCCTGGTGGTAATGGGGACTATGAAAGGCTAGAGGCTATTAGATTTTACTACAGAGAGAGAGTGTGCGTGCGGCCTGTCGGCATGGAAGTCCGTACCACTGACTGGGTACCTGCTTCAGACACTGGAGAGGTGGTACATTCCAGTCTGGAGAAAGGATTCTGGTGCATTAATAAAGAACAGCCATATGGACGCATCTGCTCCAACTATCATGTGCGATTCCAGTGTCCACCAGGTACTATTAGTCAAGTGACAAGTCAGTCATGAAAGATTACTCCATGCGATGAGCTGCATATTGAAAAAGAGATGGAAAAGTGCATTTTTGCACATGATGTATTGGACTGAACTGTCTTTTATTCTTTCACTGCATCAGTTGAAACATATTGGACAAACTGGAGTGACTGGAGTGCTTGCTCGACCACTGTGTGTAATGATGTCGGCATCCAAGTGCGGCGAAGAAAATGCGTGAGTACACAACCTCTGCCCAAGCTAGTTACGCCAGCCTGCCCTGGCTCTCATGCTGAGCGGAAAGAGTGCGCCACTGCAACATGTCAAGGTAAGTAGAATTTAAGTGAGAATGCACTGCTGCCTAAGAGCTTTAAGGTCTCGGGATCAATCGTTAGCTTGGGGCTACTGTGGAGTTTTGCATGTTCACTCTGTGTTCCTGGGGTGTTTTCCTTTACCTTGCTAAATGGTGTTGCCTGACTTCATGTCTTGGAGGAGGCCCATGCTTGATCACTGCCTCTCTGGTTGGTAGGAACCATATGTGCTAGCACAAGCTAACTGGTGGGTGAGAAGCGGTAAATGGCTAAATGGGGAGAATCCATTAAAACGTTAATAAACAGAACCCATAGAATTTGGTTTATATTAGGATCCTCTGTCATTTTTAAACAAAACCAATTTGTTATTTAGCACTAAACAGAATTATTCAAATCATCTGTCATAAGTTTAAATTGTAATATGTCCCTGACTTTACAGCACTTTAATTAACAAATCAATTAACCAAGCCTTCAAAGAGGCTTTCTCCATTCAGGTTATCCAGTTGTTTGGTTGACTTTATCCCAAAAGGACAGAACTGTTAGTTTAAAACGATATTCTGTCATCTTTTCTCCAACCAGCCAAGTGGAGTCAGTGGGGGACATGGAGCACTTGTTCAGTGACATGTGGGAAAGGTCAGAGGACCAGAAGGAGAACGTGTAACAGATCCTCTGACAAACTCCGCTGCAGAGGACGACAAGGGGAAGTTCAAAAGTGTGGAAATACCCCATGTCCAGGTGAGGTATATACTAGAGCCTATTCTGCCCTTTACAGTTAGAAAAAAAAAGCCCAGTCATAATGAACTATGCTTTATATGTGTGCAAATTGTAGTGGTGTGTCAACTCGTGTGTCCTGAGGGACACCCAAATGAGGAGTGCAGCCACTGCATTTGTGAGGGACAGAAACTACAAGGCGAAGTCCTGAGTATAACTGGGGTTCCAGTATCTGGAGCCAGTGTGTCTGTGGCAGACCAGTCAAAGATTGTCCGTGCCCACACAGATGATAAGGGTTTGTTCAAGATTCATGGTATGTGCTCAAGCCCTGAGACGCGGCTACTCATCAGCAGGGAAAAATTTGCTCCAGCCACTGTTCCTGTTTTCAGAAACAGCAGTAAACACCTCTGGGTTCGAGCTTTCCTTAGGTCCTCAGGTAAGCTTTATGGAGCTATGACTATATATTATCATTGGCCAGGATGACATTTATAACACATAATATGTAATGCGAGAAGCTTAAAAGCAACCTCATAATAGGCATTTAAAAGTTGACAGCATAGAGTAATTCAGCATAAAGTCATTTAAGGAATTTTAGATGTTACTTTTGACTAAACAGGTATGTTTGTTAAAAAAATTATATCATTAATTAGGATTGATTGTTTTTTTTATTAAATTTTTGAAAAATAATGTGAGCATGGGAAGCAAGGTCACCATGATGCATGTTTCTTTTTTTATATACACACCTAATCCACAACATAATCTGTTTTTTCCCCTCCTAAGATTTGCAAGTTTGGCCCTTACTTATTGATTTGGAATTTCTGTTTGTAGAAACGTATTAGATTGAATTCAGATCATTTGCTGTAAAAGATCATGGCAGCTGCATTTTTTAAAAATAGCCCAAATTGGCAAAAAAAAAAAAAGCTAGCAAATCAGTGGTATGTTGTTTTATATCTTTCAAGATGATTTTTTAAAATACATTGGTATTTCAAAATTTAATTGGTCTTCAGAAATAAAGTAACTTGTGAATAAATATTAACATTTGTTGAATGACTGATGTATATTGTTCCTTAACGGACAATTAACCACTGTTTGGGTAGCCCAAATTACCTTTCACCTGGGTAGAAGAACTGGACTTATTTAGATGTTTAGAAAAAACCAGTAATGGAAAAAAGAAAAGAAAAGAAATTATGTCATTTTTGTTGGAAATCTCAACAATATTTCAGCTGCTTCTTTTATTGGACATTCTGTAGTACCTGCTTACTATAGTTTTTTCCCTATAAATTTGCTTGTAGAAAAACCATACATTCTAAACCATCCTGAAGACAAAGAACGATTTGAAGGACAACGTGTGACTCTTTGCTGCAAAGCAACAGGAACCCCAATGCCTGATAAATATTACTGGTAGGAATATAAACTTTATCTATAATATTTATAAAAATTCTTGCAGTTAATGGCATGTTTATGCCCATCAGGTATCACAATGGAACTTTGCTGGACCAAAAACTGTACAAGTATGATGGAGACTTGGTATTGCGAGATCTTAAACCAGAACACAGTGGGATGTATTATTGCAAAGCTAATAGTCCAACTGGAACCATTAAGTCCAATCCTGCATTCCTGTCTGTTTTTGGTGAGTGCATAATCAATTTATCTGCCAGAATGCAGAAGAGAATATGACTTTTTTTTACAATATTACTGCACAATGTCAGTTACAGAAAAAAATAATAAAGAAAGAAAATACCATGAATCGTAATGTCCCCAAAGACAAGCAGATGTTTGTGTTGATACTGATCTGTCCTGTCAATGCACTTAACTGATAGTAAAGGAATGGCCAACTTTAAACCCGAAGCTTTGGACATTTAAATGAAATCTAAGATGTCTTATTAGGCTATTATACAATTCCATGCACATATTTACACAAGCATAAATTCCCTTGATGCTTGTTAGCCAAAGTATAGATTAACAGAAAGCTCTGTGTGTCACGACTATTTTTGCTTCTGAACTTTCAGTGTCTGACAGTGACTGACTGACTGCTAGTGCTAAAAAGTACAGAAGGAAAGATTAATTCCTTCAAGCTAATTTACGCAAAACATACACTACTGTGTATTGAACTTGAGCCACCCATCATTTCTTCATTTTAAATGAAATTTAATTATTTAGATTCGATTAAAGCAATTGAAAGGTTTTTTTATTGCAACAGATTTTAAAGTTCCTAAAGATAACATTTTAAAGTAGATTCATGTTTATGTAACAATATGTTTATGTTTAATGCAAAAAAAAAATATACAAGAAAGTCTGCCTTTTTGAAAATGAAATAAGGTGTGGCTCAAGATTTTGTACTTTCTATATATATCTATCTATTTATCCATCTATAGAATCTAAAAAAAAACATCTCATATTGTGAATTTTGTTTTTGTAATTTCATTTAAAAAGTGAAACTCATATTCTAGCTTTATTAAATGTAAAGTGAAATATTTCAAGACTTTTCTTTTTTTATGTTGTTGATCTCAGATTATAGAAAATAAACAAATTAGAGTAATTAATTTCGAGTTTGAGTAAATTACTATTCATACAGTTTAAATACCCAAATGCACGTGGAAGGTTGCTGACTTGACAGTTGTGCAGAAATACTCAACACGCTTCACAAGGAGCGTATGCCACAGAAGGTCATCACTGAAATATATACAATATAAGTACTGTATATTCATGGAACATTGACTGGAAGGTAAAAGTGTAGTAGGAAAACGTGCAAAATCAACAGGGATCATCACAGTCTTTAGAAGATTCTCTGACAAAGCCAATCCAAAACCTTGGGAGAGCTTTACATGGAGTATAATGACGCTGGAGTCAGTGCAGAGACAACGTGAGAAGTGTCTTAACTTGGCTAGGGAGAAGAACTGGAAGGGTGTCCAGATGAGCCAACAGCTGTTATGGATGCAACCTAGTCTTTAATAATGCTTCTGGACTGCGACGGGCTGCAGAAACATTCATGATAAAAGCTGCAGCAAATTCATAATAAAAGAGCCCCTGTTACGTGGTGCGGATTGGAGAGCCACTACGCGAGAACGGACAGGGCTTTGGAAACTAAAAATAAAACTTATAAGATCCTCTCGGGGCCTATGCCCTTACCGAGGATTTATTTGAGAAAAAGGGGGTTTGTGTCTTTTTTGCACTTTTATATTTGACCTGAGAGCGCGCGCTTAAAAGGACAGCGCGCCGCTCTCTCTCTTTCGCCGGCGTCTTAGAGAGGTAGAGGCTCGGTCTTTGCCTCTGTCTCTGGACCTTCTGCGCGCTTGTCTTTGTCTTTGACCCTGATACCTTACCGGTGCTACCTAATATTCACACGAAGTGCCGCGGTATCAGGACCCTTAAATAGACACGCCGCCAGGTGAGGCGCGTTCATGCTGATTGCGGCGTTGCCTGGCAACCGCGTGTGTATAAATGGCCGCGCCTTTGCCTGTTCAGAACTCCGCGTGGTAGCAGCCTGCGGATCTGCCCGGTCCTAACAGCGCAAAGCATTTTTCGCGCGGCTCTGCCCCTCGCGAGACCCCCGTCGTTACAGCAAGAACCAAGAATTTAGTACATAAATTAACAAAACAGAATTTCTGTATAGTATATAATTTGGGATAATGTTTTTTATTTTTATTTTCATGAGCTATAAGCTTTAATAATCAAAATGAAAACAGAAAAGGCTTGAAATATTTCACTTTACATGTATTTTTGCACTTTTTTAATTTTTTAAATGACAGAAGAAATGATGATATTGGGTTTTTTTATTTTATTTTTTAGATTTTTGATATATACTTACTTGTATCACATATTAAGCACCTTTAAGGATAAATAGCAGGAGGAAAAACACAAAACAACACCACAACACATAAAAAATCCTGACTTCTCATAACCTTCATGAATAAACAGCCACACAGTAGTCCTTAAAATGACCAACTAATAGCAATTGCTTGTTATTAACAATACTACAGGTGCGTTTGTTCTTTTCCTCAACTAGTTCTTATTAATTATTTTTTCTTCTCACTTTGATAATTCATCATTCATTATGTATTTTCTAGGAATATGTCAAATGTAATATAATGCATATGCTTAGCTAAATTAAGTAACTTTATTCACTTTCACAATTCACAGCCACAGGAAGTCCAGCATGTAATGCTACACCGGAAAGTCACCTGATTAAACTGCCTTTAGACTGCAAACAGCCAGGCACAAAATCCAAGTGGTATAATGCTGGTCGCTGTACTCATAACAAATGCCCTGGATCACTGGACTTTGACCTACGATGCAAAGATACATCTAGCTTCTGTTGTGGGGTAAAGCAAATGAAGATGAAGGAGATCAACTGTGGCAACTACATTCTTCCAATAAAGGTTGTGACTGAATGCGGTTGCCAAAAATGCGTCCAGCCCAAAATTCTGGTACGAGGTAGAGTGGTTGCTGCAGACAATAATGAGCCCTTACGATTTGGACACATTTTTATAGGAAAAGAACGAATAGGGATTACAGGTTATCAGGGTGGGTTCACAATTCAGGTGCCCTCTGACACACAACGTCTGGTAGTGAACTTTGTGGACCCATCCCAGAAGTTCTTAGATACTCTCAAAGTGTTTGTTTTTGATAAGAAGGGTGGTTCAGTTTACCATGATGTTAAAGTAATGCGAAAGCAGGAACCAGTTGACATCAATGCTGCAGAGAGCAACACTATTTATCTAGGTGAAATAAATGGGGAGGAGCCAATTGGTCAGTTGGTCATACCTCCCAACTCCTTCCACAAAGGCACTGGGGAAATGTATGAAGGCACTGTTAAAGCAAGTGTCACTTTTTTCGATCCACGCAATGTCACAACAGCGGCAGCTATTCCAGGAGACTTGAACTTTGTGGGTGATGAAGGTGATATGCTTCCTTTGAGGACATATGGAATGTTTTCTCTTGATTTCAGAGATGAGGCAAATCGGGAGATCCTTGGAGCTGGTGAAGTCCAGGTGCTCCTTGACACAGAACATGTCAAAATGCCAGAGCATATACCTACTATGAAACTGTGGTCTCTGAATCCAGTCACAGGAATTTGGGAGGAAGAGAGTAATTTTCACCCTACTCAGATTACCACTAGTGGAAACGGCAGGAAAAAAAGAGAGGAACGCACTTTTCTCATAGGAAACATGGAAATCAGAGAGCGCAGACTGTTTAACTTGGATGTACCTGAAAATCGCCGCTGCTATGTTAAAGTTCGTGCATATATGAGTGACAAATTTTTACCTTCTGAGCAACTTGAAGGTGTGGTGATCAGTCTTATAAACCTGGAGCCCATGCCTGGATACTCATCAAATCCTAGAGCTTGGGGGCGTTTTGACAGTGTGATAACAGGACCGAATGGAGCTTGTCTTCCAGCCTTCTGTGATGCCCAGAGACCTGATGCATACACTGCTTACGTTACAGCCACAATGGGAGGCGAAGAACTTGAAGCAGCCCCATCTACACCAAAAATGAATCCTAACATCATTGGTGTATTACAACCATACTTGGACAAATTAGATTATCAACGATCAGATCATGATGATCCAGCACTCAAAAAAACTGCCTTTAGAATAAATTTAGCCAAACCAAATCCAAATAATTTGGATGAAACCAATGGGCCAATATATCCTTATCAAAGTCTAATCTCATGTGAAAACGCACCCATTGATGCAAATCATTTCCGTTTCTTTCGTGTGGAGAAAGACAAATATGAGTATAATGTGGTACCTTTTCAGGAGAATGATCTCACAACTTGGACAGGGGACTACCTTTCCTGGTGGCCAAACCCACAAGAGTTTAGGGCTTGCTATATCAAAGTTAAGGTCCATGGTGAAACAGAAGTTATGGTCAGGTCAAAGAATTTTGGCGGTACCCATTTTCAGACCAGGGGTCAGATGTATGGTATTAGGGACATACGCAGCACTCGTGACTTGAAACATCCTAACACCTCTGCTGCTTGCCTGGAGTTTAAATGTAGTGGAATGCTTTTCGACCAAAGTATTGTTGACCGGTCCCTTATTACTGTCCTTCCACAAGGGAACTGTCGGCGAATAGGCATCAACAGTCTTCTACAAGAGTACCTTACAAAGCACCCACCTCTTCTACAGAACAACGAGTCTCATGCATTTACCATGTTAGCTCCCGTGGACCCATTGGGCCATAACTATGGAATCTATACTGTCACGGACCAGAACCCACGCACTGCCAAAGAGATTGCCATAGGACGCTGCTTTGATGGTACCTCAGACGGTTTTTCAAGGGAGATGAAATCAGATTTTGGAGTGGCTCTAACTTTCAGCTGCCCAAAAAGAAATATAAACCGTGAGAGCCTGTTCCAGCGCTTACAAACAAATCCTAGCCAAACTTTGGCGCAAATGGCTCGGGACATGAGGGAATCACAGGGAACACAGGTCAGAAGAGGGTCACCACAGGTTGTGGCATATCCTTCTCAACAACAGGGTATGGCCCAGAACCGCAGAATTAGCAACAGCAGCAGGAGAAGAACTTCTACACGGACTCAACAAAGGCAGTAGATCTGCCTAAATGTGAGTATACTGCATTTTTAAAAATGATGGATCTACATGTGTGAAAAAGTGGAAATTAACTCATTTTCTTCTTACTTATGTAAAGGTTGTTGGAAGTTGCTGGCTGAAGACACTAACAGAAGTGATGGAAATGAAAAACTTGGTCAGTCTGGACATTAGATTCTCAGTGGTTTCTGAGCCAAGTTCCATTATTTTTATATAAACTCACTGTGGACATCCTCTTTCCAGTTTTCTTAATGGAACAAACTTTTACATGCTTCCTCATTCCCCCCAAATTACTTGATATAATAAGACATGTCTTTAATGTTCAGGATGGACACTTATTTATTTCAGCTTTTAAAAAGTATCCATGCAAGTGTGTAGTTACAGTTTTTTGGGATCTTACATTTATACCATTTAATTTTAGGATAACCATAATAATAATAATAACTCCATAATGAACTTCCATAAAGAAGTTTCCTGTTATTCTGTTAAATTGTCTGACGTACGTGCATGGTTTAGTGGACTAGAGACTTAATAAACTAGAGCCCCTTCTTCCAAATGAGTGGAGTATTAGCCCAAATATAACTCAACCGTACAACTCGATTAAGCCAAAGAAAGGTAATCATGCCAGCAGTCTAAACAAAACCTTTGTTGAAACTTTGAAAAGAATAGCAAAACGATAGCCAAAAATAGGACACATCTCCTTTTAAAGACTCGAAACTACCTCCTGAATCGTTTCAACAAAATTGAAGCCAAATCAATAAAATTTAAAAGTACTGTGTAAAATTATACATCACTGAAAGTGTAGCATGGTAACTCCAATAGTTTGTACATACAATAGGCTACAGCATATTGTTCCTTATGGTTATCTGTCTGTCTCTCGATGTGCAATAATTCTGACAATGACTTGACTAACCAAATAAAAGGACTGTTAAGTTATTCTATTCTTTATGCAAGTTTAAGTCTTTTAACAATGTATGTATTGCTAGCCTACTATCTGTCTCTTAGGAATCCCAGCATCCTAAAAAACCTTAGTCACTTTTTTAAAGAGTGTTCTTTTGCTGCACATTTTACAATATTTCAACTTTACTGAAGTAGAGCGTTTACAGTTTATAGAAAATAAACACATTCTAAATGATTTGATTATCTCATGACATGTGTACCTACAGTACATACATTTTATTTCACCCTGTGAACCATTAATAAAGGATCTGGATAATCTGGACTGTACAGAAATAGGGTTAATTTCATTTAAAGTAGACTGCACCACTGATATATAGATCAGTTCTACATTCTTTCCACTTGCGATTCTTGACCATTACAGGTTGATTGATGTTATAGTAAAAACTAAGTAAAAATAGCAGGAGGTAATTCATATATTTCCTTTGACAGGACAAATAATAACTCTCCCCTTTCCTAGCTACATAACATTTAAAATGATCACTATCATGGCTTCAAATACTATACATACAAAAGCATTTTTTATTTGTCTTAGCAAGGGGTCCACCATGGAAACCTAAGCCCTTATGGCATTTATTTCCTAAAGAGAGTCTAACAGTCATTGCATGCTAATTACGTATTTTACTTTACAAGTCACAAAACACTTAATGAGGTGAATGTTGTTTGTGCTTACACTTGGCCTGCCTAAGTCCCAAGAGTCCCACAAAGCAATAACAAGTCAGATTTGAAAAAGCACAGGGAAAGCATTGCACAACACATGCACTTCAGGCAATAGAATCTAGAATACAGCTTTTTCCTATATAAAGCTCTGTATAGTCCAGCTAGCTAACCTTGGTACAGAGCTTATTCTGAGGCTTTATTTAGTACCACAGAGGCTTTAATACCACAGTAAAGAAGTTCGTAACCTGGGGACTTGGGTGTGTAGTGCTGAGCCTACCACAGAAATAATCTATTGTGTATAGAGCGGGAGAAATTTTAAACACGTTTGTTATGTACTGTAAATCCTCACTTTCCATTCTGACCCTGAGAGTTCAGGGCACAACTGAACAAATCTGCCAGAAAAATAATTATGCTTCATGGCTTCTAAATAGCAGAAACGTCAGCCTCTGTGTCTGCAGAGTCCAGAGTGTTGACAGGCTGAGCTGTTAATGTGTCCCACTGGCCCGGATAGAATCATGGACATTGTGAATTATAGGAAAATATGCAAGACATTTGTTAATTCGTATCAGTTTTAACAAGGATGGTCAGTGCTCACTGTTTTTTAAGTTTAAACTTTGCCTCATGTGTTTTTCATTAACCTACTAGCTAGGGGATTCAGAATTCTTTCTCCCAATTGAAAGCAAATGTATCACCAAAAACCAAACATCAAGCTTTAACCAATATCTTCATCGATATATTTTTATGGGCAGTGGTGGCTCAAACGGTTAAGGCTCTGGATTAGTGAGTAGTAGGTCATTTGCAGAAAAATCATTTTACTGTGCTGTAAGGTCACTCAGGTCATGAGGACCTGGAGCCTATCCCAGGAAATTTAGGGCATGAGGCAGGGTACACCCTGAACAGGGTGCCAATCCATTGCAGGGCACACACACATACACACACTCACTACAGGCACTTTGTGAATGCCATTTAGCCTAATTTGGACTGTGGGAGGAAACCAGAGTACCCTGAGAATACCCACCAAACACAGGGAGAACATGCAAACTCATGACCCTGAAGGTGCAAAGCAGTGCTAACCACTAAGCCACCGTGCCACCTGTGCTGTCAGGTGCGGGCAAATAATTGAATGTTGATATTTAAGCTGAATAAAAAAAAACACTTAAGATTTTATGTAATGATCTGTCTTATCTGCTCATTGTAACATTCTTCACTATATCCATTACATTTAAAACTTACTGGAATATTGAGATAATAATTAATTACATTGATGCAATACAGAAATGTTAACCTGGCCTTCTTTTAGCTTTTGAAATCCCCTGAGCCATGATTTTAAGCACATGTCCTTTCTCAAAATGTCTGGATGGTTTCAGAGAGACTATAACTTATTCAGGAATATTCTATGGCCCAATGCACTTTGGGTAATTTCACCACTGCCTAGCATATAAGTTATGTGGCTGCTACGTTAGTCTGGAAAGAAATCTGTGGATGTAATAATTATTTTTTTTCATCATTCTCTGGAATTTTCTGTACATCTTCCTGTAACTGCATGGAAATGCCCAACTTTTCATTGCATAATAATGTGTTAAGTGATTATGGCAAAGTCTGTTCACAGTAACTGTAAATAAAAGTGTCTTGTGATCAAACTTACTTATCATAATTTGTAATGCTTTTGTAAAGCTCACATAATATTACTTCACACAATATAATGAGTGATAATTTACCAAATATACATAACAGATTAAGTACACATAACATGGTATTTCAAATATATAGTATGTGCAATGCCCCTACTGTTATAAGTAAGGTATAAAACTTGACAAGATCCTTGTTTTAGGAAAATAATCACCCAAGAGGTGTACTGTTACCATCCATATTGCCATATACCATAAATGTATCATTCCTTTAATACCACAGAAAATTGCATTTTGTCATTCTGCCAAAAAAGGTCACCTTTATGAAGATTTTCCCATGATTGAAGTTAGAACTCATTTTAACTGTTACCTTTAACTTAAAGTACCAGTACTGGAGATTCCTTATGTAAATGCTAAATACATGGCTTGTCACATACATTCATCTTCCTTACCGCTGGTGTACAGGGACAAGGGGGGCCTGCACCCTGCCCCAGCGCATGAGGGCATGAGTTAGGGCATATGGTGGAATACACCCTATTGCTATTGTTGAAAATGTTAAGAAAATGGTAGAAAGTAGAAGGTTTTATATGTTTCATTATTTTGATTATTTCTAGATATTTATTGCAACTTGCACACCATTAAATATTTCACTGCAAAAATATCACATATATTTTAACAAAATTCAATACCCCCACTACAAGGCTTGAAATGATGAAAGCTTTATATAGCATCTATGTATAGATGTTTTTCCCTTTTTCATTCTACATGAAATTAGGCTATTAATCATGCTTAAAACTTGAGGCTGTTTTCTTAAATTTGATACTACAAGTGAAAAATTGTTGTAATAAAAAAAACAATATATGAGCTGCAATGGCTAAACAGCAGGGTAGCACCGGCTCTGTTCTGGGCATTACGCCCCGGCTTAGAAACCTAGCTATAAAAAATATTTTGGCAAATCTGAATTTGTCTTAATGATTTGCTAATAAATATTACACTACATGCTTATGTTTGGCTACATGATTATACTGGAATAGGAAGCAACTGACAAACACGAGATGTAGAGATATATAGAGACGCAGTGTGGTCTAAAAGTCTTGAGTTCTTCATTGTTTTATTATTTAGTTGAGGTGAGGTATTGTAGTAACAATAATCAATTTAACTTTAGTAAAAAAATAAAAGACTAAATTACTATACTAATTACATTACATCTTTTCCGACACTATTTACTTCTTCTCTTTTCATAGATCAGAGTTGAAGAGGGATAAATAAAATAAAGAGGAAATGGTAAAATGGGGTAAAATCCATTCTGACCAGTTAAAAAAAAATTATATATATATATATAAAGCATGAAATCAACATGGAAAATTTTGATTTCCAAAATGAATTGCAAAGATTTTTTTTATGTTTAATTTACTTCATGTCATCAACACCATTTTCACTTTTTTGTTTGGTGACAGAACATCCATGAATACTGGGGAAACTGCAAAGGCAGTCAATTTGCCTGGTCTCTTAAATGGAATGGGTTCAACACAAACCTTAAACAACCTTAAACAACTTAAAAAAGAATTGGCCACAAACCCTGATCCTAATGGCAACATTCATAGGTTTTTGTAGTAGGTCATTAGTTATACATGTGCAGGTGTGATCCTTGTTTTTCCCCTGGGAAAAGATGGATGGCCTCTGAGATGTTGTAATTAAGTTAAATAATACTGGGAGCAGTGATTAAAACCCAGGAGAGAAATGTTGTGCATCACTGCAAAGTAGGTTAAGTAACAATCATTAGTGTCAAATTTAATAATCAGCTTAGCACAATCAGTACAAGACTAAATTAATCAGATAATTGTAACTAAGAGTGTCAGCTATGTTTTCATATAAATTGGGTATTTTATGTGTAATCTCAACTACTGAGATAAAATGCAGAGATCTTAGAGACATCTAACGATACTTCTTGGTTTATCGCCATTTTGCAGGTTAGTGTATTTTACAAGCAAAAACAAACTGTCCTGCTGACGATTCCATGATTGTGATGCCATTTGTAGCATGTATGTAAATGTTCCATATGTGTGTACAGTACATGCATTTAAAGTAAAGGTGACTTTTTTATATTTTGAACATATAATGTGTCTTTTAAAAGAACCGACGTGCATATTTTAGAAAAAAAAAAAAAAAAGAAGAGCAAAACATCAAAGGAATTCCAATCTGCCTATTCTCAGATTGCATGAACGCATATCAGAACGCATATGTATCAGATCTAGGCCCACATATGAAAGTGACTTACATCTGATTGCACAAATCTGATATTTTCAGATCAGACAAGCCTAAAAAAATCTAATCTGTGTCACTTTAGGGTAAAACATTTTAATTAAGTCACTTCAGGCTAGTAATTTGTATAAAACTCTAGAAGCACGTAATAAGGAAACAATGTGTTGTTTGAGATAACATGACATTATCAGACGTGTTTTCATGCTGGAAGTGCTACCCGTGACTGGTTTTGGTTTTGGCAGGCGGCTGTTCTCTCCTCTTTCCAGTACTGCTCACCTCCACTGAATTTTTAGCTGTAGTTTAGTGCAGTACGTGTACTGACCAACTTTCAACCATGACTACAGAATCGTTTTTTATTAGCATATTAGTTATTGACTTTAATTATCTAGTTATTTTTAAAACTTCCTAAATACAAGTTTCATTTTTGGCCATAATGCAACTAAACCAACTATTCAGTTGCATATAATAATATTTCGGCAAATAATTAGAGCCATAAAAATGTACATTTCTGAACCTTTTGGATTAAACCCATTGAAATAAGGTTGGTGGTTAAATAGACTACAGCTCTGGTAATGGAGCGGTTTAATTTACACTGCTGCAAAAGACAAAAAAAAAAACACCCCATGGCGAAGATTCACAATCCTGACTTTCTCCTAAAATTATTTCGACTGGTGCTTCCAGAGGCAGTGATATGTAGAGATGCTGACAACTCACTCTACATACTTTACAAGTCGTCTGCATCCATGATTTAACCCACTCAATAGGCCTTCTGCTGTGAATTAGCAGTCATGTGTGGCTTGGTTTAAAGGAGCATGTCCAGCCAAAAGCACTTACTCAGTTACTTCAATATGTAACTCTTGGATAAGAAGCATGGTGAGGTGAACCACCAGGGTGTCATTTTACTACAAGTCTAACATTGTTGCATTACTTTGTAACATTTGTTTAAAATGCTGATGGCCTTGATGCAGCCACAAAAGTCCTTGATTCTTTCAGGGTTTTGTTTTTGAGAGAAAAATATTGGTTTCACAAAGACAGACAAAGACAATTACACAAAGACATTGACTCAAACCGAGTTGAAATATGAGATATTTTTTCTTTTCAGCATTAAAAGGCATACTGTATAATAAAAATCTTAATATCACTGTATCTGTTAGAAACACATGCTAATGCTTCCGAGTTGCGCAGTGGTAAAAGCGCTCGCCCTATCACCCGGAGATCGCCAGTTCGAATCCCGGGTGGTGCTGTAACCTCTCGCAGCCGGAGGTCTAGAGAGAGCTGATTGGCCGAGCTCTCTCAGAGGGGAGGGATGAGAGGTACTTAGTGCTCCCACATTAATCACGGCTCTACGGCCAATCACATTTAAAAAGTGCTGTTATACATCAAATACAAAATTTAATTAATGGCTTTATGATATCATATAAGTCTTAATTTTCTCCCTTTGCTTTGGTGGGTTTCCTACAGTCCAAAGACTGGTGTTCCTAAATTGCCCTTGGTGTGTGTGTGTGTGTGTGTGTGTGTATATGTATGTGCGTACTTGTGTCTTGTGATTGACTGGCACCCCATATCCAGGGTTTATCCCACCTCGTGCACTGGGATAGGCTCCAGGCCTTCCACAAACTTGAACAGGATAAGCAGTGGTGAAAATATGTGAGTGAGACTGAGTGAGATTTTCCAGTTATTACCATGTCCACATGATTTGAGACATCACAATGTGTTCTTTAAAACCAAGTCATGTTTCTGGATGTGTAATAAAAAAAATCCTGCTTTTTTCTGCTTTAAAGTACTTTTTATCAGTATAGGAAAATAATAAATGATTGTTGTGAATTAAGATATACATTTATTATAAATATTATTATACATGTATTATAAATATTATTATACATTTATTATAAATTTATTGATTATCTGCACTGCTTATCCTGTGTAGGAATGCAGGGCACCAAACAGAAACCAATCATCAACACAGGGTGGAGGCAAGATTTGAACCCCCAAAGTTGGAATAATGATCCAACAATGTTAACCTCTAAGCCATAATTATAAATTATTTTATTCACTTAGTTACATTTTATGTAGTGCAACAAATAAGTGATTGTTGGCACTTATTCTCTATCTATCTATCTATCTATCTATCTATCTATCTATCTATCTATCTATCTATCTATCTATCTATCTATCAGATCACCAAATGAAGAGAAAGAAAATAAGGAAGTTTCTTTTGACTGAATATTTTAACTATAGTACTTTAATGAAATGATACAGACACAAATGCAGCATCTTGGAGCTCATGAAGCTAGAAGTAAAAAGTAATACTGGATGGCCTTTCAATTTTATCATATGAAGCAGGGCAAGACCTTGTTGTGATGATTGATTGATTGATTGATTGATTGATTGATTGATTGATTGATTGATTATTGATTATTGAAACTATAGCAGGTGGCAGAACGTCTTACTTCTTAGAACGTCCTACAACCCCAAAGTTATGGAATACCCTTCTAATTAATGTTTGGAACTCAGAAAGAGACTTTGTGTTTAAGTCTAGACCGTAACCCTATTTATTTAGCCAAGCCTTTTGTGAGTAGATGTGGGAGCCTCATGGATGTACCGTTTTATGCTGAACTCTCATTGATCACTCAGGTTTGTTGATGGTGTAATGACAGGCTGCTTGTCTGTGTTCCTGTCTGTGTTCCCTTCTGTCTCTCCCTTTTATTCATGCTGTCATAGTTAGACCTGCCAGACTCCCTGATTGCACTCTGCATAAAACATACACATCTTGGTCCCTCCCTTCTAGGTGGAATTCTCATCACATGGAAGCCTCTGGCAGCTGCTGAGGATGTGTGGGGGGACTGAGGACAGTTCATCTTGATGACCATGAAGATGGTTTTGGACTTCCTGGATGCAAGCATTTTTTCTCTAGCTTATGACTGCAGTCGCCTAATAATTAAGGACTGAAATTTTCACTAAAACTATGGTACCTGGGTATCCAACTATGAAAGTGAACTTTATATTCACTTAAAGTCCTTACATATTATGCTGAACTTTCAGCCTCATAGCACACAGATATACCTGGACTGATTTATTGTCATACTATCTGATATCACCCAAATGAGGATTGGGAAAATTGTCTAAAAATGTTTCATTCTTATTGCCATAAACAATTGGCTATCCTTTCACCGTGACAACAAAATTGGGGCCTTTATAATGTGCTTTGAATTTAATTTAATTTGCCCAGATTTTTCCATCCAGACTGTTTGAAATAAGCCAGACATAAACGTCCATCCATTATTGGCATTATAGTCAAACACTGACTAAAACACTAACCATTAATCTTACATCATGAAACCTACAACATATAACCATATGATGAGGTAGACATGCAAGCAGGAGTGATGTGATCAGGGCATTAGTTCCCTATTAAACAGGAAATGGTGCTGTAGCCTGATTTAGTATTGTGTAGGGAATATGAAAAATAACGTTACATGTGAGATCTTACTAAGCCTAAAAAAGAACAGCAAATTACAACCCAAATAAAAAAAAAAGTTGGGATAGTATGGAAATTGGCAATTAAAACAAAAATGAGTGATCTGTAAAATCTCTTCACCTTATGCTATAGTGAAACCTCTACATTTACCAAGTGAAATTAATTGATTGTTGAAAATATGCACTTATTTGAAATATGCTGGCTGCAACATCATCCAAAAACTTGAAATAGGGCCAATTTAGGACTGATAGCATTGTGACAAGTAGAAATTACAAGCCATTGAAGCTATACATCAATACTGTCCCTTGGCATGAAAAAAAAACTTCTCTAGGCTATTTCTCAACTGATATGTATACTTGAATTGTGTTTTCTGGTCCAACAAGTCAACATTTCATCTAGTTTTGAAAATAATAGCCATCATGTTCTCTGGGTCTGAGAGAAAAAGCACCATCTAAGCAGATATCAGCATCAGGACCAAATGATAGCATCAGTCATGGTATGGGGTGTGCCAGGCCTGTGGCATGGATAGATTGCATATCTGTGAGAGAATTGTTAATGCTGAAACATACACTGCCTTGTCAAAAAAAATTTCACCACCTGGATTTTACCAAGCAAATGAGTAAAAGCCTTTTGGATAATTACTGCAGTGATTAATATGGCTGATAAGTTATGTACCTCTAACTGATGCAGTGAATCTTATGTCTTAAGGAACCATGTCAGAAGACATATCATGTGGTCATGGCAAAGATGTTCCCAGGTCAAATTAGCATCAAGCTAAGAAAACAAGGGGATGCTAAAACTATCAAATTTCCACATGCTTAGTGTGAAGAGAAATCAAGGGATTAGGACTAAACAACTGTTTAGCCTTAAGAAAACCTAATTGCCAGTGAGGCCAGATTCACTACCCTTATACTGACCAAAAAATGAGGTCGGCTATCTACATGAATATACTAAATGATCAGGTTTTTATCGATGTTTTTTTTTTTTTCTTCCCTGATGCCATGGCCATATTCCAAGATAATAATTCCAGGATTTATCAGGCTGAAACTGTGGGAGAGTGGTTCAGGAAGGATGAACCATAATTCTCACACATGGATTGGCCACCACAGTGTCCAGACCTTAACCTCACATTGGGATGTGCTGGAGAAGGCTTTAGACTCTCCCATCACCAATACAAGATCCTGATGGGAAATTAATGCAACTATGGATGGAACTAAACAGTATGACATTGAATAAGCTTATCAAAACAATGCCACTGCTATAATCAAAGCAAAAGGCAATCCAATTAAATACAAATGTTTGCAGATTTTATTTTGCCTGGGCAGTGTATGTTCTTTTTGGAGCAATGCTGCCATTCAAACACCAGCTTTTTTCAGAGACATCCCTGTATTTTCCAGCAGGACAATGGCAAACAGCATTCTCCTTCGATTAAATGTGCATGGCTGCTAAACACAGAATAAGGGTGTTAGACTGGCCTGCATGCTCCAATTGAGAATGTGTGGTGCATTATGAAGTGTAAAATATGGCAACAAAGACCCTGTAAAATTGTGTAGCTGATGACCTGCATAATTGAAGAATGGGGAAACTACCGCCTACTAAACTAGCGCCCAAATGCTTAGAATGTTATACATTACTTACACATTGGTCAACAGTCAACTCTCCAAACTTTTTTGGAGGAGGTTTTACCCACCAGATTTGAAATGAGTGCATATTTTAAACAAACAATTAAATTCACACGATAAATCATTAACTAATGAGTTTTTTTTTTGGATTTCTTGGAATTGTTGTTGTTGTTGTGATTTCTACAACCACAACAACAACAACAACAACAACAACAACAACAACAACAACAACAACAAATCAGAAACACACCTCCACAACTAAAACGAATAAAACACAAAAATCTCAAAACTGCAAATAAAAATAACAACTAGTCTAAAGAATATAAAGAAAAAAAAAACAATAACAAAACAGCAAACTATCAAAATCTAATATGCACAAAGCAATCAAATAGACCGCTTTATGCCTTATATAACAAGAAAAGGGGTGTTAGTTCACTGGAATACTAAAACCAATAAGGATTCTAGGCTGGGGCACATAACTTATCTCCAGCATATTTACATTCCACCATTCAGTGAGGAACACTATGATACTTGACACAGCATTTTCCTCCTTGTACCAGCAATGCTCATCTATCACAACCATCCATGCGTTCCCACGAAAAATATAACTCTATCTGGTAGCCAATCTCAAAGGTCCCATAACTCACAAAACAAGAATTACCAATCACACAAAATATTGTTCTCATCTTATAAGAATGAGGCTAAGACCATATTAAAACAAGAAAGTCACTAAAAAAGGCATACTTGCAATTACTATGCAGTCCAGCAGCTGACAAATCACTGTGAAAACACCTGTCCTGCGTTTGACAGAGTCTCCAATGCAGCTCAAAAGCCAGAAATTATAGCCATGTCAATCATCCACTCAATGCCTCTCGTATCCAGATACAATCAAGTTGTGGAGGTAATTATACAGGAAATAAAATCCAGCTTTGAATTCTGCCTCCTGGTGCATTAATAACAACAATCGGCCTTTTGATTGCTGCCTGATTAGAGTTCAACCAGAGTACACGCGTCTTTCTTTGTTCAAAAAAATCAGAATGTTAGATGAAGGAATCTCAAGGTAGCACTTCAAGGTAGTGAAGGTAGCACTTCATGATGGCGTTATCTATCTGAATTGAAAGTTTGCTTGTAACAGTCAAAACATGAACATTTACGTCATCTCACGTGTAACCTTGTCTGAAAACAGATAAGAAGAAAACACCACAGACAGGATATTTGATCAAATATGACTTTCTAGTGCAAATGTCTGTCAGCATTGTTGACACAGTTTACTAACTTCGGTCATAATCAAAATGACCATATTTTTGTAAACATAAATTTGTATATTTGTAAAGCGAATTTAAGCTTAGATGAAAAACTTTTTTTTGGGGTTACTAACATTAACTCAGTTTGTAAAAAACTTCAATATTAAATTATTCTTTTTTTTTTTTTTTTTTTTTACATTTATGAGCAATGCAAAATCTTTGGACCAATAGACTTAGGATGCAGGAAATCCTTTTCAGATTTAGAGTGATGGGACGCAGCTGCCAGTGAAGGGGAGAGACAGTGAAAGGTTCATCATATACCAAAGCAGCCACAAAGTATGGAGTGCCAACTGCTTCACTGAGTTGAGGAGAGAACAGAAGTGTAGAGGCGTTAGATAAACACAAGCTATCATAAAACATTATAGTTTGAGTGATCACAACACACTCTCAGCTCTACCTTCCATCAATTATTATTATTTTTAGAAACAATATTAGATGTTTCCCTGAATGAAAGGGAACATCACCACATCTTTGTGGGTTGAAGCTGCTAATCCTAACCCATTATATATCTGCTCCACCTCCATTTCCACTATTTATTCATTAAATAAGCTTTTTTTTCTCTCCCCCTCACTGTTTCCCATGCTTCCCTGATGAAGCTTGAAGTTTTCATGGGCTAGAAATGTAAGCCAAGACTAGTTATAATGACAAAACTTTTGTTTATATATTTGTACACAGGTTCCAAAAAAAGGATGGGAAAAGGACAAAAACAGAAAATAATATGTTAGTTATAGTCTATGGAATATATATATATATATATATATATATATATATATATATATATATATATATATATATATATATTAAGAAAAGAAATAAAAAATCAGGAAAGACCATTAAGTTAGAAGTGGTGTCCAAACTTTTGACTGATAGTGTGGATTTTTGTCACGGGATGCCAGGTCACGCCCACCTGTCAAACTAAGTCATGATCTCCCACGACTTCATTCCATACTGCAGTTCGCTGTTTCAGTTTTGCCGCCTCATTGACCGGCTTGAGCACACCTGTTGCTCATTTCAGTCATGGCTCTGCTCTATTTAACTTGCTCACAAACAACCTCCCGTTGCCAGATTATTGTGTGCCTTAATGCCCAGCGACTTCACCTGCCCTTCTACTCGGATCTCGACTCACGCCTTGTTTTACGGACCACGCCTTTTGCCTTGCACCTCCAGGGTCCGGGTTCAAATCCGGTTTGCATGTTTGCATGTTCTCCACTTGCTTGGTGGCTTTTCTCCAATAGTCCAAAGACATGCTGATTGGCGTTCCCAAATTGCCCGTAGTGTGTGAATGAGTGAGTGTATGTGTGTGTGCCCTTTGATGGATTGGCACCCTGTCCAGGGTGTACCCTGCCTCGTGCCCTAAGCCTTCTGGGATAGGCTCCAGGTGACCCTGAATACAGGATAAAGCAGTAAAGAATGAGTGAGTAACCTAGCAAAATCCAGAAGGAGTGTTCCAATACCTGCTATAAACTGGTGTTTCAAGGTGAATATATCCTCAGACCATTTACCCGTTTGCCATATTTCACTGGGCCCCATGGTGAACTCAGAAGTAATGCCCAGTCGAAGGACATGGCCAGCAGCCTGATGCCTAAATACAGGCATACAGTATCTTGATCCTTATGTCCATCAGGGGACAAATGTCCTCAAACACGTCTTTGACGCTAGAGATGGGACAAAGAGTAGAACACTGAATGGAAATGCATTTCTGGGGCAATGGTGAACTGTAACTCAAACATGTGGCTGCAAAACATCATAGCAGCAACTGCATATCATAACATTAGCATGAAACAGACGGCATACAGAAAGCAGTTCAACCCTCTACGGAGATTCCGTCGAGATATATGATTGAACCACTTAGCCGCATACGTACCTGCTAGTTGGTAATATGGCAAGTAGTAAAAACAAAATAGTGAGAGGGTAAAGAAATCAGGCAGTGACTAGCAGGGATGTAACCCTGACTGTGAGGCCATGTTGGCCAATCAAAAGCCTGAAAAAGTTATTAACAAGTATGACACACTCTGGCGTCAAACAAAGGAGACAGGGCTCACACTCTTACAAGCCAAAAACTCAATTTTCCCTGTCTTCCACCCTGGAAGGAGTTTCCCCAAAGGGTCCATTTTTAGTGATTTAGGAAAACACAGCTTGCAGACAATAAGACCAAATCAGATAAGGGGGGAAAGCAGTTTTAGGATACCTGGGAATGTGTGGACTGGCCTGAGTTTTATCTAAGTCACCATAAAGGCCTCTCTATAAAGCATTAAAGCATAGGCTGCATTACTCAACTGAGGAGGGAATTTATGATTGTCACAATATAGAAATCCAAGTCATCCAACATAGTCTATCTATTAAAAATCAGCTGTTTTTCTTAACCCTTGTCTTCTGTTAACATTGCCTTCACTAGCTTTTATTGTTTAAGGTTCCCACAGACCATGATGTTATATTTGTATTAAAAGGGGGGGGGGGTATTTTTATTTATATTTTTATTTTTTTCAAAATATTTTATACGATACTACACCAATAAAAACCTGGCAGAACAGCAGAATATCTATGCATGTAAATATATATATATAGAAAGACATTGATATTATTATGGAAATAGCTTCGCTTATGTTTGGGGTCGATTTGAAAAGTATATAACACAGTGTATAATGTATGTTATACAATGTATAACACAGAGAAAAGAATACGAAATCTAATGTCGGGCTCAGCGGGTAAGTGCATAGAAGTCCATTGGATACAATAAGCAATGTTATCTTAATTCGAACACTTTTCTTAAACCTAACATACCCAACAGTCACAGATACAGTACAACCTATGTATTTTTTACAACACCTCAACGTTCCCAGCTTAAATGACTGTTGGTATCTAGCCTGGATGGAGGGATGGAAGTAACACCTTGATACATCTTTCGGTGCGTACCTGGTTTCATTCAAAGAATTTTAGCTTATGCTGGTGCTGCTGCAGTCAGAGGACCAGAGGGTTCAGCCTGACTTTGGATCTCCATTATGATGGTCTTTGCTGGTTGTGATCTAGGAAAACATTTCTCCTTTTCTATCTCCTTCAATTCACAATTTGCCGTGGTTTCAATCACAAAATCATTGTTATTGTTTAAATCAACTACAGTACAGACCAAAAGTTTGGACCCACCTTCTCATTCAAAGAGTTTGAATTTGTATTATGGCAAGAAAAAAGCAGCTAAGTAAAGAAAAACGAGTGGCCATCATTACTTTAAGAAATGAAGGTCAGTCAGTCCGAAAAATTGGGAAAACTTCGAAAGTGTCCACAAGTGCAGTCACAAAACCATCAAGCGCTACAAAGAAACTGGCTCACATGCGGAACCGCCCCAGGAAAGGAAGACCAAGAGTCGCCTCTGCTGCGGAGGATAAGTTCATCCGAGTCACCAGCCTCAGAAATCGCAGGTTAACAGCAGCTCAGATCAGAGAGCAGGTCAATGCCACACAGAGTTCTAGCAGCAGACACGTCTCTAGAACAAGTGTTAAGAGGAGACTGTGTGAATCAGGCCTTCATGGTAGAAGATCTGCTAGGAAACCACTGCTAAGGACAGGCAACAAGCAGAAGAGACGCGTTTGGGCTAAAGAACACAATAAAGAACATGTAAGGTGACGACCTCGAAAGCTGATTTGAAGGTCTGAAACACGGCTGGGAGCATATCCGGTGGGGCTTGAAAGCATTTTGATTGCATTTTTCACAACAAGTCTCCCTTGTCACTCAAGTGAAAATACAATCCATGACAGTTTTTCATTCACAGTAGGATAAGTAGATATCTGATTTACATAACAAAGCAATGAGCTCTTGATGGGTTTGCAATGCTTCAAAACGATCAAAACAGACAAACAAAAAAAAAAACAATCATGTGATAATAAGCGTCCTCCACATAGCCACCAATCTCAGATTGATTACTTTCCCAAACACAACCATTCCCATAAACACACATTTCCACCATCTCAGAAGAAGAAAGCTTCTAATGGCTTGTCATATTCAAAGCCTTACAAGTGAAATACAAATCATACACAAGGCTCTGCCCGCTACAATTTCCACAGATATTCCTTACGAGAAACCAAAAGATATAGACCAAGCATCACTAAATGCCAGACAACAGTCTGGATCTGGAACAAGTGACAGTTCTATCCGAACCCTGATGCTTTTCTGATAAATTTGATTTATTTATCTACAGAACCAGTAAATTAGCGCTTTTTCCCTTGAGGTGGGCGTGGCTATACATGGCACTCAACATAGCCAAATCAATGTGATAGTTTATAGACAAAGAGTGCAGAAGACACAGAAATGAAAGTGCTATAAAGCCTGGCTTACTCCAAAGGAAAGCAGACAATGACCCTCATATGCTCCAGAATATTAGCCCTAACAAAAAGCAATAATGTGAAGTGCCATAAAACACCAGTCGTTTGAGTTAACATATCCATAGCAGAGGTGAGACCATGTAAAATTCCTGAACCAAGAGCTCAGTATGACAAAGCATTTGTTTACAGCCCAGCAGCATGCAAATGAAGTTTCACTGAAGACTAATTAAAGACTGTTGCTTGGATTCCACACACATACACGGAAATATACAAGGCCATCAAGGTTCAAACTGTTCATGTGTAATGTAGTTACTGAAAATTGACGACAAATACTTGTATAAATATTCAATAAATAAGTATATCTAAAAAAATACTCTTATAGTATTACACTCACTGTCTAAACTGCTTTATCCTGTATTCAGGGTCACGGGGACCTGGAGCCTATCCCAGGAGGTATAGCACACGAGGGCAATTTGGGAATGCCAATTAGCCTAATCTGCAGGTCTTTGGATTGTGGGAGGAAACCCACCAAGCACAGGGAGAAAATGCAAACTCCATGCACACAGAGCCGGGAAACGAACCCGTACCCTAGAGGTGCAAGGCGACAGTTCTAAACACTACACCACTGTGCCGCCTGTAGAATTAAAATCAGTGCATATACAGTATAGAGATCTGAATCCCAACACAAACAGGAAATTCAGACCTTGACTCAAAGAAAAATTGAGTGACCCAACCCTCTTAAATGTAATTCAATATCCCTTATATAGTAAACTGGTGACAGGATCATGGACACCCAATAATCAGAAAAGCTAGAGTAGCACAAATTGCTGAAAAAGTCAATGCTGGCCATGACAGAAATGTATCAGTGCACCACAGCCTGCCACATATGGGGTTTAGCAGGAAAAGACTTCAAGGTTGTTAATCCAGCTTACAAAATCCCCAGATCCCAATACGACCGACCATTCATGGAACATGCCTGACAGTCTGATCTGTGGAGGCTCCAGCTTACAGCACACAGAACCCAAAGGATCTGCCGTCAAGGTCCCAGTGCCATATTCAGGGTTTTAATGTTATCGCTGATTTTTGTAGTGTGTGTAGACGTGTGTTTGAGATGAAGAGATCAGACAGAATCATTTTTGTAGGAGGTGTCTGGAGCAGTATTAGTACAAATTTATTGTTTATTGTCAGATCCCATAAATTAGGAAATGCTATGAAGCTTCATGAAAGGAATTTTTTTTTATAAATTTAAGCATGCCTTTTGGCTGTTAAAGAGTCTCTGGTGTAACAGGGACCCCAAACACATTACAGTATAAAGATGAACTCTTCTTATAGAAAACGGATTAGTTAAAGTGTGGATCCCTTCCTTTTGAAGTTAAATGTTATGTCATTTTAGGCCAATGTTTAAAAAATATAACAAAAATATTTTGTATCATTATTATTATTATTATTATTATTATTATTATTATTATTATTATTATTATTAAATATTATATTATTTTAATATTATTTTATCTATTTAATATATTTATATAATTATTATAATACCAGTAAAATCTGATATTCCAAATAAAGGTTTCAATAATTAGTAATAAAGTTGTAAAATTGGATGGAAAAATAATGATATAATAAGAAAAAAAGGTTTAAGTATTTAAACAATGAAGCCAGACAAAATGTTGAAACAAAGAAATCGTTTTGATGCATCATCACTTGTGAGCTCTTAATTTTCTTCTCTTTTAACAAAGGAGAAAATAATTGTACAAAATCCTCAACATATTTTATTTTAACACAGAAATATTGCTTTGAGATTTACCATTTTGTGTTAGCATAACAACTTTATTCTCTATTATTATTATTATTATTATTATTATTATTATTATTATCAATAAATTATGACTTTTTCTTTTTTATTCTCAAAATCTTTGCATTTTGTAAACAGAGTCTATCCTATAGTGCCAGCTTCCTATAACCTCTAGCAAGGGAGAAAAACTTGTGAAGAGTATGTGAATTGCAAATTAGGCTGTAAAATACACGTAGAAATAAATTAACACCACAATCTGAATACTTGAGCAGGCATTAGCAAGCTTATGTGAGGGGAACAGGTGCCACTTAGCTAGCTCTCTACTGATTAGCCTCTAATTACAAATAGAGACATTCCCTCTCTCTCTCTCTCTCTCTCTCTCTCTCTCTCTCTCAAATGGTGTAGTAAAGTGCAGCGAGCTATTTTACTTGTTAGCTTATACTTACGACGTTTTCCTGATTATTTGATATAAGGATGTTAAGGTAACATTTAAAGTATTCAGTTAATTTAATGGTAAACTAGGTAGAATGTGTGGCTATACAGATGGAGAGTAATACAGGTAGACAAATACGTTTGGGGTTTTTCTCGGAAATTAAATGTGATGTAGTAGAGGGTCGGTTTAGCAAGTGGAAAAGTTGACTTTGCAAACTGTTGGTTTCCGTGGACCCGTAAACACATTTAGTGTCAAACATTCAGGTAATATTGGTTGACCTCTCTTGGGACAATCTACAGTACACTGGATGCTACAAAATGTATTGTATCCCTAAAGAAGAAGCGGGCCCAAGATGGGGACTTGTTCATTTATAGAGCAGAATTGCAGCATGTCACATACAGTACATAAGATTTCTCATGGGGTCAGCGGACTGTAGTTGAATTTCTGTAGCTTGTGCTGTTTTAAAGACTTGTAGCGGTATGGGGCTGTGTTCTGGACGGGTACAAGCAAGATAAATAGAAATCCAATATTTGACTGCAAATTTTTGATATTTTAGTAATGATGGTATGCACCAAAATAACGCGCATATACGTTGGTCGATGGGGCACAGCTCCAGCCGCACGTGTTCCTATTAATGAAAAGGAAGTGGAAAAGGAATGTGTTGTGCATTTGTTGTTGGAAATCTTTCGACGGAGGAAACAGTATTCATAGTTGATTATGACAGAAGTGGCCATGAATGGGGATCAAGTTTAAAAATGGTGGCAGAACAATTCCTTCCCATACCCATCCCACCTCCCCGATCTTACACCAGCTGATGCCCACTTGTAGGTAATGTTAAAGTAGAGTGTGTTGAACTGTGAAAATCTGCCAAGACTGTGTCTCCTTTTCCAGGAGTCTGCATCAAACTTTGTTTCGGAATCTGGGTTAAGAAACTAGGGTTAGACATGCTAACCCTAACCCTAACCCTAGGTTGACATGAACACTGTCCATAGAGAGGCGGTGCACACACACTTCGAACACTTACATTATGCATACCGTGGTAAATCAACATGCTAATAGTGTGTATGTTAGTTTCTTTCAAGAGAAATAAACTCACAGATGACCAGGTAATATTGTTCGTCTTTTCATTTCGCTACTGTATACAGTATTCTGCCGCATACTGCATTCGTGTCCTTATGAATCTTGTTCAACAACATTGCCCTTTGTGTTCTATCCTCTTGAGGTCCAGATTCTACTGTTGTGTACATTGTAGTTTCTCTTTATTAGTACCTAAGAACAATTAACTTATTTAAGCAGGAGATGTGGCAAAAAAATATATATCTAATGATCCTCACATGATTATCATACAAGGATATACAGTCAGGTCAAGTCAAGTCAAGTCAAGTAGGCTTTTATTGCCATTTCAACCATATACAGTTTAGTACACAGTGAAATGGAACAAGGTTCCTCCCAACTACTCCAACAAACTAACCAGCTAACTAAGAAATCTGATTAGCAGTGACAAGCCAAAAAAATAAAAAAGACCATGTAGTTGAGGGAAAATATTATGACCTTACATGAGGACATGAGGACCCTTACACGGGTCTCAAGAGGAACCAGTGTTCCACCCATTCAGACCTATATTGATTGTTTTACGGATTCAACTTAATAAAACATTTTTGTAATAAAGACTTTCATTTGGGGTTTCAGCTATAATGGGGATTCAAGTGCCAATTGATTGATTATATTCTGAGACAGGGCAAAATGGCAGTTGCAGAAGCAAAATGAAATAAAACTATGGGTACAACATCTTGTTAAATCACGAATTTTAATTCATGTTTACAATACAATGGAGGTGGCACAGTGGCCCTGCACCTTCAGGGTAGGGGTTCAATTCACGCCTCTGTGTGCATGGAGTTTGCATGTTCTCCCTGTGCTTTATGGATTCCCTCTGGATACTCTGGTTTCCTCCCATAGTCCAAAGACATTAGGCTAATTGGCGTTCCCAAATTGCCAGTAGTGTGTGTGTGTGTGTGTGTGTGTGTGTGTGTGTGTGTGTGTGTGTGTGTGTGTGTGTGTGTGTGTGTGCTCTTCAATTAATTGGCACTCTGTCCAAGCTGTACCCCGCCTCATGCCCTAAGTCTCCTGGAATAGGCTCCAGGCCCCCCACGACCCTGAATACAGGATGAAAGCGGTATAGACGATGAGTGAGTGGGTGAGAATACAATGGAGAATCATGCTTCGTTTCAACAAATGTGGATGACTGGAACTTTGCACAGCTTTGGAAGGCTTTTCTATCTCACTGCCTGTGGATGTGCTTCATTGTGAGGACCACTGATCAATTGCTCAACTATAGATACGGAAATCTGCTTGCTTTTAATTTTTGAATGCTCTAGAAAGCAGATAAACAATGATATGTCATTCTGAAATAAAATCAAAAATATCTATCATAAATCTAAATATGATAAATGCAATGATAATGGACTAAATTGTCAAGCTAAAATAGCAATGGGTGGTTTTCTACTAACTCTCTACAGATATGCTGGGAGTTGATTGATTGATTGATTGATTGATTGATTGATTGATTGATTGATTGATTGATTGATTGATCACTCCTTGTTTTATTAGTTATGGGTTCCGGGCACGGTGGTGTAGTGGTTAGCACTGTCGCCTTGCACCGCCAGGGTCCGGGTTCGATCCCCGGCCAGGCCCGTTTCCCGTCTCTGTGTGCATGGAGTTTGCATGTTCTCCCCGTGCTTGGTGGGTTTCCTCCGGGTACTCCAGTTTCCTCCCACAGTCCAAAGACATGTAGGTTAGGCTAATTGGCGTTCCCAAAAAATTGCCCATAGTGTGTGAATGAGTGAGTGTGCGTGTGTCTGTGCCCTGTGATGGATTGGCACCCTGTCCAGGGTGTATCCTGCCATGTGCCCTATGTCTCCTGGGATAGGCTCCAGGCCCCCCGTGACCCTGAATACAGGATTAAGCGGTATAGATGATGAGTGAGTGAGTGAGTGAGTTATGGGTTCCTTGAGCCACCTTCAAAAGTGTAACCATATCCTGGCCTGAAAGAATTTATTGATCTTCGTTAAAACCTGATTTCTGTTTCCATGTCTTCTAAATTTCTGGCAATTTGCATTAACCACTTTTTCACAATCCAAATCACCAATAAGGGTGAGTGTATTTTTGTAGTTTAAAAGCATTGGACATGGCATGGATCTGAAATATGGCTCTTAATGCAATTTTGATAACTTACTGTATATTACCATATGTTTGTCTTTAATTTTAGAGGAATCATTTTTCTGACTACCTTTGTGCACCCTTCTGCACATACAGTATACAGTATGCACACAGAAACACACACACACACACACACACACACACACACACACACACACACACACACACACACACACACACAAACCCACACACATATGCTCACACATACGCACATGCTATAGACCCAATGCCAATCCAGAATTCATACATATCAACACCCCATTCTGCAATTGTGGCAGCAGTTGCCTTGGTAACAGTCGTCTTTGTTAAAACCAGGCAAGATTTTTAAACTGAGTGAAAGGACTGGCATCTTGATTACACATTTATTATTTTTTTATGCATGTGCCTTTTTGCACAAAATACATTGTTTCTCATTTTTAATTAGATTTCGATTCACATATAGCAGTCAATCCTTTTTCTCTGTAGAAATATCATAATTATTACATTTTCTCAGTTTAAATCACTGCAAACCACTCACACTTTTTAAATGAAACCATGGTCTTCATTATATTTAACTTAATTTAAAAAAAAAAAGCACTGAATGCCTACATGAAACATTGAATACGCTGATTGTCTTATAACTTATGGAAGTTATGGATGGAACGGCATGTGGGTCATTATGTTTACTTACCCAATAAAAATCTTTGAACAGTGTTACGTTTAAAAAAACTTTTTCTCTAGCATTTGTAATGTTGATTGTGGCTCGAGCAGTTCTAGTAACAGTGGCTGATATTTTTAGTCTGGCTTATGCAATGCCACCTATTATATAAATGCTGGCACATATTAAATAAATTCACAAACAATTTTGTTTTATTTAAGAAGTTTTAAGAATTTAACTAATGGAGATCCTGCGGAACGTTTTAACTGTCTATGTTTAGGGTCCGATGAATATAAAGTATCTACATAACCATACAGTACATGAGGCTAATATAATTTCAAATGTGTCCATATGAGATATCAGAAAATTGTCATGAACATATTTTTTTCTTAGTTGCATCGGCGCAATGTTCCATCTTGTGATTTATTCCATTTTAATTTAATCGCCAGCTTTCCGTGTAATTCTGTGGGGGAGTGTTGGTGGTGTGTTTCTGTGTGTGTTCCTGTTTCTGTGTAGGTGGTTTTTATCCCTA
The DNA here is from genome assembly GCA_011419295.1 of Clarias macrocephalus. NCBI lineage: Eukaryota > Metazoa > Chordata > Actinopteri > Siluriformes > Clariidae > Clarias > Clarias macrocephalus. Next base: position 93,137 of record JAAGKR010000481.1, on the reverse strand, counting down.
ATTCAAGAATGGCAGTTTAATTAACAGTACCCCCTACGTGCTTCCCACATGTCAATCTAACCACTGTAATTGGTCGCTTAGCTTTTACTGAGCATGCTCAGAATAAGCAGAAAAAGACATTTTAGGAGGTACCATGAAAAATGCAAGAACTCATGATTTTAAAGCATTCCATTAATTCATTAAGGGGAGGCATATAAATCTATAAATTTTATTCTCAAAAGGGGCCTTTTGATCTTTTTTCAACACTTTCTACTTTACAGTAGAAACTAGAAACAAACACCATAACCGCGCGCGCACACACACACACACACACACACACACACACACACACACACACACACACACACACACACACACACACACACACTTTATTTCAGCTATCTCTCCCCATATCTGTGTTACTCCCTGCTTTTATCTTCTTCCCTGCCCCTCACTGCAACACAGGACACTCATTAGGTCAACTACTCACAGCTGCATGCTCCTCCGAATCACATATGGTCCCTGACTCCGCCCTCCATTTATAAAGCGCCAGCTGACCATGCCATAACTGCCACGAAACCAAACAACCAAATGACAGGTACATACTGTACAGACACTGTTGTAATATAATGGAGTACAAATACTTTGTTACTGTTCTTCACATACAGTAGTATATCTACTTGATTGTAAGTTAATGCACCATATTGAAGTTGGTGATGTAAGGCCTGTTTTTTTTTGTTGCCAACTGCAAAGAGCAGAAAGCCCATGTCATCGTCACAGTTGAATCAATAATGACTGATCCCACCATGGAAGCACCTGCTGCAGACACTGCTGCTAATGTTACAACTCCGGTAACAGACGACTAACACCCTGTTGTCAGTGGTGAACTCGGGGAACCACCGTGGTGGTGACAAACAGTGTTGAATTTAGATATGGGAAACATGGACAGCTGCCCCATGTGGTATCTTGCCTGGGACAAGTGAGTGAGACGGGGTACTGCACTAGGAGTGTCGCTAGTTTAGTTGTACGAGATGTACTGTAGAAGGAAGTGGCTAAGTAGACCTCACCTTAAGTCTTCCAAAGTGGAAAAGCAACTGCATGGGGGGAGCAGGGGAAGAAAGGCACAGATCTATCTCTGTAAAGCAATGCAATTAGTAAAATCAATCACACTGTGAAATGCTACCGAATTAACCACATTCATAATGTTGTGAACGTTATGAATTACCTGAGTAAATACAAAAGGCAGTTTTTAAATGATCATTTCAAAGGGAAAGCTGTTCAAACCTGCCTGGGCCTATGTAAAAAAGTAATTACCCCCTAAACCTAATAACTGGTTGTCCCACCCTTTGAGGCAACAACTGCAATGATGAGCTTGCGATAACTGGCAAAGAGTTTCACATCACTAAGAAGGAATTTTGCAGAATTGCTTTAATTCATCCACGTTGGAGGGATTTCATGCATGAACGGTCTGTTTAAGGATCTCAATCAGATTTGAGTCCAGACTTTTTTTTTGAGCCATTCAGAAATGGACTTGCTCGTGTGTTTAGGATCATTTTCCTGCTTTGTTAGCCAAGTGCACTTGAGCTTGAGGTCATTCTCTTTCAGGATTCAGTTTAGCAGGTTGTCCAGGTTCTGAAACTGAAAAGCAACCCCAGACCATCTCACTTCTACCAACACCTTTCACTGTTGGTATGAAGTTTTGTTTTTATGAAACGCTGTGTTAGTTTTATGTCAGATGTAATGGGATGCAAAAAAAAAAAAAAAAACTTCTAAAAAGTTAAACTTTTGTCTCATCATTCCACAAAATATGTATTTACTCCAAAATCTTGGGGATAATCAAGATATTTTTAGCAAATGTGAGATGAGCCTGTGTGTTGTTTTTGGTCGGCAGTGACTTTCACCTTAGGACTCTCAAACGGATGCCATTTTTTCCCCAGTCTCTTTCTTATTTTTGGATCATGCACTGACCTGGCGGCATGGTGGTGTAGTGGTTAGCACTGTCGCTGTGCACCTTCAGGGTCCGGGTTCGACACCCGGCCAGGCTTGATTCCCGCCGTCTCTGTGTGCATGGAGTTTGATGGGTTTCCTCCCAAAGACCAGCAGATTAGGCTAATTGGCGCTCCCAAATTGGCCATAGTGTGTGAGTGAGTTTATGTGTGCGTGCCCTGTGATGGTTTGGCACCTTTGTCCAGGGTGTACCCCACCTCGTGCCCTAAACCTCCTGGAATTGATTCCAGGTAACCCTGAATACATGATAAAGCGGTAGATGACGATGAGAAAGTGCATGAACACTGACCTTAACTGAGGCAAGTGAGGCCCACAGTTAGATGTGTCCTGGGTTCTTTTATGAGCTCCTGTATAAGTCGTTGTTGTGTTCCTGGAGTAATTTTGATAGACTGGCCACTCCTGGGAAGCTTCACCACTGTTTCACGTTTTATTCATTTGTGGATAATATATATATATATATATATATATATATATATATATATATATATATTATAGATAGAATAGATATTAGATTCACCATGCCATGCAAAAAAAAAAAAATTCTGGAATGATGTGAGGAAAGTGTCAAAGTATTCAAGGTCTTTATTTATCCTCCAAATTTTCCAGATCTCAATCCAATCAAGCATCTGTGTACAGGTATGCAAATGTTTTTTCTGTAATTTATTCATTTATTAATTTTAAAGGTATGTTTTGGAATAGTGAATGGTTTTATACATACTAATATAGACATGATAAACATGTATAACAAAAGTTGTACTGAATGTAATATGGTGTATTAAAGATAACAAATGTGTACAGGACAGTAACTGATTTGTTGCAAGATGAAATAATCCTCTGGTAGCCAGTACATACCAAAATGTTGCTGTTATTCTTTCGGATGCTCCCGTTGAGGGGGTCGCCACAGCGGACAATCCACACGATTTGGCACAAGGGATGCTGTTTCTGATGCAATTCTTCTGTTTTATTTGGGTTTGGAACTTTCAATGCATCCAGTGGCTGGGGTTTGGGCATTGGTTGAGAACTGAACACAGGCCTCCTGCATGGCAGGTGAGAAACCTACCACTGAGCCACCAATGCCCCCAAGTAGAGTACATACCCGAATAACCTTCCAAATCTATCCAATAAAATGTTGGGCAGCATGGTGGGGCAGTATGTAAAATTGCTGCTTGACAGTTAGAGGATTACTTGTTTAATCCTGAGTTTGGGTGCATGTTAGATTTTTTCAGTTTCTTCCTGTGTTCATGTTGACGGTTACCATCGTTCAAACACATTCATGTAGGCCGACCGATTATCATAGCTAGCCCCTAAGTATACCATTCACACACATAATAAATAAATAAATAAATAAATACATCCTGGGACACAAGTGTTCCTGGGATAGTATCAAGAAAAACTGATTGAGGATTAAATTAAATTAAATTTTATTTATATAGAACCTTTAACAATGGTCCTTGTCACAAAGCAGCTTTACAGAAACAAAAGAAAATTAGGGAAATGAGTGTGAAATTTGTGAGAAAACATGTATGGATCAAAATGATCATCAGCATTACAGTGGAAACTAATACCATGTTTATGAATTATGTTACTCAGAGGAAGCATGTAAAGGGAAAATAGCAATGCGCCTAAAACCGAACCCTGTGGAACACCTAACTTCACTTTATAACATGCATAATACAGAAAGTCCCCAACATATGAACATATTCATATTCATACTTTCACTATTGTCTCCATCGTTATTGCTTGGCACTTCTTAGAAGTACAAGATTCTTCGTAGCTGCTTCTATGCTTGCTTCCGGACATCCTGCATGTACTGCACGTAACAATGTACACCGGATATGTGATCTAACTTCTGCGATTGAACGTGCGTGAATGCATGTTCGTATATTCAAAAGTTTGTAACACGAATGTTTGTATGTAGGGGACTTACTGTAATTAGTCAAATAATAGCCAGGCGATGGCCTTTCACCTACTTCCTACTACATTTTCAAATTTATGAAGGCGAATACTATGATCAATGGTGTTAAAATAGGTCTGATCACAGGCCAGATGAACAAATAAATAATGTCACATATTCATGTCACTATACCACTGTAGACATCTGTATAACACATTCCTCAACACATTTATGCACTTCTGGTTAGATGCTAACTGCATTTCATTGGCTCTGTACATGTACAGTACTTTGCACAATTGCAATAAAGTTTAATCTAAACTAATCTAAACATGGCAATCATACAGACATGTAATTCACTCTGTTTCCTGTAGATGGCACCAGTCTAAATCCTCATCATTTAGAACACCGGAAATAGGGAATTTAATTTGAAAGTCTGCGCCTGCGCAGTTGAGTGCCGTTCAGCCGTTGCCATTGTGACACTGGACAGAAACAAGAGACGCGCTAGTGTTATCTTGCTGCAGTCAGTCATAAAGTGGATTGTATTTACCGCAGTATACCGCAGTAGAGATGGCAAACCGAAACCTGAAGCATGTAAACATCCAGAACAGCTCGACATCCCCAAAGCCGCAGAATACCAACCGCAACACGGAGTCTCCGTCCGCGGAGCGCGTGCAGAAGATGGAGGGAGCGACGCCATCGCCTAAAGTGACGAGTCCGCAGCCGGAGGCGGAAAGCAGCGGCGAGCCTCGCGAGGTGACTTTGGACCTGAAGAGCTTCAGGAAACCGGGCGAGAAAACATTCACGCAGAGGTGCAGACTGTTTGTCGGTAATCTTCCCACTGACATTACCGAGGACGACTTCCGAAAGCTGTTCTCCAAATATGGCGAGGCGAATGAAGTGTTCATCAACAGAGACAGAGGCTTCGGGTTTATCCGACTGGTAAGAGCACATAGCCGGTTTTTTTTTATTTATTTTTTTTAACTGGTACAGATATATTTCTTTCTTTCTTTGGGTAATTACGTTTGATATTCGTCAAGAAACCGGATTAGAGTTTCCTATTTGCAGAGACAAATATTTCGGCTGTGCACGTTTAGGGTCATTTAGTTATATTTGTTGTGGTCGGGTAGATTAGCTAACTAGCTTTATTAGCTTTATTTATTAGTTTTGTGTACAGAAGAGAGTCTCGTGTCATCTGGAACAAACTACACGTTAGACTGCAGTACCTCACTAAGCTTGCTGGAGAAAGTAGACAGACTGGTTCATCTGTACATGTCTTTTAACTGTAGTACAATGTTTTGCTATAACAGCTATAATGTACATTACTACATCACTATATATACCATATCTCTATTACCAAATGCATCTTCTGTTTGTTTAACACATTGTTTATTTATTGTAAAGAGGCCACTTATGCACTTATGTTTAGATGCGAACTACATTTCATTGGCTCTGTACATGTGCTCTGCACATTGACAATAAATTTTAACCTGATCTAATTTAATCCTTAATCAAATGAGTTAAATCAACCCCCACACGCACACGTTACATCAAACTTATCTCCATATAAGCCTTAAAATGTTAACATACTATTTATTAAAGCAAACCATTTATTTAAAAAGTGCATGTGTATAGGCAAATTTTATTTATAGAGCACAATTTTAACACAACCGTAATTGATTCAGAGTGTTTTACAATAAAAGACAAAAATAACCAATAAGTGTAAAACTAAGTGTCCAAAACAATTAAAATGTAAATACATAAACATGACTTCAACTATTCAAAGTACAGACACAGCATCAGTCAAATGCTGAAGAGTAAAAAAAAAAAAAAAAGTCTTTAAGCTAGATGCATTTAAATGCATCCAATGATGTTCAAAAGTCGACTGTTCCACCGCTTTGGGTCGATGCACTCGGGAAAAGTGGATCACCTTTTGTTTTACATCGCGAATGAGGAACAGATGAAAGTAACTTCTGTAGGCAGAAGTCTACATTTGAATGAGTTTCTAAAAACAGTGGCTAAGCTGCCACCATGTCCATTTGGTCTAAGAGTGATGGAGAGAGAACAGTCGGGGGAGGGGGGGTAGCTCACCAAGAGATGAAATGTCATAAATAAAAAGGACGGGAATCGCATGTCTCCATGATATTATGATGACACCTAGGTTGTGTTTTGATTTATATTGCGATTCTGTGAGTATCATATACTCGCACATTTATTATATGACCATCGTTTAACTGCCTGTTGGGGTGACTCGCTTGCCTGAGCTGACAGACGACCATGATTGGCTGTAGAGCCGTGAATGACGTGAGAGCGCCAAGTGTCTCGAATCCGCCCCTGCAAGAATCTGCGACAGCTCGGCCAATCCGCTCTCTTCTGGCCCTCGGCTCTGGGAGCTGTTCGGGATAGCAGATTCCCGAGTGATGGTGTAGCATCGGCTCCGGGAGGCTACAGCATCACTCCGGAATCGAACTTGTGATCTCTGGATGATAGACTATTATATATATCTTTTTGAATAAAAAGTCAAAAGTCTATAAGTATAGCACCTTACAGCAGCTTACCCATAGATGCACTCTGAGGTAAAAAAATTTTTTTTATTGGGTATTTAATGCAAGTATTATTGAATACTGTTGAGATAAACCTTCCAAAAGCGGCCTGATCCTTGACATCCTCGTAGCTACGGTATTTACATCCATGGCAGTGACTAGTGACGCACCAGTTCCACTTTTTGGCACAAATACAATGATTTTCTTTTCTGTACTTAATACTGAGCCAGTTTGAGTACTTTTCAGAACACCCCTACATCTAAAATCAAATAAACCTGCAATTGTTTCACAAGTGTGTGAACCCCAAAACTACTTTGCAGATAGAAAGACTCTCAATGGAGTAAAATCCTCATCATACAGGCTGTTGATGTGCTTCAGGAGCCTTAAGCAGCTTTGCAAGTACCGCCTTTTTTTCTTCTTCTTTTTTTACTTTTTTTGGAGGATCAGGGACATTTTTATATTTTATCACAAGCGATGGTGCTTATTGAAATATTCTTCTTTACTCTAAATACATTTTATTGGCCACACATTGTCTCCTCTCTTTTATTTATAAATTTTTTGGTGGGGGAAGGGGGGGCCTTTAGTGTCATAGCAACTGCTCATAAGCAATGACAGTGTCGCCATCTTGCTGAAGTTGCGACATAAACTGCACAAAAACATGTTAAATTTAAATGAAGATAACTCCATTTGTCACCACAGTTAATGGTTAACAGTTGACAGTTAAAGGACTTATATTATATTATAATTTAATCGTCTATCCCCAGTAGACGTGTAAATGTGTAAATTTACTGTCATTTGTCATTATTCTCTTGGCACTTGTGATTCATTTGAAAATAATACTGTCTTGCAAAAAATTATGTTTACATTCACACTAAGCTATATCTCTAACTGTAACACAAGTGAGAAGGCGGCCATCAAAAAAGAGCTATTCTGCAGACTTGTAATCTGAACTGCAGATTATAAAGTATGTAGCCGAAAACAGCAATTGAGCAGCAGAAAGAAAGTTTGGAATGGCTGAAACATTAGTCAGGAATGGGCACAAAGCAAAGGCAATGCTTAATGCTATGGGGGGAAAAAGGCTAATTGTGAAATGAAAGCTAGATGACCTGAAATGAAGGAAGTAGTCCACAAACGGGTCCTTGAACAGTGTGCAGCTGGCAGAGGCTTATTAACTGTGTCGTTGTCAGGGAGATGAATATTAATGATTTCGCAGGCGGATCTTCCTGGTGCTACCGCTTCATGCAATGCGAACACTTGTCAATTTGAGCACGGACCCCATTGACGGTTTTCAAGCCTTCATAGAAAAGGAGATCACTGCACACAATGTGGCACCTGATCATATAATGAACATGGATGAAGCATCACAATTTTTGATATACCTGTGAACCGAAGTATCAGAAAGGAGGCCCTGAAGAGTGTGAGCATCATGACAACTTGTCTTGAGAAGTCACACTTTAATAGCCTGTTGTGGAGACGGCTTGAAATTGCTGCCAGTAGTCCTTTTATAAAACAATTCCAAACACCAGTAGTCCTTTTTATAAAACAATTCCAAACGCTGAATTCCCATCCACTGGGATCCACAAATTAACACGAGGCTCCAGTCCTTGAAAATCAAAAACCTATTGTTTAATTGGTGTAGTCTTGTAATGGCGTTAAAGAGTTGCGGGTGATTGTCAGCTTAACATTAGTTCAGTGCTGGTTGCAGTAGGATGTATAAATAAACAAATCATAAAATGTTAATGATGTATGATGTTTATAGGACTGTTGTATAAAAGTATCACACTTGGTGTTGCTGTTGTACTAAATATCAGCACAGCTATGTGGATATATTTGGAACGGGGTCATTGCAAAAATTCACCACATTACAGTCGTGCTGATATTCAGTAATCAATTTTATATAATAAAAAATACAAACCTGTTTAAAGCGGTGTGGTTTAACTTAACTATAAATTTGAATTATGAATTTCCCACGATTGTCAATTTTGAAAGTTAAAGTTTACAGTCCCAAAATTTACCTAGTTTACAGTCGAAACCCAGAGTTATCATGCACCATAGTCAAAAACATTTAAACTCAGTTTTTCATGCTTCCTGACATTTAATCCTAGTAAACTTTCCCTGTATTATGTCAGTTAGGATCTATACTTTTATTTTAGAAATGCTGAATGTCAGAATAATAGTAGGAACAAAGATAGTTCTCATTCATCACATTCTCTGTGGGTCAGAAGTTTATATATTCTTAGTTAGTATTTGGTACATTCAAATCGTCCAACTTGGGTAGAAGCCTTCCACAAGCTTCTTACAATATGCTGCTCCTGACAGAACTGGTGTAATCAGGAATGTCAGCCTTCTTCCTCTGACACACACTTTCAGTTCTGCCCTCAATTTTTTATTATTATTTTTTATTTTTTTACCACAACTTTGGAAGTATGCTTAGGCTCATTGTCTGTTTCAAAGAACAATTTGCAACCAAGCTTTAACTTCCTGGCTGATGTCTTGAAATGTTCTTTCAGTTTATAACCATTGTTTGGATTTTTTTCCTTTGTTTGGCACTTTTGGAGGACTGACTTCTTCCTTGCTTAGCAGCCTTTCAGGTTACGTCAATATCTTTCTTGTTTTACTGTGGATATGAATACTTTTTTTTTTTTACACCTGCTTTCTTCAGCGTCTTCACAGGATTCTTTGCTTTTGTTGCTTTTTGAAAAAGTATGCATCTTCTTCCTGAGCAGTGTGATAGCTGTGTGGTCCCACAGTGTGGTATTGCTTGTACAGATGAATGTGGTACCTTGAGCCATTTAGAAATTGCTTCCAAGGATGAACCAGTCCTTCTGGAGGGCCACTTTTTTTCCTGAGGTCTTGGCTGACTTATTTTTTTTTTTTATCCATCTATCTATACATCTATCCATCTATATCCTAACTGACTTGCCAACACTACAGTTTAAGAGTTTCCCCACACATTTGGTATACAGTGGAACCTCGGATTGCGAGTAACATGGTTTACGAGTGTTCGTTAAACCGAGCTAAGATTTGTAATAATTTTTCATTAGGAAACCGAGCAAGTATTAGTTTACGAGCGCCGAGTATCATGCTTCACACATGCGAGTCTTATTTTGACACTGAGCGTCACTCTCTCACCTCCCCCCCTCCTCCCACGGCTTCGCAAACACACAAACTCTGCTTGTGCGCGCGCAATTTGACACTGACACACACGCACAGATGCTCTCTCGCCTTTTCACCTCTTCCCCGGCTTCACAAACACAGAAACTCTGCTCTGTCGCGATTCTTTTTAAAGGTAGGGTGCTGGTTCATTTGTTTTGTTTTTTTCTTTGTTTTTTTTTTTCTTTGTTTTTTTTACTTTACAGCAGTGATTCCCTTAGTATGCGCTCACGCTAGGTCAGAGAGATTTCTTTTTTTTCCTGTTAAAACTGTTTCCCTGTTTGTGTGTCCGTTTGTTGTGAAACTTAAGTGATTCCTTTAGTATGCGCTCATGCCAGTCTCGCTTTTTTCTGTTAAAACAGTGTTTCCGCTGTGTTTATGCGCTTGTTGTGAAACTTAAAAAGTGAGTCTGTCAATATACGCTCATACCAGTCTTAAAGATTTATTTTTTTCCTGTTAAAATGGTGTTTCCGTTGTGTGTGTGTTTGCTGTGAATCTTAAAAAGCGAGGTGAGGAGAGGGAGGAGGAGTGTTACTGTGTAAAACGAGGCGAGGGAAGGGGCTAATTCCACACACACACACACACACACACACACACACACACACGGTGCCTGCGCGCACCAACGGAAACACTTATCTGTCAGGATTTATTTGTACTTTTTTTAAAAGGTAAGGTGCAGACTAATTTGTTTTATTTTCATTTTATAGATTGTATTAATTATTTTTATGTATTCATTTTTTGGGGCTGTGTAACGAATAATATGAGTTTTCATCATTTCTTATGGGAAATGATGATTTGGTTTACGAGTGTTTTGGAATACGAGCCCACTTCCGGAACAAATTATGCTCGTAATCCAAGGTTCCACTGTACTTGGGTGGGCTGCTCAAGTATATTTGCCGAGCCTTGTTGAAAATCTGTCTGGGAGAACTGTTCCATCCACGATAGAGTAAAAAATAATCAAAAATAATAATAAAACGCCAGATGTGTCAAGACATAAAACTGTGCAGCTGGCTTTTCTGATATGTCATGTAGAACTAAAGTTGTCATAACTTTTAAAACCTGAAAATTGTACTACTACTGGAATATGGGAATGAAGTCACAAAAATGTAAAACTCTCAAAAGAGTCATGTCTGTATATTTGGCTAAAATGAAAGAAAACTTAGTTCATCATATTGGCTAGATCGTGCTGAAAAAAGGATATGTCTAAGGATAACTCTGGATCAAAGGATTTCCCAATCTTGACCCCATTTTATATTTATTAAAACATAGTAATGCAGATGAGATAAAATGCTCTGGCGTTTAAGGGCTACGTACTCTGACAAACAGTGCCATCTGTGTACACCAAAGGATGTTTAGTGTTTAGCTCTTAGTTTAGATCTTATTCTTCACATGTGACTAGATAGAGGGGAAAGTTTGTAAGTTGGATCTCTGAATTGTGGAATTAATAGAAATATCAAATAAATCAAAATATTGCTTTAAAGGCCATATGTATTTATTGTTGGTTGTATGTAGTTTACATACATATTGTACATATTGTTGCATGTACTGCAGGCTTTGTGCTGGCAGGTTATGCCGGGAGTTGACATGAAACCTATGTAGTGGTAAAAAAAAACTTTTGATGACTTGTCTAGGTGTATAAAAACTTGCGTATGCACAAAGTGGACAGTTAATATACATCACAATGTATAAATGCCAGATTTGAATTGGGAACCCTGATATTACCAGACGATTGATTGCTGACCTTGTTGAAACTAAATACACACAATATTCAATACTCCTAATTGAATATTGAATTTGATTTTGCTGTCTCTCTCTGGCTCTAAGCTAAAGCTATACTCAAACATGATTGCCCCAATTTAAGCCAACCACTGCACACACCATCATTTAATGTTAAATGATCTGCTACAAATCAACCTGGAATTTTCCAAAGTTCTACAGTACTACACAGTTCAACACAGAAGTTACATGAAATTTAATAAAGTGGTCTCTGCACACACACGGTTTATCTAACAGGGCTTCTTAAGAAAAGCCTGTTTGTTTTCTTTTTTTTTTTGCTTTGCATTTTTACCCCTTATGTGTTACATTTGGTACTCGATAAAAGCTTCTTGTCTGCTCTTGCTTTGATCAATTTGAGCAACTGTTCATAACTCAAACCAGAGGCATTTTGAAAGTTTGTAGTAGTGCTTGCTGTGTAGAAACTGCGCGAGCCTCACCATCAGCCCAGGAGCACATATTGTTTCATAAAAATGTTATGATAAAATACAAAGTCTGTCCTGTAATGCTGTCCCGATGGTGAATAATATTTATTTCGGAAACTCAACAAAAGAGTTCACAGTCCAATACAGTGGAAAACAGCTCTGAGGCAAAATTGTGTCCGGGATTCCCTTCACGATTTAAAGCCACAGAGATAACATTTCACTGCGAGATTCATTTCCTTTGGTGCAATTATGGCCATATGATGGCAGGGTGGGGGAAAGGGAATGGAGATTTAGTCAAGTGGATTGGTGTGCTTTACATTTGCAACAAAGGTGTATAAGACTCACTTTGTCAGACCTAAGGGACAAATCAGACTTACAAACGTACTCCCTGAACGGAACTCATTCGTAAGTCGGGGACAACCTGTATTGCGCCAGTAAGATGAAAGCATAATAATGTAATAAGTATACTTATCATTTTCACTTGAATTCAAGCAGTCTTGGCAGTATATTCCTTTTTATTTCAACATTTCTTTTTATCTTTTTATAGGAAACAAGGACATTAGCAGAGATTGCCAAAGCGGAGCTGGATGGAACAGTGCTGCGGAACAGGCCAATACGTGTCCGGTTTGCCACACACGGAGCTGCTCTCACAGTTCGAAACCTTTCACCAGTTGTTACCAATGAGCTCCTGGAGCAGGCATTTTCACAGTTTGGGCCAGTGGAGAGGGCAGTTGTAGTGGTAGATGATCGTTGCAGACCCACAGGTAAAGGCGTTGTCGAGTTTGCCAATAAGCCTGCTGCGCGAAAGGCTCTTGACCGATGTGCCGATGGAGCCCTTTTACTTACCACGCAAGTTCTTTTCGATTCAGATAATCTCTTTAATTTATTGTTTTTATTAAGTTGTGGTGTCATTAAATTACTTAATTATCTTTGGTTTTTTTTTTTCTGGTTTGTCCTTTCAGGTCTCCACGCCCAGTTATTGTTGAACCGACAGAGCAGTTTGATGATGAAGATGGCCTGTCAGAAAAATTATTGCAAAAGTCAGCCCAATATCACAAGTAAGATATTTGTTTTGTGTGTCAAAATATGATGTCAAGTCTATGGAGCAAAAGACAATAGGCAGTTAATATGGGACTTATCAGCATTACTACCTGCCCATGTAGGGAAAGGGAGCAGCCCCCACGCTTCGCCCAGCCAGGCACCTTTGAGTTTGATTACTCGTCACGTTGGAAGGCTCTTGACGAGATGGAAAAGCAGCAGCGGGAGCAGGTGAACAGGAACATCCAAGAAGCCAAGGAGAAACTGGAGGCTGAGATGGAGACAGCAAAACATGAGCACCAGCTCATGATGATGAGACAAGGTATTAATGCAGAACATTGGTACTCACCTTTTAAGTTAATGAAACAAAGTAAAACAGTGATGCATTCCACTGATTTAAACACAAAATAATAATAAAGTAAAAATGTTTTTTTTTTACACCAGATCTTATGCGTCGTCAAGAAGAGTTGCGGAGACTGGAGGAATTAAGAAACCAGGAGCTGCAGAAGCGCAAACAGATGGAGATGAGGTACAACTGAGTGCCAGATTAAAAGCAATGTTTAACGAATTTAAGTTGCAGTAGTCTTTAAAGTTTAGAGGCAGAAGGCTGTAGTACACTGGTTGTCTATTTTAGCTAATCGCAACGATACTGATTACTTTCTAAATTTCTGCTGTGGATTTTTAGACATGAGGAAGAGAGGCGGAGACGTGAGGAGGAAATGATGCGCCACAGAGACCCGGACGATATGAGACGTCAGACGGATGCTTTTAAACCTGGCTTCATGGATAATGTAAGTACCAAACGTGCTTAATTTTCTTAAACAAAGGGTATTTAGAGACTTGCCGCATGTTCCCGCCATTGTAGTAGTGATAAAATCAGCCATAACATTATGACCACAGAAAACTGAGGTGAATCAATTTATCTAATTTTAAAGGCACTTGGAAAGATGGAATTTGTTAGGCAGAAAGTGAACATTTTGTCTCTGAAGTCAATGTGTCGGAAGCAGAAAAGCACCCATATTGCACATGTGAGCATCAGAACTGGACCAATAGAAGAAGTTTAATGCATCATGAATTTTTTCACATCATGTGGAAGACAAGGGCATGAAGGTGAGAACAGTGAGTGTGAAGTGTCAACTTGACCTCTAAATTTTCCAGATCTTAATCCAACTGAATCATCTGTAAGGTGTGCTAGAAAAACAAGTTCCATGGAGGCCCCACCTCAAACCGTACAGGAATGAAAAGATCTGCAACTGATGGTTTGGTGCCAAATACCACAGCACACCTTCAGAGGGCTAGTGGAGTCTGTGTGCATATTGACGGGTCAGGGCTGCTTTGGTGGCAAAAGAGCGACCTACTTAATATTAGGGGGGGGTCATCATAATGTTATGGCTGATCGGAGTATATATAATATGGAAATGATATGGCGGATCTGGAAACTACTGTAGAATTAGCCATATTTATACAAGCTGTTTGTGTATTAAATTAATTTGAACTTGAATAAATATGATCTGTCACAAACCTTCCTAAGCAAACACTTAAGTGGTTTTAATCTTTGTGTACCATCTGAGTCGGTTACTTGGCCAATTATGAAAGTGCATTTGCACAAGGTGAAAGCAGTTTGTCTTTTTGCCAAAGCTGTTGTATTTTATAAAGCAAGTTTGCCTGAATAATTTTGTGTGTGAACCAGTTCTCAATTAAAAACTCACCTATTTTAATGATTTAAAATAATTGAATCAACCAAAAAATATTGATTAAATCATATAATATAATATAATATAATAATCACAGCTGAAATAAAAGGCAACACGGAAAATTGTATAAGAAGCTGCACTGCTGTGGTCTTTACATTGCATTCTGTGTAAGATTGTTTGATTGAGTTCATACCTTTAACCTCAATTACTTAAATGTAGTTTCACATAACATTCAAATCTGCTGTGCAATAATTTTAAAGTTTTTGTTGAATCTGAAAACTACCTAGCTACTGATTGTCCAGTTAGCAGTCCGGTCCATATACATGTTTTTACGTTTCTCAAAACTGCCATCAGCTCATACATGTTTTTATATAATTTTTTAAAAAATATATTTACACTATAAAGTCACATTTAGAAAAAAAAAAAAAGAAGCGAAATTATTCTATATTTAATAGTGTTTCTCTTGGCATTTTTCTTAGTGGGCTTCATGCGTCTTCATCCAAGTATCATTGAGACAGTTAAAAAAAAAAAAAAAATAAAAAAATAATTCAAAAGTTTAATGAACATAATAAAACTTGTAATAAACATTGTTGCTTGGTATATTGGCTGTAAGAATCCTATTACATTTTTATGATTTTGTATGTGTTAGGACTTGTTTCCTTTTAGTTAACAATTAAAGGAAAAGTCATAAAGTTCATAAAATAAGTTTTTCCACCATGGTATGTCATCAGTTTTTGAGGTGCACCAATTTAGTAGGAGGGGAAAAAAAGCCTGGGCATCCATCAAAAAACTGTGCATGATCTATTCTCACTGTTATTGTTGCTTGCCTGTTGTACATGCTTAATCGTGCAGCACATCAATTTTCAAATCATTTTATTTATATATACAGCATTTTTTTTTTGTCAAATATGAGGTCACCATAGGTTATGATTTATCTTGGACCTCAATACACAAAAGGCTTGTGTACAGTCTTTCAGTCCAGGGCTCTATGTACAAAGTAATGCCTGAAGAACTATGATGGCGTGCAACTATATATGCTTTAATTCGGGCATTTATTTGAGAGAGCTTTGCCGTGGCCCTAATAATCATTTGAACTGTGGCACCCCAAGTCCGGGGGGAAAAAACAGTACTTGAATATGTTGCCAGTTATTGCTGGAAATCTGGCAGCACCAAGTTGTATCATGCTTTTAATTAAGTTTTTGCATTAGATTTAGTAGAGTGTCGTGTGACATCGCACCTACCATGTGAATGTATGTGTTAGACAGCTTATACAGATATATAGACACACTTCTATGAAAAAAAAAATCCTTTTTTCATAACTGACCCTTCTATACAGGCATTGTCCACTTTAATAGGTATACTTGTTCATTTATGCAGGTGCATTTGTCCCATCATGGGACCATGAAGCGAAAAGTTAAGAGCAGAACAGGTAATATTCGCACCAATAAAAAAAACTTTTATTGATTTATTTATTTTTTGTAACTTTAATTGTGGTATGAATGTTTGTGCCAGATGATTCAGGAACCAATGATCTCCTGGGATTTTGACCCAGTCTCTAGAGTGCTCCGAACCACTAGTTATTAGGACATATTAACTGGTATAACTTTTTATAATAACTGTGGGCAGAACAGCACCCTAGCATGCATACAACGAGCATCAAGGTGAGGTCAAATCCCAGACTCGGACCTGAAGTCCGATGAATCAGTATATATTAAATAAATGGCGAGTAGAATGAGTAGAACGCCAAAACAACAAATGATTTGAAATGAGCCCAGTGGTGGGAAAAAGATGCTTCAGATTCAGATACGACCAAGTTGTATAAAGGTGTTATATAGGCCATACGAGTTTGACCCATGCACATTTATCGAAGGGTGAGTAACCTCCGAAATGTCAGCACCGTAGCACTAATCTGACTATAACGCATATACTTTTGATCTGCCCAAGTTTTAATGCCATGAGACAACGATTTCAACCAGAACAAACTTTTAAACAACTTATTCTACAAGATGAAAGCAGAAAAACTTTTACAATTTCGAGCAAAAGTGCATCTAAAGAACCTTGTATAAAATCTTATTATTCTGGCCGATGTTATAATCTAATATTTATTTATCCATTTGTTACATTTATTTTACTCCCTCTTAAAACCCTTACATTATATCTGTAACTTTGTATTATGATGTTTCGAATAAATTTGTTGAATGTTTGTGTATCTGCCATGAAATAGCTTGTGAAGCTGATATGGCAATAAACCCTAATAAAAACAAACATCAAGGAGAGTGTTCTACAACAGCACTAGATCATATTAGGTTCCACTTCCGTTAGCCATGAACGGGAGATAATTGTGAGCATATTGTGAGTCATCCACACTGGGTAAAATAAATAAATAAATAAAAACTTTTCTAGTCTTAAAGTGAGTCTGCCCCTGATAGCTTCATATTCCTATTCTTCTCTGAAAAGAGTGGATACCGATGTGGTCTTCTGCTGTTACAACCCATTCATCCACATTAAGGTTGTACATCCTGGGATTTTTTGCTCAGCTTGATTGTAAAGAATGATTGAGTTGCCATAGACTTCTGTCATCTCAGACCAGTCTGATTTCCTCTAATCTTTCTCATCACCAAGATGATTCAGGCTACAGACTCTCAGCACACATGCAATGTTCTTTTTCTTTTTCACACCATTCTGCATAAAGATTATTTTGTGTGAAAATCCCACATGATGTCTGGAAAAGTCAGACTAACCCATCTGGCAACAAGTAGTCGACGGTTAAAGTCCCAGAGATCGCACTTTCTCATTTTGATGATGTATGAGAGAAAGTTTCCTGTACCTGCATGTTTTTATGCATTATGTTTTTGCCATGATTGGATAACTGCATAAATTGAGCAGAGGCACAGGTGTGTATATTGATGTGGACAGTGATGCATATACAGTGGTGGTCCAAAGCATTGAGACAAAAGTGAAATTCAGTCCTTTAGTGACATTCTCAAATGTTTTACAATAATGCCAGTGTTTCCCACAGGTCTGAAATATACTTGCGGTAGTAGCCAATGGAAAGGGCTGATATTACCTGCCAGCACAAAAGTGGTCTACTACATACAACAAGCAACAAATAGCCATGACCTTTAATGTTCTGTTCAATTAAATTCACATGTCAGGGATTCAGAGATCCAACCTACAAACCCTCCTCTCCATCTACTAATATGTAAAGTGTACATATTGATCCATCTTTGGTGTACAATCAAGATTGTGTGCATCTGTGCTATTTCTCAGTCATTTTTTTGCTCGGTTAAGTTGTTTCTGTGATCACAAAATCAGAATAATATGCACAATTTCACAGTCCTGCGTTTTTGAAGCCTCATTCCAATATAATGGTAGCAGTAAAATGTACATGTTTTAAAAGTAATTATAACTTTGGTTCTTCCTGACATATACGTTTTAAGAGTTACATTTCCTGTTTTTTTTTTTTATCCTGTTTGTCATGCAAACTGTGTTTCTGTCCAAAGCATGTGCGATGTCAGTACGCCCTTCTTATTCTCTTTTACGGCTGCTGGCATCGATTGCATTTACTGGATTGCATATCCAGTGCACCGCTTTCGGCGTAGCAGAACAAACATGTATAGGAGCGGTAGCACAAGAAGGAACTGTCCACTACTAGTTAATTCCCAGATAGATTAAAAAGAAAGGGTGGGCAGATATTGGGTGACCATCGGTATATACATGTGTGGGGAAATATTGAATAACAATCAAAATAATAGGAATAATTTGTTATATTGTGCAATGAAAGCCTGGATAAAATGGCAGGGTTGCGTCTGGAAGGGCAACCGGCGTAAAAACCTGTGTTTTTGTGTGCTGACCGGATGGTTTGCTGTGGCGTCCCCTTGCCGGGAGCTGCCAAAAGACTAACAACAGCAAAATGCACTTAAGTTGCTATATAACAATTAGTATTTAGTATAAAGTTATTTATTTTTAAAAAACCTGCTGGATCCGGCTCAGTCAAAAAGATATCTGCAGTACTCTGGTGTCTCTTACTTAATCCATGCCTGCTTGATTGCTTCCTGAAGATCATGTACAGATGAAGATGCTTTCTTGCCTGCTACTGCCTTCTTCACTATTGTTCAACAGTTTTCTATTGGGTTTAGGTCTTGAGATGATCCAGTCCATGTCTCCAGAAGCTGAACTCTGTCACTTTTTTCTAGACTAGTTTTGCTAGAATGAAGTAGTCACTTTTTTGTGCACAGGGTTAACTAATAAATGGCAGATGTTGGCTTAATACTTTTGGCCACTACTGTATCTGCAAAATATTAACCCCATTTATCTAAAGTAAATTTCAAACATATTCACTGTATAGCCTGTACACAACCTTTATAGAAATTGCTGGTTTTATGATGTAAAGCTAGAAAAAAAATTTTTTTTTTCTTTCAATATTTAATTTGATGTTCAATAAATAAAACGGATATCTCTCCACTGAGAGAGAATTTTCAGAAAAAAATTTGTAGGACTCTTTGCCTTAATATTTGCATTTAAAACATATGCCCTCATCTATAGTGAGTTGCATACTTGACAGGTAGGACAGGATACCGGAGCGGAGCCTTTGCACTTACTCCAGGACAATTTTTTTTGTGTATAAATAAAAAAATTTTTTTTTTTTTTTTTTGCCATATTCATTACAAAATAGTTCTTTCACACTGACAAGTTCCTGTGCGATGCCCTCTTTAAATCATTTAACAGGTTTTGTGTGGGTTTGAGATCAAGGATGTGCTATTTGGAGACTTTGAGGGTGCTTTTACACTAGACATGATTGCTTCCTACCCTGCCTGAGTATGATTGCTCTTGACTCTTTTTAAACAAGAAGTCCTCAGGTGTTAGTCAGCTCGTTATGGACCATAGCAATCCAGTTAAATGCAACTCTAAGGAACTGATTACATGTTTGGGGGCTAATCAGAATTATTTTCAGTAATGGAAGCATCATGTACATCCTATTGATCAATGTTTTCTAAAGTTTTTTGGGGGGATCTAAATTATCGGGGTTTGGAAGGTTTCTGACCTGATTTGTTTAGATTTCTGACTTTACATCACAAAAGCATGTAATTTCAGTGCGTGTACGCTATTTTGTATTTAAATGTTTTGCATTGCACTCCGTTGCATATAAAAGATCAGATAAACATCGCTGACGGTTAATGGCAGAGTTGGCCTAAATTCCTTGACAGAAGACAACTGTAAAAAATATGGTCAAGTGAATCAGGCTTGAAAAATTAAGGATCCAGCCTTGTTGTACAGCAAAAGAAGTGGCTTCATTGTTGTAATGGTTACTGGTGTGTGATTATGTGACCGGTGTTCAATTATGTGATTAGGTACCAATTTGGTAACAAATAGATAATTTTCGTCATTATTGGTTCATATGGTCATCCTAGTCTATTTATTAATTATCTTTATGAAGCTTTTTCTCACATAAATGAGTAGAATTTTTCAAAGCCTGTCCAAACACCTATTGTGTTTAATACCTATACATACATGCACGTGTGTGTGAGAGAGAGAGAATGTGAGAGAATGTGAATGATGTTTTGTTAAATATATCTTCTAGGGAGCGAGTCAGAGGCAAACCACCCACCGTTCAGAATATCTTCTGATTGCTTCCAGTAAAGCTGGTAGGATGTGAGAAGGTCGTAATAACGCGCTTATCGAGCTCACGGCAAAAATGTTTCATGATTAAGAGTGAAATCCTGAACTAAAAGTATATTACTTTTCTCTTGCCCAATGTCATGCATTGTTTGGTGTTGCAGTCATACTTGGGTTGTATGTGTATACATCATATTCATAATTCACATGAATTCAGTGCCGCTTCACCCTCAAACACACATGCCAGCAGCATTATTTTTATTTAGGTGCACTGGAATCCTGTGCCATGGTGAATTTATAAATATGATGAAATATCAATTCTGAGCACAATTTCCTGGTCACTTTTCCAAATCAGGAAGTCAGATTTTCTGGAATGCCTGTCAATACAGCCATCATTAAAGCGAGAGATTAATTAGGGATGTAATGGTATATAAATGCTTTGGTTTGATATGTATTGTAATTTTACACAAATGCAATACTTTTTTTTTAAGAAAGATTTGCCAGTATTTCAATTTTGTTTTTGGTATCTTTTCAAATCATGAACACAGTACACAATTATTGAAAATGGGGCAAAATAAGTAAAAAAAAATAAATAAAAAAGTCTGTTATTCCAAAGATATTGTGTGTAATAAATCATGCACATACAGTCTTTTTTATGGATGTGTGTGCGTGCGTGCAAGCATGTGCGTGTATAGAAAATATTTTGCGTTGTTGCTTTCTGTAAAGGAGATTTCACTCGATATTAAAAAGTCGTTTAAAAAGTCATTTGGTAAAGTATATTTGAGAGATGTTTGGTCCAGCAGTCACTTGTGCAGCATTTTATTAAAGATGGCAATAATTCAGTAATTAACTGTACATGACTTTGAAGACGTGACGTGCACTCCACAGTGCAGCAAAAACACAAGTACTGTGAAGTGTTTCACTGTGCGATGTGTTATGCCGTTTTTCTTCTTCATCATATTAATCAATGTAGGCTTTTGTCAGAACCTCAAAGACCCAGTACTTCAGTCTATAGTAAATTGTTCCAGGACATTGTCTATTGAAAGACTAGAGCTATAGAAGCACAATTCTACTGAACAATTAGTTAGGTTGAATTTTAAACACCTTATAAAATGGTTCAGCTTTCTTATTTAAAATGTATGTTGTATGTTAAATCTGTTTGAGTTTAATAATGTGCGTTGATCTGTTTAATAATGTGATGAATTCTTTTTTTTTCTTGTTAAATTCCCAAGAGGCAGAAGATTGAAGAGTGTGTGTATGTGTGTGTATGTGTGTGTATGTGTGTGTATGTGTGTGTGTATGTGTGTGTGTATGTGTGTGTGTGTGTGTGTGTGTATGTGTATGTGTATGTGTATGTGTATGTGTATGTGTGTATGTGTGTATGTGTATGTGTGTATGTGTGTATGTGTGTATGTGTGTATGTGTATGTGTGTATGTGTGTATGTGTGTATGTGTGTATGTGTGTATGTGTGTATGTGTGTGTGTGTGTGTGTATGTGTGTATGTGTATGTGTGTGTGCAACATTTTGTATATAATTTATAAAAATGATTACAGTGTTTTGGCTTTAGAAAGGTAACCATTATTTATGCACTTACAATTTGATCATTTGTAATATGGACACCTGACTTGTGCATTCTATTCCAAGGATGTCAGAATTTCAAGATTCCTGCCTCCCTTTCAGCCTCAGGAGTATTAATGAGGTTGTGGATTATGGTCAGGTATTTGTGCATGCCATCAAGTGTTTTGCGCACAGGGGCATGGACCTGCTGGACCAAGAGCTACAGTAGGTCCTTTAGTTCACATGGAAGGAAAACAGAATAAACTATTGTGTGCCTCCAGATTGCTGTCAAATGTTTGGTTAAGGCTCATGTAATAACTGACAGTCAGGTGTCCATATACTTTTGGCCATAGTGTGTAGAAAGTGGCTGTGTGCCACTTTCCTGTTTATTTGATATGTATTCATGTATTTAGTGATGCAGACATACAGCTGTTTAACTGGTAATATTTTGTTATCGTTTTGTTTTGTGCATAAACTTCGTATAGAGTTGTGGGAGACAGCTGGGTGTACTTCTAACCTTTCCTTCAAAAGACAGAAGACCAGCAGTCAATCTCTCTTTCTCCTCCCTCTCTCCCCTTTGCCCCACTTTTATACCTCCTCACATTTCATCAACATGTTTCTAATTTGGTTTTATATAAATAATTATAGACATAATTACACACACATTTGACAAACATTAAATAATGCTGTATATTCTATTTCTCTACATAAACATTACGTTTGACAATGGAATGATTATTATTCAATTGAAAGTACCATAATCTTTATTGATTATTAGAAGTCATGATCTTGTTTAGTTTAACTAAACCATAGTTTGTTTAACACTCGAAGATTTATTAGTGTTACAAGGAGATTAGTACTGGCCAGACAAGATAAACTGGCTCTTCTGTTAAATTGCATATATTGGTATGTGGCAAAAATGTACTAATGAGAACCGCTGTTTGGTGTCCTCTTATGGGAATATTTTGCGCAGATGTAGTAATTTATTTAAACCTAAATAACAGAGGTTGGATAAAACACCTAGGATTCAGTCCCACAGCCTTAATGCTTCTTGTAATGTCCTACAAGTCAGGGATGGACAAATCACTATCCTGCATGGCTGGTACATTTAATTTTTCATTTTAAAGCTTTTAATTAACAGTTGCCTGGCTGGCAATTAGTTTTAAGAACTTGAACAAAGGTTGGAACTTAGCTGTGGTTAAATTTAAAGTTTGTCGTAGTGCTGTCATGCTTGTAATTTAAAATCAGTACTTAAAAATCGCAGACATCAGTTTTGATCAAACCGTCTGTGTGCGGCAACTTTTTTTTTTCACATTGGTTCATTAACTCAGTAATTTCATCCATTGCTAGGGTCCTAATATGCTCTCTCATTTACACTATTTACACGTGAGGAGACTTGCATGTTTTTATGATCTATAGCAACATCATAACGAATGGATTTTTCCACCATAGGACTCATGTGCATATTAGTGTATATTGGCTTATGGTGTAGTTTTAAACCCCATGTCATTATGGATCTTTTACTGTATCATCAATAGAAAGTCTTATCCTTTGGCTTTAATGTTTTGTGAAGTTTTTGTCAGGGCTTGTTAACAGATGTTTAAGTCTGTTTGTTGGTTTGTTTATTTATGTAGAGGGGAAATAAATCTGTTGTGGCATTTAGTAAATAGTATGTAACGTATTCATCCCTGTAAGTGAGTTAGAGCCACATTCACTGTTTTTTGTTGATTTCATGCTGTTCATTTGTCCATCGCTTTTCCTTTTCTAATCTAGTTTCAAAAGCAAGATTACTGTTTAATAGCATCATGTAGCACTCCTATGTTGTTGTTTTCCACTTATTTATTCATTTTGCTTTATTTTTATTTGTGTGTTTGTGAGTAAGTGAAGACAATGCTTCACTCTACTATACTACAAGATTTTTTTTTAATTATTCACTAAACTAGAAAACATTACAGTAGTAGCATTAATAGTAATTAACTTTACTAATCTAAGTTTCTACAGTTAAACTTGATTATTAAACTGTACATGAACTTTTTAAAGTTTGTACTTTTAACACTTCATGTTGAATAAACTGCAAGTTGAACTAAAATACTTTCTATAATGACATACAATTTTATATACTTTTAAGACTGTTCTTGAAAACTTAAAGGGCATTAATGTATATTAAGGTACAGAATATATTTATTGTTTTAGCTCTAAAAGGCACTGTTACATTAGAATTTTTTGCAACTTTCTGCCAGAATGGCATTGCGTCCTCTCCATTGCCATTTTATCGTATTACTTAATGTTGAGAGAAAAAAAATAATTTAAAAAAATGCTGTGGAAAACTAATGACTGTTCTTATATGGCTTAATTAAGAGTTATTTTTCTTTTCTTTCCTTTCATATTTCTGTAGTTAATGCTTTCTGATGCTTTTCTGAGCAACTTATGAATGCAGCTGTTCACATTTCTATGGATCCTGTATAATGCCCAGAGTTAAACCTTGAACTTCCAAAAATTCAATTTTAACATGCGCCTTACGGTTTTATAACTTTTCTTCACTTTCAGAGAGAACAGGATATGAGAATGAGTGAAATGGGTGCCCGTGGAGCCGTTAATATGGGAGGTACGGTCAAGTCTCAGACCAAGTTCAGACAAAATGTATGCTTAGTCCTATGCATCTCCTTTACGTGATGTGTTACAGATTTTGGGTGATTTTTACTGTAATACTGTGACGTCTGTGATTTGAGGAGTGATTGTTTATAAGTGTTTAACATGTACCTGGGTGAGAGATCAAGGATAAAATTTAATATTTGACTAAGACAATTTCTAGGAAATTCTAAGCATTTCTAAATTATTAATTTAACTTACCTTTAGGGAATCTATATTATTCATCTTTGGACCATGATATTTTAATATTTTAGCCCAGTATTTCTTTACAGACTATGTAAACACAATGTCTATTTACTAGTATTTGTTTTGTGCGCTATGGAATACACTGATCAGCCATAACATTATGACCGCCTCCGTAAAACAGCCTTGGCCCATCAAGCCATAGTCTCCACTAGACCTCTGAAGGTGTTCTGTTACATCTGTCATCAGCACATTAATAGCAGATCCTTTAAGCCATGTGCATTGCAACTTGAGCCCGGCATGGATCTAACTTGTTCTTCTAGCACATCCCACAGATACTCTTTATTTTTTTGAGATCTTGAGAATTTGGAGCCCATGTCAATACCCCAAACTCATTGCTTTGTTCTTCAAAAATTCCATTCTTGAACCATTTTTGTCCTGCTGAATGAGGCCACTGCCATTAGGGAATGGCCTTCCCACGAAGCAGTGTACTTGGTCAGCATACAGTGTTTTAGGTAGGTAGTATATATGTAAAAGTAACACATAGTGTTTAGGTAGGTAGTATATATGTAAAAGTAACACACAGTGACACATATACTACCTACCTAAACACTATGTGTTACTTTTACATATATACTACCTACCTAAACAAAGTAAACATCCACATAAATGGCAGTACCTGAGGTTCCCCAACAGGACAGTTCCCAAAGTCTTGCCTTTTCCCCATAGAGCACCCTGGTGCTATCTCTTCCTTCAGGTAAGTAAAGCACACGCCCCCGGCCATCCACATGAGGTAAAAGAAAATGTAATTTATCAGACCAGACCACCTTCTTCCAATGCTCTGTAGTTGAGTTCTGATGCTCATGTGCCTATTGTATGTGTTTTTGGCAGTGGACATGGATCAGCATGGTTACCCTGACTGGTCTGTGGCTCCGTAACCCTGTCCACAAAAAACTGCAGTTTGTTTTCTTACACCTTTCTCTCGGAAGCAGCACGTTTTTGCCAATTTGAGCTACAGTAGCACTGCTATTTAATTGGACTACATTGGCCTTTACTTCCCACATGGATCATTGAACAATGGCTGGCCATGACCCTGTCTTCAGTTCAATGGCTTTTTCTTCCTTGGAATACTTTCTGTAGGTACTGACCACTAACCATTGCAGAAGTTCCACTTGTGGAATGTTCCACAAGATCAGCAGTTTGTCAAGCCTTGACCTGTCACTTGTCAAAGTCACTCATTACACTTGCTCATTTCTTTCCTCTTCCAACAGATCAGTTTCAGGGAGAAGAGTTAACTTTCTGCCTAATATATCCCACCTATTTCCAGCTGCCATCAACAAGATAATAAGTGCTATTCGCGTCACATGTGGGTGGTCATAATGTTATGGTTCATTGGTGTTAAATCAGCTGATGTTTGCTTACTTCCAGTTTCACACAGAGTTTTCTTAACTTTTCCAAATCTTTTTTTTCTTTTTTTTCACTGTTTCACTTGTTCACATGCATAGTATACCTTTATCGAAGGACAAGTTAGAAGTAGGAATTTCATGTAAAATCTGATTTTTTTTTTTTTTTCTCCCTAAGAGGAATATGGGACTGCACATCCAAATTGACTCCATTGTTTAGATTAGTGCTAAGATAGATGAAAGCATCTTAGTTAATATTGGTCATGCATTGTCTTGTGTAGATTCTTTTAATCCTGCCGCTGCTGTTAGTGGTAACCAGGGCCCTGCTCAAATGATGGGCATGGGCATGTCAGGCCGGGGTGGAGCCATGGGGCCAGAGGGATCGTCAAATATGGGGTCACCCCTCATTCAGGATAACGGAAATATGGTAATGTATCAGTGCTATTGTTTGCTACTTACTGTTTTGTAAAATGACCTCCTTAACTAAAACCAACAGCACTTTTATCTAATGTTTTTTTATTTTTTATTTATTTTATTTTTTTACCATGACACATACAAAAATATTTTTGATGAAATGTATATAAATAAATTAAAGTAAGCAGATAATTCTGTTACTTTTATAGCACTCATTTAAACAAATTAATTGTATTATCAATTCTTGAAAATAACAGTTTTTGTTCTAAATCAAACACTGCCTGGCCAAAAAGTCACTGTTTGGTTTGATGAAAGCAAATACACAAAATGCTTAGATTTTATAATTAATACAATGATGAATATGGTTCAGCTGGCAACACGATACTTAACCCTAACTGGTGCAATGAATAACTTCTTATTTGTTAAATGACCATGTCAGAAGACGTATCTCCGGAAAGTGGAAATTATGTTACTGTGTTTCATAAGGGTCAACTTATTGGCCTGCATCAAGCAAAGAACACAATTAAGAATACTGCTGAAATTACTGGAATTGTGCTTAGTGCTTAGAGTGCAGTTCTTAGCCCATTATTAAGACCTCGAATGATAATGTAAAGTCAAATTTCCACATGCACAGTCTGACAAGAACTCACATGATTGGGATCGAACTGTTGTGTGGCTATAAGGAATCCACTTAGTGAGGCTAATCAAGAAAGAAGCCCTCAGTTTGCTAGGGATCATGAAGATTTGGACTTTGAAGCAATGCAAAAAAGTCATGTGGTTTGAGTCCAGACTGATCCTGTTCGAGGTTTATGGGTATATCAGAGCAAGAAGGGAATCACATGATGTGCCCATCACGCATAGTGCCCATTGCACAAGCCTTTGGAAGCAGCATTATGATCTGGGGTTGCTTCAGCTGTCAGGTCTAGGCTCAACAATATTGTGACAAGTCGGCTGATGACCTGAATTCTACTGAATGACCAGGTTATTTCGTCATTTGATATTTTCTTCTATGACAGTTCTTATATTCACCAGGTTCAAATACAATTCAGTTCAGTTTTATTTATATAGCACTTTTAACAATGGTCAGATTGTGCCTGCTGAGCAAGCCGAGAAAGCAAGATGGTATTTAGAATCGGTAGCTCTGGTGTTCAACGCTAGAAAGGCATGTCATGTTTGTGAAGAGAGTACTGGGTAAATCCACGGTTGCTTAGCAGGACCCCCTTCTCTCCTAATCAGCAGTTCCAGCAGGGCTGGAGGACCATGAGCTCCCCAGCAGCAAAAGCCTGCAGCATGGCTATGAATGGCCTGCTTTCCAGGATGATGATGTGCTCAACAGCAGTCTGGATATGCCCAGCTTGTCGGAGGATGAGCAAGACATTTTACTCTGCTCAGAGCTCTGTTGCCGTACACTGGAGGTGGAGTGGCCTTCCCCATAGCCATCATGGTGCTCGCGATTTTTTTCTCTCTCACCTAAACCAACAACGGTTAAAAACTACTTGCCTACGTTCACTGACTGGGCAAACCACTGTCTACCCGCATCACTGTGCTTGTTTGTTTGTTTATTACAATTGGATGGAGCTGAAAAAGTAGGACTGCTTAGCCCACTGTCAATGGACTCGCTACTGCAGGGGTCTCAAACTCAGTTCCTGGAGGGCTGCAGCCCCACAGAGTTTTGTTCCAACCATAATTAAAAACACCTGATCCAACTAAACAAGTCATTAAGGCTTATTTGAAAACTACATGGTATGTATGTTGGAGCAGGGTTGGAACAAAACTCTGTGGGGCTGCGGCCCTCCAGGAACTGAGTTTGAGACCCCTGCGCTACTGCATTTCTCTTCTGTAGTCAACACAGTGGTCACAGGAATAACCCAGACCACATCACATCGACACATCTGGAGCTGTTGGCCTTGTTTTCGGCCCTGGGACAGTTTTCTCTGATTTTGAAAAGCCATTGTGTTCTGATCAGGACAGACAACATGACAGTGGTGTCATATACACAGGCAAGGAGGAACCGGTTTGCTTCCCCTGTTGAAGTTGTCCTATTCCCTGTTGCTATGGTCCAGTGTTCATCTTCTGTCACTTAGGGCCACTCATATTTCAGGGCACCTGAACCTGGGGGCGGACCCTCTTTTCAGGGGTGGCCCACTTGAGACAACAGTGGTTGCATCTGTTGGTGATGGCTCAGATCTGGGAGCAATTCGGCAGGGCAGTAATGCATCTCTTTGCATCCAGAGGGAATGTCTACTGCCCACTATTCTTCTTTATATCGGACCACGATGCCCCTCTCCATTCACTAGCACACCCATGGCCCCCAGCTCTGCTGTATGCTTTTTCTCCAAACTGATTCTGCCCGTCCCGTTGGCCAGAAAAGTCGTGGTATGCACAGTCTGCTGTTCAGAAACTTTCTTTCCTCAGGGATGCTTACAAGTTGCAAGCTTTTGAACAATTGTGTCAAGAATTTAATGTTCTTCCATTTAAGTGCTCCATGGTGGAGGTTTGACTTTTCTACAGGAACTCTTAGAGAAAGGCCTTTCTTTCTCTACTATTAAAGTATATTTCGTATATTATATCGGCTATGTCAGCTTGTCACCGGGTGCTTATTCGCTGGCGATACGGGTTTTTATTTTATTTTATATTTTTAAGAGGAGTACGTCATCTGCAACCCACTGTAAGGTCCAGTGTTCCATTTTGGGATTTAATGTTAGTGCTTGAGGCCATCTGTGGTCCTCTATTTGAGCCAGTTGATGCGGTAGAGTGTAGCTAGCTATCAGGGTTCTTGTTCCAAACTTTGGTAGATGTTTGGTGGGGTGTAAATATATGTCCCATACAATGTGTTGTACAGAGTGAATCGACTGAAAGGAAACGAATGGTTATGACTATAACCTCTTTTTCCCTGAGGGAGAGGAACGAGCCACAACACATTGCTGCCCTGCCTCACAGCTAAGCTCAGCGAAGAGCAGCTGTCGAACTGAGAGTCAACCGTGGTGACGATGACTTGTAAGTATAGGTGAGGCTGTGTCATCATAAGTTTGTCCACCTTTACAGCGTGGATATTGGCGTCTTCACCCGGGACACGAGAAGGTGTGATATCTCATACAATATGTGTTGTACCTCGTTCCCCTCACTCAAGAAACGGGTTATATTCATAAACATTCGTTGTATGAGCTTGAGGAATAATTTTCACATTTAAAATTGGCCACCACAGAGTCCCGACCTTAACCCAGTTGAAAGTCTTGGTATGTGCAGTAGAAGACTTGAGTGGTTTTACTCACCCAACATTAATGCAAGATCTCAGCCAAATATTAATGCAACTCTACTTCATTTATTTTGATGCAGAGTTGCATAAGGTTCTCCAAAAAAATACTAGTGTGGGACTTTTTCTTGACCAGGCAGTGTATTATAGGCAACTCGAAATTACTGGCATCCTTGGTAAGAAGGGGAGGGGACACGCTCACTGGAAACATGATGTGGCTCACTGACTAAATTGCCTTTGTTGTTCGTTGACATAGGAAAGAGTAGAGTGCAAAAAAAAAAAAATCAATTATCAAGGCAGTGCCTATAAAACCAGCTATATCCTTGAAATACCCATTTCCACATTATAGTGAATATGTCTACCTCCTTGCAAAGGTTGGAGGTAAAAACCTATTTCCAAAGAAATTTTTCAAATGGGTCAACTTTTAAACTTTCACAATTAGGTATCACTTCTGTGCTAGCAAGTAGCGACTTCAGTAAATGTTTTCAGTAAATGTATCTACAAAGGCACATTTTAAAGTTATTTACCCATTTTTACTGAGGGTGCCAATAAATCTGTACAGTGTACATATTCAAATCTTAAAATCACTTTATTATTCCAAAGTTTAGGTTTAGGGAGTGGTATTTGATCACACCATTTATTTCTTTGTAACTGCTAGTACACATCAAAGTCATATACCAACACAAACCTTTGTTAAACTATCACTTGAGCAGTTTGTACGAAGAACACATTCTTTCAATAATGACTTAAGATGCTTCTGCTGCTGGTCTACCAAATAGAAGTGGTTTATTGCAAGAATATTGTTACCTCATTATATACGTAGCTGTAAATGCCATAAGAGAGTTTATACCTTATTACTGCTAAAAAGAGCAAATTCCAGGATTTGCATACTGCTACAATTGGCTAAAATTAACATACGAGTATATAAACATATTCTACATGCAGTCTATGTGAATGCAAAGTACCAATAAAGAGAGGGAAACTTTTTGTCCACATAATGTTCATTGTAGTGGCACCGTCTACTATTTTACTTGCCACTGTTTGTCAAATTATTTTAAAGTTTAAACATGCAATACAAAAATTTCATGAAGCATAAAATACTTTTGGCTTTTTGGATTATTTGAATGCGGCTTAGTAAAGGTATTTAGTCACTGCAGTTGAATTTCTTTCTTTCTCTTGCTATGGAAAGCACACTTTAAAAAAATATTACTTTCCTCTGCATTCACAGTGGTTTTTGTTTTGCAGACAATAGAAAGGATTATTACAAGTATTAGTAAAACTGCAGTTTATGATGTTATCTACTGCAGTGGTTTATTATATAGTGACTGATTTTCAATGGTCATCCAACATTCCAGAAAAGTAATCAGTTCTCTAATTTATCAAAGACATTTATGGGAGGGGGTCGGGGTGGTTAAGTTGTTGCAATACTTTATTTTGCTCTGTTAACTTTTCTGACATGTTCTTGACCTTTTTGTTCATTGTATGCAGTGGTATTTGTTGTATTCTGATCCTACTATTCAGAAGCATACCTGATTATTTTTTATTTAATTTTTTTTAATCTCTCAATTTATTCTTCATTTTTATGCTCACTAATTTGTATTTGTTTCTTTTTTGTTGGTACCTGGACGGGGCTGCTTTTCATCATGTCAACTTGGGGGAATTCTGCGTTGTGACATTCCAAACACTGACACAAATTTGTGTAACAATTTTTGGACTTTTAACACTGCAACAAAACTGGCTGATTCTTCCTGGAATTTCTTTTACATAAACCCATACATATATTTCCTTCTTCTATCATACTGTAGCGCAACGAAAGATTTTCTCAGGGAGCACCTGCTCAGATGGGTTCTTCCATGGGTATTCGACCAGGTGTTGATTCTCCCCAGCAGCAACAGTCACCTGTGATTGGTGGCGCAGGACCTGTGCCTCCTATGGGTGGTCCAGGTGGATTTGGGCGAGGAAATCCTGTTGGGGGAAACTTTGATGGGCCCAACAACAAGCGACGTAGATACTAGGCTTTTATTTTTTCTTTAACCATAGTGAACTTAGCCTCTTGTTTATGGATAATAATTTTCATGTCCTTTCCTATGGCTCTCGGGCAATTGTCAGTGTTGACTTTTGTCCTACGTATCTGACACATAACATAAACCAGTTTTGAACATGGAATCTGAACATAGTTCTGTTTTGAGACTGACATTGCCTTAACTGTGCATATACTGTTGGGAAATTAGATTTATTTATTTTTTAAATCTAACCTTAGAAAGGTTGCAGTGCTTCTGCTTAGTCTTCTTTTACACCTTGGGCCTTGTTATAAAATCATTCAAAGCTTAAATTTAATAGATCTGCTTAACGACTATCTTGCTGAACTACGATATAGGTCCAATTTCACATTTTTTTCCACAGGTTATCTGATTTATATGGGAAGTGAATTTTTTTCTTCTGTGTAGTTCATCGTTTCATATTCGGATCGTTCTATGTGACAAAACAAAATTAATAGAATGAGAGCAATACAGCGATTTTTGGTTTCCTGGCTTTAGTATATGCACAGTGAAAGTGGCAATATCTGTATTAAACAGAAACCAAAAATCGATTGGGAGAAATCTGGTTATATAAGAACCTAGGATTTGCAGAAAGCTAAATTCAGGTCATTCTTTTCTGTGGAAGAAAAAATACCTATACACTAATTATTAAAAGTGTATTGTTTACAGCATGCTTTATATGCCCTTTTCCTGCCTTGAGGTTTTAAGTATCAGTTGCATACAACTTTAAATCTCTTATTAGGTAAATGTTTCAGTGTAGTTTTTTCTTTTTTCTCACAAGATCATGTTGCTTGGGTTTCCTACTTGTACAACATCTGATTTACTGTGATTTGTTTTTTTAGACTACTTCTAGTAATAGTGATCGTGTGTCACGTAGAATGTGCATGTCTTTTTAGAAGCCGTTTTTAATTTAGTGAATATTATAAATGTCTGCGTGTTTTTCCTTTTTCTGAAATGGCAGTTCATGAATAAAATTGCTTAAAAAGTTAGTTTTGTACATTTGTGCCCTTTAAACAAATATGTGATTCTCACTGTGGTGTTCACCAATGACATCAGAAAATTTCACGAGTTCAAGATAAATGCAGGCAATGTCATGATATATATAGTGCATGGGTAAAATGTAGTGATTTTCCACTGGATAGTGTTGCATGGCTCGGCCAGGCAAAGCGCATACAGTATATTCCTATTTCTTGTCTTTACCACCGCACAAGCTGTGTTTGTTACTAAAGGACTCCTGCTGAATTTGTCTCCCTTTCTTGGTGTTCTTTCCATGTGAACCAAGAAAGGAGATACTGTGTAGTTGAGTTTTTAAATATCCAGGTTGAACCTCTTTGTGCATTTAAGAGGCAGCATTACATTAATATCTTGACGTAGTGTGATCCTTTGCCATATCTTGCGTCATCTTTATGTACTGCGTTGTCTTTGTCATTTATATATCAAGTACGGAAAAATCCCTAATGGCTTTCGCTTTCCTTTGGGCCATATATACACACAGTGCTGTGAAAAAGTATTTGTCTTTTTCTTTTTTCCTTTTTTTTTTTATTGCATATTTGTGACACTTCAATTATTCAGACCATCAAACTTTTTTTTTTATTTCACCAAGATAACCTGAGTAAATACAAAATGCAGTTTTTAAATGATATTTTCCCTTAGTAAATGAAAGTGTCCAAATCTGCCTGGCCCTGGGAACTTTTCCGTGGATGCCATTTTTGCTTATTCTTTATTTTTATTTATTTTCTTCTTACTTCTTCACACGGGCCAGGTAGGATTGGGCAGCTTTTTTTCTCCGTTAATAGATGAAAACTGATTTTCTATTTACTGTCATCTTTATATATAGACGTATAAAATGTATAAATATACACACAGTACGTCTCCGACTTACGGACATTTGAGTTACGAATTTCCACAGATACGAGCGGACCGCGGTTATATAAGCATTTGGTGATGCAAACAAATAACGGAAGTAGCTTGTGTGTATTGCACCACAAATACACTGCAGTACACCAGATACCAATATTTACAATTATATACAATATTTTTAATGTGTAAGCGAATGAATATATAAAATGTCCAGTATATTTTATGTGTATATATTTTATGGGGGAGCTGGGAAAATGAGTCGGCCTCACCGTTTTTAAATGAACCAGTCCGGGAGCAAAATAATACCAAAACATCAAACACATGTGTTTTGTTTTTTTGTATTTTTTTTTTTTAATACTTTACATTTGTATATTTGTGTCAAAGGTGTACAAGACTCACTTTTTTCGGACTTACGAAAGAATCCGACTTACAAACATGCTCTCGGAACGGAAATCAATCGTAAGTCGGGGACTTGGTGTGTGCGTGTGTGTTTATATATACTTGCACAAATGTAATATGTTACATAAGCATGAGATACATCAGTACTAAAACAAGTAATTTAATGTGAATGACTTAGATGGCAACCATTAAAATCATTTAATCACAGTCTTTTAAACTGTGTATTTCTGCATGAATATTCCTAGTTGTACTGCACTGCAATTTTCAGTATTAAAAAAAAAATACTTTAATGCTCACTGTTTGAAAATTTTATCCAGTACAACTTGCCCTTAAGGTATATCCACTTTATGTAATACGTCCATTCTAATATTTTGTCATTTTATATATATATATAATTTCCCTATTCGTAAATTTCTTAACGGAGCTTCAGTCTGTAGTTACATATTGTGTCTTAGTACCAATGTGAGTGGTTAGGACTTTACTGAGCACTTCAGTATGACTTTTTTGTTGGCTTCTTATAAAGATTGACTACAATAGAGCTGAAATCTATAGCTTGTGTCTTCGTGTATTGCATAGACAAACACTGGGGTTTGACATCTAAGAATTGAATTAAAACGTGAAACTCTCATTCTAGATACATTACATGTAAGGTGAACTGTTTCCTTTTTTTTTTTTTCTTTTTTTTTCCAATAACTTCATGCAACATCCCACCGTGGGTAGGTGTGGGTGTGTGTTTATAATGAGAATTTAAGAGACTCTGACAAAAGTGAATGTTTAGTTACTTTTCTTGACAAAACATGATTTTCATTCATAAATATATGCTTGGGTGTTCTCTATATTTAAAATCACCTATGATATTTATATATTTTGACTCCACTGTGAGGTATAAAAACT
This sequence comes from Clarias macrocephalus, assembly GCA_011419295.1. Classification (NCBI taxonomy): domain Eukaryota; kingdom Metazoa; phylum Chordata; class Actinopteri; order Siluriformes; family Clariidae; genus Clarias; species Clarias macrocephalus. The sequence continues at coordinate 58,366 of JAAGKR010000481.1, read as the reverse complement.
GAAGTTCAGTTCCTGGGAGAAAATTCTGGGCGAATACGGATACCTTATTTTTCTCTCTGTCAAAAACCTTGTGCATATAAAGACACCAAATGCTGTTTCCTCACCGGACCAAATTCTATTTTATGATCGGGACTCCAACATGTAGATTGGAAACCATTTGATTGCCAAATCTTCTCTTCCCTGCTAAAAACTATACAGTCAAGCCTGAAATTATTCATACTCTGGGCAAATCTTGGAGTTACTTTTAGCAAGTTTTTTTTTCTTGATTAGGAATGACCCAGGCATCTCCCAGAAGATACCATTTCAATCAGGCCCCTATTTGAGGTCTTGACATGCCCACAAACTCATGAAAATCAGCGCACAGGTTGGAATCTGCTGCCATTATGACTCAAACTTCGTAGACTTCTAAATCAGATCATTTTTGTCATTTGCAAAACGCATTCAATGGATACACACACTACCTATACTACAGATCGTACACACACTGCCCATTCTAAACACACTACACGCACACAAACACCCGTCCTACACACACTACACATCCTACACAAATGATCACCAGCCCAAGCACCAGCACCATTCTGATTGCCACCAATCCCAGCCCATATGATATCAAAACATTTGAGGATGCAAAATATCTCAATGACTTCCGCATACAGGGCCATAACCATATCTAGTTTGTATTCTATACTAGACAATATAAAATTAAAATGCCTCCTGCAAACAAACTCATAAATGCTGGGTGCGCCAGCATCTTGGAATTGTAACCTTCACATGACAATGTTTTATAATCATATTCCAGAACCTACATTTTCAAAATTATGAATGTCAAAAGTATCATTTAGTTTTGTTGGTGTGTGATTATTAAATGTCATTTTCATGTGCGTGGAATGGCACAACAGTTTACAAATGTGTTCAGGTATGCCTGTGTTATGTACTAGGCCTTGCTCAAAAAATGCCAACACAGATTGTGGTAAAATCTTGCATTTATCATGCAGTCCACCTATGTTTATAGCTGTTTGAATGAGCAAAATGACATTGAGATACAAGAACAATCAGTTATGAAGTAACTAACTCAAAACAGCACCAAAGAACCTAGGAAAAATGTGACTTAATGGAATCAGGTGCAAACGGTATCAAAACCTGTGGAACATGGAAGGCATTCTGTATAGTTCCAGTCCATGATGACAGGCATATCAGCATATATTTTAATTGAAATAAGGTGGACATTGTCTTGAATGCTTTCTTTCCCCCTCGCCATTTTTTTTTAACCCCCATTGCTCAAAACCCTGTTGGTGAATGTCCCAACAGTGTTCATTGGTATAAAGAGTACAAAACAGTCTTGCGTAAAAGTATTATTATAGTAAAAATTTTAAATAGTAACCTGACCATCACACCCATATATGGGTGGTTGAGGTCATGTG
>JAAGKR010000481.1:0-56277 GCA_011419295.1 Clarias macrocephalus | reverse complement strand
GTGCGTGGCAAAACTATTAAAACTTAGCGATATAACACGAGTTTCAAGTGAATATATTATAAATATTTATAAATACTTATCTGTTATATGTTCGCTCTTCGTAAGAAGACAAAAAGTTAGAACGTCAATCTGGATTAGGTTGGAAAACCATGATGACAGGCATATCAGCATATATTTTAATTGAAATAAGGTGGACATTGTCTTGAATGCTTTCTTTCCCCCTCGCCATTTTTTTTTAACCCCCATTGCTCAAAACCCTGTTGGTGAATGTCCCAACAGTGTTCATTGGTATAAAGAGTACAAAACAGTCTTGCGTAAAAGTATTATTATAGTAAAAATTTTAAATAGTAACCTGACCATCACACCCATATATGGGTGGTTGAGGTCATGTGGCTTTTTTTGTGGTCCATAAATAAAGAAAAAAATGTCAATCTTTTAATATATACTGTGTATGTGTGTGTGTGTGTATATATAGTTTAGAACATGCTGATTTATGAAACATGATAAAGCACATTTCACGACCTTGAAAAAAAGTGGCATAATCCAGGCATAACATTTTGTCAAAAACATTCCGTCTCAGAAATTGGTGTCATGCAGTGATACTTTTTGTCAGTTAAACAAGCTATTTTTTGGATAACCTTTCACTCCACTTACAATAGATGATAAACATCACTGTGTGATAACTTTTTATATCATTTATAGTGTAAAACATCAAAAGAATTGGCAAGAACAGTGACCTCTAACAACCCTTTACATGGTAGGGGTGAAGGTATGACAAATCCCTTTATCAAGAATGCTTTAGGAATAGGTTCACTATTTACGGTCCATACGCATTTATAGCCAATGTGAAAATGGCTAAACAAATGCATCCAATCTAATCTGAAGGAACTTCATACAGCAAACACTGCCAACAGAACAAATTACTTCTTCAGCGGAAAGAAGTGGCAGGTTTTAAACTGACCAAGTAAGTAATGAATAGATTAAACCATTCAACAACTATAACTGTGTATGTGTGTATATACACACATACATACAATACATACATACAGAGGATGGACAATAATTCTTTAGTTTGGTGTAGGGCCTCCTTTTGCGGCCAATACAAAATATTTTGAATTACAGATGCAAGTCCTGCACAGTGGCCAGAGGGATTTTGAGTCACTACGTGTTACTTAACGTTTCCTGACTCGCTCCTCAAAAACACCGGCTCAATAATATTTAGATCTGGTGACTGTGCAGGCCATGGGAGATGTTCATCAAACCACTCTGTCACCAGTCTTGCTGTGTATTGGTGCATTTTCATCCTGATACAAGGCACCGCATTCAGGGTACAATGCTTGAACCATTGGGTGCACATGGTCCTCCAGAATGGTTTGGTAATCTTTGGCAGTGACTCGCCCATCTAGCACAAGTATTGGGGCTAGGGAAAGCCATCATATTGCAGCCCAACCACCCACTGATCCACCCCCATTCTTCACTCTGGGCATACAAGAGTGATACGGTGGCACGCTTCTTTGGGACTTCTCCACACCGTAATGCTCCTGGATGTGGGAAAGACAGTGAAGGTGGACTCATCAGAGAACAATACTGTACATGTTTCGCATTGTCCACAGCCCAAGATTTTAGTTGCTAGCACCATTGAAACCGACGTTTGGCATTGGCCCGGGTGACCAAAGGTTTGTCTATAGCAGCTGGCCATGTACATTGAACCTGTGGAGCTCCCGATGAACAGTTTTGGTGGAAACAGGAGAGTTGAGGTGCACATTTAATTCTGCAGTGAGTTGGGCAGCTGTGGTTGTTTTTTGGATACAATTCGGGTTAGAACGCACAATGACCCCTGTACAGTGACAGCTTGGATTGCGAGTAACGTGGTTTGAGTGTTCCGCAAGACAAGGAATTATTTTTTTTTTTTTTTTATAGAAATTTTGACTTGAAAAACGAGCAAGTCTTGGTTTATGAAAACCAAATATCACGCATACGCTTCTTGCTTGATGCCGAGCGTCAAGTTATCACAACTGAGCCAATGGTTTTTCTCTCTCGCACGCTGTGGAGAGACACACACACCCGCTGGCAGACACTGATCTGTCATGATTATTTTCAAAGCAAAGCAGGTTAATTTTTTATTTTTACTTTACAGCATTGATGCCATTACTGTGCTCTCAGTCGAGTGCCATTAGAGAGATTTCTTGTTTATTTTCCTCATAAAACAGTGTTTCCATCAGTGTGTGTGAAACTCAAATAAGAGAGGAAGAGTTACTGTGTAGGACTTGAAGAGGAGAGGGGAGGGTCTCTTCTCCTCTCCTCTTACTTTGGCTTCACACATACACAAACACACATACACAGCGCCTGCGTGCACAAACGGAAACACTTTATCTGTTGGTATTTAAAATTAAAATTTTAAGGTTAATTTGTTTTATTTTTACCTTATAATTTTTATTAATTATTTTCATGTATTTATTATTTGATTTACGAGTGTTTTGATATATGAACCCACATCCGGAACTAATTATGCTCGCAATCCAAGTTTCCACTGTATATATAAACACAGCTATAGTGTAATTTTCATTAACAATTACTTGTGTTGTCTATAAACAGTACCCGCTAAACGTTTTGGAACAGAGGTGTCAATTCATTTGCTCACACTTTAAACTGAGCACACTTGTTTGCAATTGCAAAGTTAATGTGTGGTGATGGATCAGAATTTAGAGCAAAATAAATAAAATAAAAATGAAGATAAAAATAGATCTTAAATACTTATTTACTTTACGACTTTAAAGAATTTAACACTTCATGTTAAGCTCCCATTGTTTCACTGACATGAAACTGTCCATACACAAACTAAACTCTAACTTAAACTGTTGTTTGTTTGAGTTCTCTCCTTTCAGTAAAACCTTTCCAATTGGACTGGATGCAGTTTTGTGTAAATCGTCGGGTGATCTAATTTCTGAATTCATTCTGCTGTTACCATTCTGAGTTGCATCATAAGTAAAGATTAGGTACTACCTTTACTGTGCTTGACAGGTAAGCTTCTATATTTTGAATCATGATCAAATCCTCTCTGTCTACTCTTTGACCTTTTCATCACTTTAGTCGAAAGTCAACCAGATTCCAACCCAGCTTTTGGTTGTTACCTGGTGATGAGTGCTTGGCTTCTTGTTATAGTGGACTGTGATGCCTTAACCCCTGCCCTGTGGAGGTTGTTTGTAATGTCAGCAACTGCTGTTTTTTTTTTTTTTTTTTGTTCCCTTTTTCCTTCTCAGCATTAAATATGAAGCTGCTTTTCTCTGACTTGCCTTTTTTTTTACTGGTTTTGATGTCAGTTTATCCTTTTTAATAACAAATGCAGTATTCACTGGAAAAGCGAAAATCAAACATCGGGAACCTTTAAGTTCCCAGACAAGAAACAAGGCGCATACGTATTCCAATATTTTTGATTAATTAAAACCAGTTGGTGCTATGTTCTAAGTTGTAACACACCTGGCTATAAATATCAAGAAATAAAAGGTAGTTTTTTATTCTGTTGTCTCAATCATTTTTTTTTTATCTCAAGCTGATTTTAGTTTGTAGGGCAATTTTTTTTAAATAAAAAAATATATATATCAATATCAATGATTGTGGTTTACAGCTCAAAAAAATCTAATATTTTCTCGAAATAGTTGAATACTCGATTTCGAGTTTAGATAAATTATTGTTCATACAACATTAAATACCATGTATTTTAGTAACAATTTTACAAGCATGGGGACGCCTCCTGACTTGACCAGAAAATAATTAGCGACATCTAGGTTAAAGCCACAAAAGCACTTTCCTAGGAATTGCCAGGAAGGAAAATGGTGGTGGCTCAGTGTGTTAAGGTTCTTGAGTTACTGATTGGAAGGTTGGCGGTTTCAAGCCCCAGCTGCCGCCATTGGGCCTTTTGAGCAAAGCCCTTAACTCTGTTTGCTCCAGGGGCGCTGTAAATGCTGGCAATGATATGTATGAAGCAGGGATAAACGAAGAATAAAGTGTGTATATTATGTAGGTATATACACATGTATATACACACACACACACACACACACACACACACACACACACACACACACACACATATACATATATACAGTTTGTGTGTGTATAAACGTGTAAAACAAGCAACACTGCCACCATAGCCTTAAGAAAATTGTAATGCAAAGCTAATTCAAAACTTTAGGAAAGCTTACAACTGTTGCATTCCTAGTATCAAGCCACTTCTGAACCAGAGAAAATGTCAGAAGCCTCTAACCTGGGCTAAGGAGAAGAAGAACTGGACCATTGATCAGTGTTCCAAAGTCGTCTTTTTAGATGAAAGTACATTTTGCATTTCATTTGGAAGACAAGGTACCAGAGTCTGGGAGAAGAGTGAAGAAGTGCAGAATCCAGGTTGCTTGAAGTCCAGTGTGAAGTTTCCACAATCATTTGAGGAATTTGAGTGCCGTGTTATCTGCTGGTGTTAGTCCACTATGCTTTATCAAGTCCCTACCAGTCGTCTACCAGGACATTTTAAAGCACTTGTGCTCCAGTGTGCCGACAAGGTTTATGGAGATGACAATTTATTTTTCCTCCTTTTCTAGCAGGTTTTAGCACTTGCCCCTTTGCCAAAACTACCACTAACAGGTTTGTTGCCCATGATATTGCTATGCTTATTACTGTCCCAAATTGTCTGACCCAACTTTATGGGCTGTTGTCAAGAGGAAGATGAGAAATGCCCACCCCAACAATACGGACGAGCTGAAGGCTGCTATTAAAGCAAGGCTTCTACAGGCTGATCGCCTCCATAACACTTTAATGCTGTAATTTGTGCAAAAAGATGCATAAAGCAACAATTTTTCATTTTTCTTTATTGTTAATCCCTTTCGATTGCAATTAAGAAATGTTCTAATATTTGGAAATATTGGATTATTGATTTTCATTAACTGCCAGCTGTGATCAAATTGAAACAAAAAAAGAGATTGAAAAAATTCTCAACTCGTATACGAGAGCTGTACTTTTTAAATGAATTTACAATAGAAACTTTCACACAGTGCACCCAAGAAAAAAATTTTGTATCAGCAAAAAGTTGTTTATCATAATAATGTAATTTTAAAAAAGTAAAACTTTTATATTCTAGATTCAGTATGTGTGTTAATAATATAATATTTCAAAACCTTTATGCTTCAATTTAGATTATCCTGGCTAACATCTAAATTAAAAAATCCAGTATCTCATTATTAGAATATTTAATTTCGAGTTTAACTTTTTTGAGATACTCTATAGATTATATGTAGAGGTAAATGGTGTCTTTCAGTGATATTTGAAATATATATATTTTTTTGCTTCTTTTCACTTCTCAGTATAATCAGCTTAAAAATATTAGAACTTGTGTAATCCATGCAAAACAAAATTTTAGCCTCTAGTTTACATTAGGGGTGCTCCGATCAGATATTTGGGGCTAATCTCCGATCACTAGAAGCTGTATCTACCGATCTCCAATTAAAAGGGTCTACTCGAAGCCTTATCATGTGGCATTATTTATTAAACTACATTTAACAACAATGTAAATCTAGCATTGAAGTTACAAGAAGAGGAATATCATGACTTGACAACTGTATTTATTGGCCAGCAACACTGCAACTTACAACATAGAAGTCTGTGTTTGGTTAGTAACTGGGAAGCTTAGGGCTTGACAAATACAACTTTTCTGTAGATAAAATAACAGACAAGTAGGACATGAGTCGCCGGTGTTATGCGCTAAAATGCGACCCTCCCCCCCTGCCACAGAATGATCCCCCCCCCCCCCAATATAATCTCTATCCGCTATTATATCAGAACAGAAATTCATAGGTTTATTATTATCAAATATGATATCACTATTATAATTTACTCCATGTCACAGGTGTCAAGACCATTAATACAAATTCTCATATAATGTTTATTTTCTGACACATTAATTTTGCAGGGATTTGTCATGTAAATGTATGTCATGTATAGTGTTTGCACTAAATAAATATTTGTTATGAAGACTTACACAATTTTTTTTTATTATAAAATAAGCTATATAAAAAATCCATCTTGTATATGAAAAAAATATTTAGGAAAAGAAATTCCTATTCAACATTCATTTTTTATATTGCTTATTTTATAATCAAATTCGTTTTGTCTAATTTGTAATTCATGAACCTATTAATTTCTGTTAATTATATAGGGCGGGCAATCCGTGACGGGGGCATTTTAGTGCACAACACCGGAAGTTCTGCAAAGTCCGCAAGCATCTGCGAGGACCGCCAAAATAATTAAACATGTAATTTTTCATGTTTAAAAACTTGTTTAAATTTTTTTTTTACGTTTGACAAACGTTTAATTTTTCGCGTGGAAAGGTGGAAACGTAATCACAGCACCAAAACTTGCGGTGAATCATGATGAATCGTACTTTCGGCCACGTGCGAAACCGCGTAGGTGAGAGGGGAATTACCGACAGCTGAGTGAGCGGCGGCGCGCGAGTTGCTGAGCTCTCCCGCTCTCTCAAATGTCTGATGAGGTTCATGTTAAAATGCTTCCCACCTGGTGGAATTGGCTTGTTACACAGGTTGCCGATTGCTAATGTATTGTCTTTTTCACACAACACGTAGAATTGCCAGACCTGTGAAGCCATTTTAGCAACGCGTAAAAAAAAAAATTGTCCCGCGAGTTTTGCGTCATCTGATCGGCTTTTCTATATTGGCCATTATAGAGACTGCCGATCAATCGTCCCAAAGCTATTATCGGCCGATTATGATCGGCGACCGATCAATCGGAGCAACCCTAGTGTACATAAAAATTGAGTATGTAACCATATCTAGATATGTCAAGAATTATCTTGATGTGGTACATTTCTAGTATTGTTTCCACCTTACAGAATACTATAGAATCAGACCAAACAGGCAGGCCCTTTTGCCAATTCACTGACTGTCTTTCCTTAAACAATTCTTGGTAGCCACCATTGCATGCCATGAATACTTTTTGCCAGGCATTTCGTTTTGGAATGCTCTAACCCAATTCTCACAATTTGGCCCTTGTTAAAAACCTCTTGGCTTATATATCAACTTCAAGAACTGTTTATTTACAGTCTAATGTATCCCACCCCATCAATAGTGCCATTGTAATGAGACGATAAACATGATTCACTTTTAAGGGATTTTAATCTTATAGTAAATTTTTTTTTTTTTTTCAGAAGCATCAGTGAGTAAAATAAATTTGCTATAGGATCTAAAGAATCCTCAAAGCTTGCGCATATGTTGTGTACCATTTACACATTTCTGGTTTTACTATGGTACGTTATTGAGTTCAGCACTAATTTATGGAATTAAATTTGCATTTATTTGTCTGTAGCCATTTTTCTTTATTTTCTTTTTTTTTCCTTTTTTATTTGTTCTTAAATATTAAACACTGGGGGGGCAAAAAACAAGGGTAGGCTGGCTAAAATAAAAAAAAATTCCTGGACAACTTTAAATCTAGTCTTTTTCTACTAGTAACCCTCTACTCACGCCATAAAACAGAGGCACAAAGAGGCCTTTGAAAATGGAAAACTTGTATTTTGAATATTTATAAAAATGATTTTCCTATTGAAATGCTTAATTCCACACACTTTCTTTATTTCTGCTTTAAGGTCATTGATGCACCAGATATTGCATTTTGTCCAAGGTCTTTATAATCTGTCTTTCTGCGAAGTACGACCCGCTGCATATGATCAGTATTTGCTGTATTGTATTGGGTAATTTTGGGGACTTCACAACCTCAAGTGTCTTATTGATGATATTATTATCATTATTATTATGCCAAAGACTCAGCATCTGTTTTAGGGCACTGGAGGCTCAGTCGTAAATGTTTTGCCTGCCATACGGAAGGCCCGGGTTCGATTCTCAGACACTCTCAGGACTGGTCTCAAGTCCGAATAAAATGGGAGGGTTGCGTCAGGAAGGGCATCTGGCGTAAAACCTTTACCAAGCTTGTATGTGCCGACTGGATGGTCCACTGTGGTGACCCCTTGCTAGGAGCAGCCGAAAGACCAACAACAACTCGGCATCCGTCGGTTTCAATGTATTTTTTAAGAGCTCTTCCCATATTATACTCGGACATTCTCAGCTCGAATAGTTTTTTTTTTTTTTTTTTTACTTAATAATAGCATAGTATAAGCAAGACAATTAAAGCCCTTCCATCACATAATTCTACTTGATGCAGAAAGTTACTGACTGAAGGCTTTCTGCTCTATACAAAAAGTGCCTTAAAAGTTTTAAAAAGGCTCTATTAAACGTAATGGTTAAAAATGCGAAGTTATAATGATTAACAGGTGGCTAGCTTTTGCCTTAATAGTGTAAAAATCAGGTGATGAATCAAAATAAGCCAGTTATATTGTCTAACCAAGTAGGCTGTCTATGAAAAATAAAGTTGAAATAAGTTGCAATGTGCATATTATCTGGCTTAGATAAGGTTGTATAATAAGAAAAATGACTGCAGAGATTTGAATTGTCCAAAGCATTATTAAAACCTGGAAGGATAGTGTTGAATCATCATCTTTGAGGAAGAAATGTGATCGGGGGGGAAAATTGAATAAAAATTACATCACACAGCTGTTTGGTGAACTAAAATCATATTTAAAAAAAAGAAATCACGCCTGTGTTTAATAGCTAAACTAAGAGCATTTGGAGATGGCCAATGAGATGAGAACTGAAGGGACTAAACAACTTACTAAGTAGCCTTAAGATAACCACTTATCAGAGAGTCTAATTGACTTTGGAGCATTGGCTCTGTCTATGTTGAGGTCAGCTGACAACCTTTATACACTGTTTTTCATCAAATACATTTTTTTCCCTGATGGCATGGGCATATTCCAAGATGATGCCAGGATTCATTGGGCTTAAATTGTGAGAGTGGTTCAGGGAGCATGAGACATTTTCACACGTGGAGGGGCCACCACAGAGTCCACACATTCATTTCTCTAGAATCTTTGGGATGTGCTGGAAAAGACTTTACCCAGTGGTCAGAATCTCCTATCTCCAGTAAAAGTTCTTGGAAAGAAACTTTCTTGTTTTTGCAATTATCCTAATTATTCTGCAGCAACATAGTGCAGAATCATGCAGAGACAGCTCATAAGCTTCAATTTACAGTACCTTTCAAAAGTTTGGACACAAGTTTAGATTTATTTTCTGCATTCCAGGACAATGCTCAGTTTTTTTTTTTTTTTTTTTTTTTTTTTTTACACTATTGAAATAACACATGGCATTAGGGAATTAAGTCACACACACACACAAAAAAACAGTCAGTTGTTATTTTAAGACACACAGTTCAGCTGTTCTGGAGCCGTTCTTGCAATAACGGTATTGTCAAGTGTGTTTGCAAAACCCATCAAGCACCATGATGAAACTGGCTCTCATGAATACCATCCCAGGAAAGCTACTGCAGAGGAGAAGTTCATTTAGAGTTACCAACCTCAAAAACCTCCAACAAACAGCACCTCAGATTAGAGCTGTTATAAAGGTAGTTCAGAGTGATTATTGCGTATTTTGTTTTACAAGGTAGAAAGAAATAAAAATCAGGAAGGACTATAGAATTCGGAAGTGTGTCCAAACTTTTGACTGATAGTGTATGTCCACTTTAATCATAAGAATGAGAAAAAGGAAAGAAAAAAGTGTCACTGCCTGTTGATTGATACTGTGAAATGAGTTGTTTTGAGAGTTTATCACTGTGACTGGTCCTTTGAGATTTATTCACATACTAGAAATCTTAGAGTTTACTAAGAATCGTGGAAAAACCAAAGAAAACGTTTAATGAGCGGTTATTATTTTGAGAGAAATGTGGTGAAGCACTTTTTTTTTTCCCCGCAATTCTTATAATTCAGAGTAGAATGGTCCCATAATTGGATCAATCTGTTAGGGAGGCTATAGTAATTTCAGTACCCAATCTTGTTTAGAGTATGGTGAGCATTTGGACATTTTAATTCATTTATTTATTTTAATACTGTCCAGTGATTGAGTTACCTTAGTCTTGCTGTCACGCCAAAGCGTTCTTGCAGTCACTTACATATTTAGTTTTTTGCACTATTCTGTGCAAGCTCTGTAGACTATTGTGTTAAGCTCAACATGTTTTCCAGATACTTAAATCAACCTGTCTCACAACAGGTATTCATAATTAAGTGTTTGGTGAATTTGTTTCTGCTTCACCAATTGATTTAAAATAAATCATCCACTGATTTAAAATAATACACTGATCAATAAAGCATGAATATGGTATGATAACAAAAGTGACAACTTGTAGAAATAGCACCGTTGTCAATTGCGTATGTATATTCGTACAGACTTTTTTTTTTTTTTACAGATTATTTTCGCCATTTTATTCTGTCAATTCTGTCTATTTACCAAAATCCAACATAGAGCATGCAGTCTTAATTTCTTCATTTATGAAAAAATCACAGTTGAGTAAGCAGGAAGGAAAACATTTTTACCTCTTTTGCTAGCCATAATTCTTTCTGTTTTGTTTTGTTCCAATGAATCGTGAAATCACCACATCATCTATAAATACAATTAAATAGTTTTAAATACTTTTAATTTTAAATAACTTTGAAACTGTGCAAAATAAAGCATAGCATCTGCATAGCATTTCACGTGATGGTTCTTAGAATGTCATAATCTGTGGAGAAGTTAGTTAACAGTCAGTTAAAAACAATGAAAAAAAATTATATATATATATATAATGTGTGTGTGTGTATATTCATTCATTCATTCATTCTGTCTAATTCCATGGGTGGGGAAACCCATTAAGCCAGCCACATTTCTGATATTGTGAGGTATTTGATATTTATCATCTCATTCAAATCTTTGACATCCCTTTGAGGATGATTTGGCAGAAGTATCTGTATGTATTAGAACATATTTTGTCATAACATGTTGATGCTAAAATAATCTAGTGCAGCAGTTTAGTTCTGAAAAAGTTCTCTTTATTTATTTTAAAGTGCAGTTTGCTATATTGCACAGTTATAGGCACCATAACGGCACTATTACTCAAAAGCAAATTAGTATACACGCGGATCGTTCAGTCTTAATTTTCGGAACTCTACTCACATCATGTCATCAATGCATTTTTTGGGGGGTGGTCAACTAGTAAATCTACTTTTGATCAGATGTCATTTTAAAATTATACTTCAGAGAAATCTGTTCTGCTTTAATTAAATGTTGCACAAACAGGAGTTCAGTTATACGGAATATTGGTATCGCTTTGGTTTGCTGAAGACGATAACCTCCAGGCCAGTTGCCATAAGTATTATTCAGTATTAACACTCTTTTGCTCATGCGGTCCTGCTTAATTAAAGCAGGGGGTGAGAATCTATATATAGTTTTTGACTATGGTAACACAATCACCCTTTATAACTGTGGTGAGAGGAAAGGGATTTAAAAATGTACAAAACTAAGAACATTAAGGTGGATAGGCTAGAACAGCAGAAGACAACATTGAATTCCACCCCATCATCGAAGAACAGAAATATGAGGCTATAGTCATTTACAGTGGTTGTCCACTAAAAATGGACAATTGGAGATTGAATAAGAATGTTTTAAAAACATTTTCATTCCATCAGTAGGGAAAACTGTTTACTTTCTCTCAAAGTTTTTTTTAATAAGTACTCTTAACTGTGTATATATATATATATAGCCAGCCACACATTTTTTGTATAATAGTAATTTTTTTTTAGAAATCAGTGGCAACATTTTCGCTCCAAAGAGTATTTTGCAAAATGTACTTTTTAAACATACTTTATTTTTCTCTTCATTCCAGGAATTTTTTGCCTTTCTAAAAGCAGCAATAGATATTTTAAAGAATCCAAAAGCAATTAAAATGCCTTTTTAACCCAATTAAGGCTATAACAAAAACTTTTAAAATCCACAGTTAAACACCATTCGTTCATAATGACGCCTGTACAGTATGTTAGCGTTACAAAACTGAAACCCTTTCTGAAAGCATCTGGAAAAAAATGCTTGGACTTGCGTTAATAAATGTCATTAGAACTACAATTGGGATCATGTGTTGATTTATATTTACTTTTTTGGTCATGCACAATCTCAACATGTGGTTAACACCTTTTACCCAACCGAAAAACATGGTGGTGGATCAGTGATACTTTGGTGTGGTTTCTGGCTGTTGATTCAGAGGCCCTTGTGAATATCTGAAATTACTTTGAATTCTCTTCAGTTCAGCCTAAAACATGGCTGCTTCTGCCATAAAGTTTACATTTGGCCAATGTTATTTATATTGATAAGACAAAATGGTTGATCAACAACTGGTTAAAGAAATATATTTTCCAATGTCAATTTGAATAGGGGGGTTTCTCATGCACTTACTGTACCTGAGAAAATGAAAGATTATATATTGTACCGGGGAGGATCGAGAAACCTCTTAAATTTCCCAAACCCTGCTAGGCATTGCAGAGAGTCTAGGTGCTTTTATTCTTTCCTGGGTAGACATAGCATGATTGCTAGGGAACCGATAATTTTGAAACTGCAATTTAAGCAATTCTTAAAGCATGTTGAGTTTGGAGGAGATGAAATACTTTAACTACAACTGTACAAGCGCTTGTCAGGTGCATCCCTTGGGTGCTCAGACGGATTGTGATCTAGGAGTCTGGGTCAGCAGTCTTGGGCTCTTTCCTTGCTGGGCCACATGCGCTGTGGTTTGTGGTGTACTGGCTGTTCTGCTTCTTTATCTTTATTGTGGCCAGCACTGATTTTTTTTCAGTGATTTGTGCTGATGGCATTTGGTCCCATGGTGAGCTTTGGGTGCCTATGATCCTGTCAGCGGTTAATTGGTGTATAATTGATCAAAGCTGTTCAGTTCACCTGATGCTATGGCTGATATGTGTATGTTGGTTACATTTTTAAAAACCTTTTATTTGCCTTTTTATCTAATACACTGGGCTAGTAATAGATTGGCTGGTTTATAATTATTTTTGATTTCTTTTGCTCTAGATGGATCCGGGCCTGTATGTGGACAAACTCCAAAGATGCTTACACAGTCAAGCAATATGCAGACAATTGCAGCCATTCTCTCTCTCTCTCTCTCTCTCTCTCTCTCTCTCTCTCTCTCTCTCTCTCTCTATCTATCTATCTATCTATCTATCATCTATCTATCTATATTTACTTAACCAGGAGGTAAGTAATATTCCACTTGTTGATAATTTACTCTTCCGAAATACTTAAAGGGTAGATTTTCATGCCTATTGTAGAGCCCAGTAATATAAACGTCCTCTTACCAGTTTGATATCCACTAGGTGGTGCCATAAGAACAAACATGTTAACCATGCTGCATACAGTATTACAGTAATGAAGAGTAGTACAGTATTAGAGCTGTTATGAAGGGTTTACAGAGCATAAGTAGCAGACACATCCCAATATCAACTATTCAAAGAAGATTATTACGTATTTTAAATGCATTGTTTTACAATGTAGAAGGACATTAAAATCAGGGGAAAAAACATGGAATTAGAAGATGTCCCCAAACTACTGGCTTGTATTGTGTTTATTCTGTATAATATGTGTGTATGTATATATGGCATGTGCAGCTAAAAATGTGTGCAGTTCATTATCGTCTGTGCCCCAAAGAAATGATGGTTTATATAAAATAAAAAACAGATGTAAAAATCAAAGGTGTCATGTCCCTTTTTTGGTTTCACTTCAAGAACTTGGACATGTGCATGTTTTTCATGACTATATGTACATTATCATATAGATTTACATATCTTGGGCTCCATATTGTGTTGCTCAAAAAAAAAAAACATAGAGGAACTCGCAATGTCCGGATACGAAACCCCTGTTTTTCAATGAACTGATGTGACATTTTCGTACGATTCTTCCGATAAGTAATAAAAAGAGTATATTGGCCCTAGATGAACCGAACCTCTCACTCAGTTGTTGTGGGTTATAAGGATGTGGAAGTGAGAGAATAACAATGGACAAACTTGAATGAAGAATTAAGTTAAATGACCTCGTTTTTAAGATTGAATGTAAACATCGAAGTGACCTGACCTACATGCTATGTAGAAACAATAACATTTGTACAGCATCTTCGAACACGCCAAGCTTTTGTTTAGAATTCTTTAAGTAAGTACGAAGTTGTTTTTCCAAATAAGTCATGACAAAGTCGCTTGGGCAGATGGTGCTAGAGATGTACGAGCTAATTATTGGATTTTAAAACAAATTGTTGTCATTTATGACAAGTGAGAATCAGCACACACCTTTCTAAGTCGTGGAGGTTTATAGCTACTTACAAATCAAAGTATATTACTCACAACAGCTTCCTTATGAGTGCCAGTGAAAATAACTAGACATTACATTGCACATGGACACATGGTGCTGTTTCAGTTTGGCAAAATGTAAAGACATTTAAAATGTTACACAAAGACGTTGCATTCAAAAGAACATTCAACATTTGAACACTGAGCAAAAATGTCCTCTAGTGTAGCTAAATAGTGTGCTATATATTGAGCATGCATAAAGGAACTGGTTAAGAACTCTTCAAATCATTTTCAAAACCTGGAAGGATGGTACTGAATCGTCATCTTTCTGGAAGAAATGAAGTCGGAAGAAAACATGAATGGAGATCACTTAAAAGTGAAGTTGCATGGTAAAATAATTTACAGAAAAAAAAAACATAGTTACTGTATGTTTAATAGTGATAGTAAGAGCGTTTCCATACACACAATGTCAAGAGAACTTACAGGATTGTTATTAAACAGCTGTGTGGTCATAAGAAAACCACTCGTTAGTGGGAATCAGAAAAAAAAAAAAAAGACTTGAATTTGCTAGGGAGCATAAAGATTGGCGCAATGGAAAAAGGTCATGTAAAGTCCAACTGAAGTCCAATGTGACATGACAAGTGAAGTCCAACATGATGTGACCAGGTTAAGAGTGGTTCTGAGAGCACGAGGAATCATTTTGTGTCTTGTAATTAAATCTAAAGATGATAACGGTGATCAAATGAAATCTCGGTGTTCGACATTTTTTCAGCCATACTGTGTGTGTAGGTGTACCAGTCCTAACCTTCTTATTCACTGTTTTTGCTCCATTCTTTTCAACATTGTATATTAATACTGAATTGTAATTATGTCAGAGAAAAATATGGAAATAAAAATATGGAAATATAGTCACCACAAATTTGTTACGGTTTACTTTATATTTTTGATTCTTCATAGTAGCTACCTTTTTCCTTTGACGACAGCTTTACCGACATTGTCTCAGTAAGCCTCATGAGGTAGTCACCTGGAATGGTTTTCCAACAATCCTGAAGGAGTTCCCAGAGGTCTTGAGTACTTGTCTGCTTTTTCTTCAGTCTCCGGTCCAACTCATCCCAAACCATCTCAGTTGGATTTAGATTGGATGATCGTGGAGGCCAGGTCATACTCCATCACCCTCCTTCTTGTCCAAAAAGCTTTAATCTATAACCTACAGGTGTGTTAGGGGTCCCTGTCCTGTTCAAAAACAAATGACGGTCCCACGAAGTGCAAACTAGATATAAACAAAATGCTATGGTAGTCATGCTGGATTAGTTCGCTCTCAATTTTGATTAAGTCACCAACAGTATCACCAGCAAGGCACCCCCGCACCATCACAACTCCTCCATGAGGCATATTCATAAAGCATCTGTTTACTTTCCCTACATCTAGCAAAGACAAAGAGGTTAGAAACAAAAACAAAAATTTAGACTCATCAGACTAAAGAACAGTATTCCACTGATCTAATGATACTGTAATTACTTGTTTCTTGGCCCAAGCAAGTCTCTTCTGCGTGCTGTTCTTCCAAAGTGATGGCTTCTTTGCCACGATTCGACCGTGAAGGCCTGACTCACACAGTCTCCAACAGTGGATCTTAAAATACATCTGCCCTTTGAACTCTGAGAAGTATTTATGTGGGCTCTAATCTGAGGTGTTGTAAATCAACGGTTTCTGAGGCTGGTGAATCGAATAAGCCTATCCTCTGCAGCAGAGGTAGCTCTTGGTCTTCGTTTCCTGGGACAGCCCTCACGAGAGCCGGTTTCATCATACCATTTGAATGTATTTTCAGTCGCCAAAATCATCAAAGTTCTTGAGATTTTTCAGATCGACTGACCTCACTTACTCACTCATCACCTATGCCGCTTTATCCTGTATTCAGGGACACTGGGATCAACTGACCTTAAGTAATGGTGGAATGTCTTTTCTCTTTACTTAACTGTGTATTTTTAATTGTAATAGCACTAATTGGGCTATTGTATCTGTACCCTCCTTTCCTCCGTACAAGGGCATTGGTGGCTCAGTGGTAGGTTTCCCGCCTACCACATGGTGGATGGGTTCGATTCCCACACAATGCTCAAATCTCAGCCACCGGTCCCAAGGCTGGATAAATGGTTGCATGAGAAAGGGCATCTGTCGTAAAACCTCTGCCAAGTTGTTGTGCTGATCAGTTGGTTCGTTGTGGCGTCCCCTCAATGGGAGCAGCCGAAAGACTAACAAGAAGAACACACAACTGATGGTCTGAAGCACATTAAGAAGGTAAGAAATGCCACAAATTATTTAAAAAAAAAATACTGGTAGAGTCAGTATTTAAATGTAAATACTGATACTGACTAAAATTAAAATTTTAGTCAGTCTTGAAATTTTTAATTTCATTTGGGAATCAAGTTCAGAGGGAGAGGCACAGAATCCAAGTTGATGGAAGATGCCGTTTTTTATTTTTACAGCAGCACTTGGCAGTCCGCAGTCAAACCATGATATTACTGTGCTTGATCATCTTGTATGAACTGAACCATAGAGAGGAGAATTAACAGACTATTGTCAAGAGGAAGATGAGAAACACTCAATCCAACAATACAGAAGAGCTGAAGGCTGCTGTAGAAAAAACCTGGTCTTCAGTAAAGCCTCAACAGTGCCACAGGCTGATTGCCTCCATGTCATGACATGCTCAAGGAGCCTGGAGCATCTGCCAAGTAGTAATAAGTAGGTAAATATTTTTGATTCATCTTAGGCAATATTCTAATATTTCCTAAGAAATATTATTTAATACAATATGAGCTACAAGCCATAAGCATTCAAATAAATGTTGTGTGTATGTATAAACTTGGCAGAGAGCACAGAAACAAGTTCTATGTTGGAAATTGATTTTTGCGGTTGACTTTTTCAAAACAAACCCTGCCTGACATTCTTGTAAGACCACAACTTAGACTATTAGTTAGAATTTAGGCAAAACATCTGACTGTGTAGCTCACTTATTAGGACTAATTCTGATGATCCTACTTGAATTATGTGTAAACCCAACGATCACATTCATACGTACTTGTTGAACATCCTGTTCCAGAGTTTGTCCTCACTTTGCTGCTGTACAGGCTCCACTCTCCTGGGAAGGCTTTACATTGTAGTTTAGAATGTGATTATGGGGATTTATGCCCTGTTAGTGAAGTTCACTCACTCAAAAGCTTAAAGCCTATCCTAGGGGACTCGGCATAAGGCAGGGTACACCCTGGATGGAGTGCCAACCTACTGCGAGGCATACGAGCATGCACACGCTCACAATATGGCCAATTTTTAAACACCACTTACCATAATCTGTATGTATTTGAACTGTGGGAAGAAACCAGAGTACCTTGACCACCACACGACTTTAGTGAAATTGGGTGTGTTCAAATTCATCTGAAAGGTGTTCAGAGAGGTTGAGGTCAGACCCCTTTGCAGGCCACTTAAGGTCTTCCACAAGAACCTTTTACAAATAATGTGTTATGGACTTTGATATCAGTGCAATGGTGTCATCATAAGGGTTAAGCCCCTTATTTCCAGTGAGGAGGTTTACATGGAAATATGTTGCAACAGTTTGGGTGCATTCTGTTATGGAGTGGTGTTTGCATCCAAAAAGTGTATATTGGGCTTTGATTTTGTTAATTATATCAGAGCATTACCGGTCATTCTAGATATTTAGGCCATTTATTTTTTCTTATACATTTTATATTTTAAAGTGGAATTGAGGTCAGTGTGAGGGTGGTGTTCATGCCTTATAATATCATCCATGCTTTTTTCCATTTTCTTTCATTATTGGGTTCAGAAATTTAGAACATGTAACAAATAAAGTAAGTGGGTCATGATGACCTATTCGATTTTAAGATGCTTCAGGCAGCAAAGTTTTGAACCCAATTTAGAAGTTTAGATTTATTGGCATGACATTGATTGGTTTTTAAGTGTTCATCAGTATAGTTTTTCATATATTTTCATACATTATAAAGTCCCTTTCAGCATTTTCCCCCCTCTCATTGATTTAGTTTTCTCCAACTTTATTCATTTTGATGCATTAGATAGATAGATGGATAGATGGATAGATGGATAGATCAAAATATTAAACATTGGGTATCAGTTTTTTTTTATATATATATAGTATTGTGTCATTTTATTAAAGAGGCCAGTGAGAAAGATGTTCAGAAAGTTCCATTTGGTATCTGACCAAAGCACAGTGTTTCAACTGTAGATGTCTTACAGTGACAATGTTCCTGTTTCCATTTTTTTTGCCCTCTAAAAGGCCTTTTTCTTCAATCCTTACAAAAGAAAGTGAACAAGACTCTTACAAACTGGAACTGAAAATGTGTTACACAAAACTTTTAGGCTTTCATTCTTCAGTTGTCTCTGCTGTAGTGTGCAAATTGTAATACTTACAAATGTTACTATTTTTTTTTCTTTTATTTTGTTTCATTTTAGTGTGTTATACTTGCGGGTGTGCATTGTATTGACAAAATTAATTTCGGCACATGTCATTACCAGGCATAATTATTAATTTGTTCATTAATTAATTTGGCCAACAGTGGCCAAACCTCCATTTGTAGAATTCCTCTAATTGCTTAGGACGGATTAAGCCGAATGTTAATCTCAAACCCTTAAATCACTTGGCATCTATTGCACTGAATTGTAGCTATTTACAAGAGCAGCACAGTGTAGTTAATGTTACTCTGCACTTTGTGAAACAGTGCATGGCAGTTGTCCAGTAAAGCTGTCTTAGACCACATTTAAACAAATAACATAATAGGCAGATTGGAACAATTCGATTAAATAAAGACCCTCTGGGCCTTTAGGGTGGAAAAAAAGTTGCCTGGTCATGAACAAACAGTTTGAACACCCTTTGGAACTTTTTGCCTTGGTATAATTCCATGCCACATGTGAAGGGAGCAAATCGGTAAGTGTTTACACACAAAAGTTGTGATCCTCCTGTTTTTTTTAATTAATTAATTTATTTTTTTTATATAGTGAAAAGACTTTGTATGGAACAGTTAGGAGAGTTGTATCTTGTTAATAGGTTGAAAAAACTAGGTCGTGGCCCTGTAGGGGGTGTTGGTGCAAGGTTTAATAATTTTACCCCTTTGCACAGGTAAGAGCTATTTTCTGAACCACTTTGATGGACAGGTGTTTCATCCAATATACATTCCCACTTGCACACACTGCTCCCAAATTCAGGATCTACAGTATAGCAACCTGAAATGATCGTGATAGTAAAAGGCGGGACTTGAACCCTTGACCCTGGAGGTGTGAGGTCACAGGGCTAACCACTATGACACCAGGCTGCTGAGATTATTTATGTATTTGGAAAATGTAGTTAATATCTCATGCGTAATGTATAATGTCCGTTTAATTTCATTAGTAAACTTTGTTTCTCGAACAAATTCAACCCTATGAAATATTCAGAATATTCCCCAAATAACATGTTGAGTTTCATCAAAATCTTGTGAATTCTTACATTCTTTATATATATATAAAAAAATTTCATATGCAGCAACACATGTTGACTGATGAGATCTCATTAAAAGTACACTTTATTTTAAATTAAAATATATATATATCATTAACATCCTTACACCATTAACATGGTTACTACAGTAGTTAATCATGTCTGTTTTCTGATTTAAAGTTATTTATTTATTTATTTATTTTTTAATTTTAACCCTGTCACTAAAGTAACAATGCAACCAATCTCAGTAAAGAAACCTTGGGAAAAAAATTAAGTTTCTATTTTAAGATGGATAAATGTTTTTATTTGCATTCACTGTATTGAGATAAATAAAAAAACAAAATAATAATAATAATAATTTGAAGGCCTGTGTGATGCTTACAGTATGTTGGCCCTTAATTGCTCATGTTATCCAAACCATAGTTTGCTATATAAACAGTACACCAGTGAAGAGTTGCATTTACTACATGAGGTTGCCTTTCATACTACTGATGAATGCACCACTTATACTCTAATAGCTGCAGATAAAAATGAAAGATGGATTATATGTTATGAGCAGAGTGTAACAGGGTGGGTATTACATGGCGCTGCTCATTTAATCTTCAGCATCATCAGCCTCAATGCTTATAACCTTTGCCAAGTTTATCCACTACAGTACCAGCCTCATCGCCAAAATGTACTCACTCAACCACTCATTGTGTATAAGGCTTTATCCTGTATACAGGGTCTCACAGGCCTGGAGTCAATACCAGGAGACTTAGTGCACAAGGCGGGGTACACCCTGGACGGGATTCCAAATTCATCACACACATACAGTACAAGCGCAAACGTCCATTCATACCTTACGGTCAATTTGGGAACGCCGATTGGTCTAATCTGCGACTGTTGGAGAAAACCGGAGTACCCGGATGAAACCCCCCAAAATATTATTTCAACCAATTTTGGATTTAGAGTTGGTATTTTAGTTAATTAAACTTTAGTTCATATTGTTCATTGTTCTGTTTGCTAAGCCCATGTCTGCTCTGTGCTTCAAACCCAGACTCTTGTTAGCATTCCTGATTGACAATCTTCCTTTGACTTTGTACTGTATACCATGTGAAATGCAACTGCATTACCGTTACAGCTATTTATGTAGATGCACATCCATATGTACAGTACTGTGGAAAGGTCCTGAGCCAACCCACATTTCATCATATTTTGCTTCCAAAGAGCCAGCCTTTCTCGTATTTGTTTAATGTAGTCTTGAGGACTTGAGTTCTCCAGGCTACCTGAAGGGGTTTTTTTTTTTTTTTTTTTTTTTTTTGAAAGGTTCTTATTTTTCATCCAGTCCCTGTACCTGAGCCGTTTCAGATAATGTTTTGCTTTTTAACCCGCACTGTGATCTATGAGTCATTCGAGAATTCAAAAACATCTAACTTAAGGCATGAACCAGTTAGAAACAGGAACAGATGATGGCAGATGATCAGGCCGGTGATTAGTATACTGGTGATGCTGAATGGTGGGAACGAATGAGAGGGGAAATGAAAGTTTTTTAAATTGTGTCTTTAGGTACTTTGTAGCCTGTCACAGTAAAACTTTTGCGTCCATTACTTTACTTTGATCTACATAATTAAATTTACTATAAAGAGCTGAGAGGTGGCGCAAAAACATTTACACAGGACTACACAATGTATAAAGCACAATTATGGGTTATTAAATATTTTCCACCCCTGTGTATATACAGTATGATAAGTGTACCTGATACAGTATACACTGTGGTTGTTTTCAGAAAATCAGGAGGAGAGCGCATTTCATATTCACAATTTGATGCTTTCTCTGTGAATACTGTTATTTATGATCTAGTAATTCATCATAGCTGTTAGCTCACACTTGATTTTGCCAAACAGTCTTCAGGGCTAACTTCACCACTTACAGGATGCCCAGAATAGTTTCCTATACTAGTTGTCGCATCATGTTTTTATATTCTAAGCCCGAATAGCTGAACAAGTCTTTCTGTAGAACAACATGTGGCATCCATATTTCCCTTTCAAGCCAGTCTTGCTAGAAAAAGAAAAAGGAAAAAAAAAAAAAGATAATGATAGAGAAATACAGGATGGACAAAAACAAAGCGCACTAACTTTTGCCACTAACCCAAGGACTCTTTTTCATTCCATTAACCAATCTAGTAAATTACAGAGTGCAGTGCGTGGAGGGAAGCTGAGACTGCTGGTTACGGCTCGGGCTATTTCTGTCCTCTGCCAGCGTGTTGTGGAGGGCGGGGACGGCTCTCGTGCTCCTAAAACTTTTCCCCCACTTCTTCTTCTTTTCTAATTAGTCTCAAAGAGTTTTCTTAAAGGGAAAATACTACATCAACAGAAAGCTGCCAAGATTTCCTTTTTAAGAGGTGTTTCTAGGTTGCTTAATATATAAACAGAAACAAATTTGCTGTGTTAAAGTTCTTTTACAATTTTGACTGCGTTTAGGACTATTTAATTTTTTAAGTATATGGTAGATGTATGTACAACTTGGGAAGTGTTCAGCTCTAAGCTTGTATAAAGACATTGCACTTAAATATATATTATTGTATGTAATCCACAGACTTTATTCTTATGATTATATCATAAGAAGACTTTATTCTTATGATTATATATATTCTTTTATATATATATATAGTGATTGTTGTATGTAATATATATATTACGTGCAATAATCACTTTTGCTATTTATGCAATTTATTTAAAACATTCACCTCAATATAAAAGTCAATCTAATCCTTGCGCTCGCCCATTTTTTCTCCATCCAACACATCAACTTCAGGGACAGAATGCTCACTTCCTGCCTCATGTATCCCACCCAGTTCCAGATGCCACTGTAATGAGAAAATCAATGTTAATCACTTAATCTCTCAGTCATAATATTCTGGATGATCAGTGAATATACTTAAACTTTTTTCTTATTCATGATGTCTACTACTTTTTTTTTTTTTTTGAATAAACGTTTGATTATATCCAGATACTGTTTTCAGAAAGAGAGGGTTGGAATTCAGCTATATTTAGAATTGGATCTAAGAAGGGAGGAGTTTTTACATGCACCATCATAATATTAACTAATAATGTATAGATTCTGGTATTTGTGTCAAGGCATACGCATTTACAATCATCTGATATAAACCCTCCCTTCACTTGAGCTTGTTTTTCTATTTTCAATGAGCTGAAATGAAATTGGTGGGTCAGTTGTATCCTCAAGAGAGATTCCGTAATTGTGACTTCCCAAAAAGGGGAAGGGTGTTTCTTTTTTTTTTTTTTTCTTTTTCTTTTTTTTTTTTGCAAGTCTGCATCAAGTTTCCAACTTTTATGAAGCAAAGTCATGTTGTTGCCTTGGGCACTGAGTTCCCATTGTTATAGTCTTTCTCTAATTTGTTGAACGAGTTTATATTTATCTTATTAATTATTTGAGATTTGAGCGCCATAGTTTATGTCCTACTTTCCCCGACTTTAACATCATTTACAGCCCTTACAGTGCTAAACTTTTATATTTGTCCTTTAGATGTAACACAAAGCTGATAACAGAGACAGTCCAAAAATATTTATTGGTGTTCTTATTACTTTTTATACTTTTTCCTCCCTCTATTATAGACAGATAAGAGTGTGACTCTGGAAACCTTGGACAACAAGAACATAGTGTACAGTTTACATTTAATAATAAATATATAATAGGATAAATAAATAAAGTTCATTACTTTATTATTTTGACAGTGAAGATTTTTTTAAGACATAATGAAGTTTTATAAAACTGTATTTTATGTGGGTGGTACAATGACTTACTGCCATGTTGCTGATCAGGGTCCCCAGTGTAATCTTGTATAAGAGTCTGTGGGAAGACTTTCAGTCTTTCACATGTCCTTTCAGTGTTCATGTGTGTTTCCTCCAGGTGTATTCTCCCTATTCGTTTATTTATCTTCTATAGTCTCAGGGCGGGGCCTGTGCCATATCCCTAGGATATGGAAGCCTGGATGGGGTGCCAACCCATCACAGGGCACAAGCACACACACACAGTTACGCATCAATTCACATGCTAAGGGTAATCTGGAAATGCAAATCAGCCTACACTGCAAGTCTCTGGACTGTGAGAGGAAACCAATATAACCAGAGGAAGCCCATCAAGCACTGGGAGAACATGCAAACTTCAGACATGCAAGACTGAGGGCAAGGTTTGAACCCAACCATGGAGATGTGACGGAACCGTGCTAACCACCAAGCCTCAGTATTTGTATATTACACCAGATAAGTCTTCTGATGTTTGCTGATGTCTCTGCTCTATGATATACTGCATGGCCAAAAACAGATTTCGAAAGATTAGATTATTCTAGCAAAGAAAACAACTAAGGAGATTGCTGAAATTACTAAAACAATGCATCATTAACACTTAAAAGGATAGTGCTTTGTGGAAGAAATGTGTCAGAAACAAAAAAATAAGTCACATAAATGCTTGGTAAAATTGCATCATAAAAATATTACAGTAGAAATAATATATATGTTTAATAGCGAAAGTAAGAGAATTTTCACACACACACACACACACACACACACAATATGATGAGAACTGACAGGATTGGGACCTTTGGTAAAAAAAAATGTTGAAAATAATCACAAAAAGGTTTCAGTTTGCTAGGAAGCATGAATATTGGACTTTGGAGCAATGGAAAAAGGTCATGTGACCTGATGAGTACAGATTGACCCTATTCCAGAGTGATGGGTGTGTCAGGGTGACAATGGAAGAGATGCACCCATCATGCATAGTGGCCACTGTACAAGCCTCTGGAGACAGTGGTATGATATGGGGTTTTTTCAGTTGTCCGGTCTAGGCTCAGCAACTTTATGCGCAAAAAAAAAAAAAAATAATAATAATAATGAAGTCAGC
The DNA here is from genome assembly GCA_011419295.1 of Clarias macrocephalus. NCBI lineage: Eukaryota > Metazoa > Chordata > Actinopteri > Siluriformes > Clariidae > Clarias > Clarias macrocephalus. The sequence continues at coordinate 31,630 of JAAGKR010000481.1, read as the reverse complement.
TGACTACCGGAATGTACTGAATGACCAGATTATCACGTCTGTGTTTTTTTTTTCCCTGATGGTTTGGCCACATTCCAGATTCACACTGTGAAAGAGTGATTTATTCATTCCTTATATCGCTTATCCTGTGTACAGGGTTGTGGGGGGGCCTGATCATATTCCAGGAGACTTTGCACATAAAGCGGGGTATACCCCTCAGTCCCTCACAGGACACACACACACACACACACACACACACACACTACAGGCAATTTGGGAAAGCCAATTCACTTAATATGCACATCTTTGTACATCCATCCGTCTGGGAACCTTTGTAGTCCAACTAGGGACCAGGGAGGCCAATGGTGCAACCGTGGTAGGATCTCTGGTCAACACTCACACACACTCACACATTACTGATTTTGGAAACGCCCACTACACTAATATGCCTGTTTTTGAACTGGAGTACCTGGAGGAAAAACCCACCAAGCAGGGAGAGAACTTGCAAAGTCCATGCACACAGACCCCCGAGGCGGGAATCGAACTCGGACCCCAGATCCACTAAGCCAAAAGGGTCCACCGTGCTGCCACAAGGTGGACTAGTTAAGATACATTTCCCCCATATGTAAATGTGTGTGTGTGTGTGTCAATGAATAGGTCCTTGTGATGGACAAGTGTAGCATTCAGGTTGTGTTCCTAGAACATCAGCTTCGTCCTTACGATAAGAAAGACAGCTGAAAGTGAAGGCGGTTTCGCCAGCAGTGGAATGGAAGCCGCGGGGTTTAGGACCCGGGGGCGCGGCTCGTGTGTACGGATCAACGCGCTGAGCCGAGCTGAATAAAACTTCAGGCGGTCCGTTCGCTCGCGGCGCAGGGCGCGTGCCCCTTTCCGTGGATTTCACCCGTCCTGGATTATTACACTCATCACACTCAGAACGTTGTCCGTGTGCTCGTGTCAGTGTCGCGTGACTGGCCGCGCGATGTAGTCGGACTGACCGGCGCTTATGTGCTCTGTGCGATCCGCGACGTGGACTCATTAAAGTCGCGTAACTTTGCGCACGACTTCGCAACTTCGTGCACAAGGCTTTCACTTGTCTTGGATCGGTCCAACCACCTGTAGGCATCTGAATGGAAAGTATGTCACCGCAGCAGCACGTAAACATCAGCCAGAGCCGCTGTTCATCACTCACAGAGGAGACCAGAATGTGCGCGCATCTGGACAACAAGCGGGTAACTTCTGCTTTATTCCACATTCCAACCAAAGATGCTGCATGTCTGTGATTTATTCTGCTCTGGTCCTGAGAAGACTTTTTTATTTATTTATTTATTTAAAAAAAAAATGAATATTATTATTATAGATGATAAGGATACAGTGTTCTCAGGTCTGATTATGCGTCTTCTAGAGCTACAATCTATCCGTCTTGTACAGTATGTCATTCGTTTTTATTATGGGTTATTGAGAACTGAGAAGGGGAAAAACTTTCTATGTACATTTCTATTGCAGTTGGTTCAAGACAGTTTGCTGTGTGCTTGCTGATCTTGCTTTCTGCACAGGAAGAAGCTGTCAAGTTCATTTGGCACTTATATTCATAGAAGAACATTATTATGAATTATTATAGCACATGGATATTATATTATGATGTACTTTGGTTGGTTATTTGCAGTTTAAATGTAAAAAAAAAAAAACGGCTAAAACATTAGGCATTGCCAAATGCCTTGTACAGTACAAAATACGCCATGTGCTTATTAAATTATGCAGAAATCCAGAAATATTTATATTGATTTATTTATTTATTGCAAATAAAATTTCCTGACATGCATCAAGTATTTGTTTTAGTAATAAGTGGAATATTATAGAAATAGAATAGAATGGAATAGAATAAGAACAGTATACTAGAAATACTATTCACTTAATTAATAGAATGCTTGATAATACAATATAATAATTTATAAAAATTTCAAATACTCTACCAATACTAATTTGCCAGGCTTATTAATCATTTTTAACATTTTTTAATTATTTTGTATACTTTTAGTTTGTATAAGTAAGCCATAAAGAGGTGGAAAAGTCATGCTCCGTGGTCTCGGAGCTGGCGTCTGCACGGCGCTGAAGTTAGCAGTAATTCCATGTTTATGCGGAGTTATTTCAGGGAACCCTCTCCAGCCCGGGATGCCAGTGGTTAGACCATCCTGTTTGTCATCCTCGGTTGGTTTCGTGTGTTTGGATTTCCCTATGTGATTTGTCTCACTTCAAAATACCCAATGTGTAGATTTTTCTTTTATTTTTTTTCTTTTCTTTTTTCTCACTCCTTTTCCTTGGTCGAGCAGAAGCTTTGCTTTTTAGCTTTGGTCAAGCTCTGTGGATTAGTTTGCCTGGCTCAAGAAGTACCTGTTCCTCTTTTTGTTTGACAGCTGAGGCAGCATGGTATGAGCAGGCCAGAAGTGCCCGAAATGTTGTTGATGCAGGCACTTTAAAAATGAACATAAGATTTACTATGTACTGTTTAATGTTGGTATTACAGTACATTAGGTTACTGTGTTGACTGTATACTTCTAGTTTCATTGGTTTAGTGTTTATACCAATCCTGAGTATGAGCACTTAAACAAACCCTCATATTTTGCTGACTTTTGCCTTATTGCGAGTGTGTGTGTGTGTGTGTGTGTGTGTGTGTGTGTGTGTGTGTGTGTGTGTGTGCGCGCGTGTTTTACTTCATTTATCATGCTCCTGGTCTTGCAACACTTTCTTAGAGCTATATTTGTATTCCGCTTTACTTAAGTTAGCCTTTGACAGACCACAGAACAGTGTTGTGCCAGATGTGTTTAATTTGACCGATCCTGCCTTAAGTGACATAGTGGACATACACAAAGGCATTTATTTATTTATTTATTTATTTATTCCTGTGATGCTTGACATGTTGAGGCATGGACACTTTATCACTTAAACTGCTGCAGGTTTCCTGTGGATAATGGAAATAGTTTGTTTCTCAAATTCAGATGCTGGAATGTGGTACACTTCCTGATATGTTTCAAGGATTTTAGTCCCGACTTTTTTGAAGACACTATTGGAGAACCTTTGCTTTTTAAATGATTATTGAATGATTATTATTGAGTAGCTCAGAACATGTCCTGTTATCTATACAATAGTTTTGAAGTACTGTAGTTTGTTTTGGAGTGGAGCCGTAAAATTTAAAGAGCTGGTAAAATCTGCTCACAGCAATATTGTACTTGCAGACAATAGAGCGTTGTTTGGAAAGGGTGTTTAAATACATTTGAATTGCTCTATAGCATATGAGCACACGGGCAATATGCAATTAGTGATTACACAAATAAATGCACTTTAAGGATGTGAACTACCAAATGATCGGGTTGTTTGCATGTTTTTGAACGTTTTCACCTTTTTCGGTTACAGCTGCATGTGAACTGTTGTTTATTATATAGCAACACTGCACAGAAACTCAAAATCAAAGAACAGAAGTATATACTATCCGCAAAAACCTGTTGTCGGGAATCAAACTCAGAACCTGGAGGTACAAGGCCACAGTGCTAAACAATGCCGCCACAGTGGAACCTGTTGATGCATTTGCTTTTTGATATATAAGTCCGATATATACTTGTCTGTATACAGTATGGAACCGATTTAATCAGATGTTAAATCACTGATTAATGAGGTTTTTTGATAAATGTATGACTAAGCAGAAATATTTGTGGTAACTAAAGCAAACGGAACCAAAAGAGGGAATTGCACAACTGTTTTTTTTCATGTGTGTACATTTTTTCAGCCATGGTTGCTAAAGCCATTCGAGTGTGATCATTTAAACTGATTAGAGCTCTTGACTTTACCGTTATCTCTTCATCATCATCAGCATCATCAGGAGCTCTGCTGTCAGTATGTCAGGTCGATTCGAACTACATTTGTTCTGTAAATGGAAAATACGCACAGATTTAACATTATGTACATATATAATATGTAATGTGCACATTTTTGTAAATAATATATGTGCATACAGTATGTCAGCTTGTTTACAAATCAGAGTCCCGCTTCACGGATTCATCCCTAATGAATTATGAGCATGAGTGAGGAGTGCATGTAAAAGATCATCATAAAAAAAAAAGGTTTATTAGTGGTTTATCATCTTTTCCTCCTAAATGCTTTTGGAGACTGGAGAAGAAACCAAATGTAGCTATGCTAAGCATATGTTGTCCGATCAATTTCTATCAATCAAATTAAAAAAGTCAGCCGGACTTGTGACACTTAAAATCAAAGCACAAAAACAGAATTGTGTGCCTTAAAGCATGTGTTTGGTTAATAATTGGCCTCATTATGATCTTGGCCAAACTATTGATGGGTTTTACATTTCAGCTCTAATATGCCAACCAAGTGCCAGTTTAATGTCAACCATATTCAATGTCAAAAAGTATTTAAATTTGGTGAATAATTTGGTGAATGCTGACTAATAGGTGCGATACCAGTGAAAGCGTGTATTCCAGCAATCACACATCAATATACAGTAGCACAAATGCATCCAATATCTCAATAAATTGACTGAGAAATTCTTGCCATTGGCGTCTTAGTGCTAGGTTTCTTGCCTGCCATGTGGAAAGCTCAGATCCCCAGCCACTGGATGCAGATCCGGTCTCAAGCTTGGATAAAAGTGGGAGCGTTGTGTCAGGCATCAGGGCATCCTGATCCTAAAGTAACACTGATTATCAGTTATATACCTTGTGACATGATCACGGGAACGCAATGCTCATTTAAGCCTGTTGGCAGCAAACTCGTCAAAAAAGTCAACGCCAGCCACGATAGAAAAGTACCAGAACCCCCAGTGCAACAAAGCTCGCCATGTCTGGGGCTTAGCAGGCAAAGAGTTCAGGGTTGTTGATCCGGCCTCCAAATCTCAAGCCGACCAGGCATCCGTGGAATGTGCCGGACAAACAAAACGTCTGATCCACAGAGGCCCCACCACAAGCCACCACAGCACCCAAAGGAGCCAGCACTAACATCCTGGTGCCAGACTCCAGAGGTCGGTCTTTTGGAGTCATGTCGAGAGGGGCCCAGAACTGCCCAGGTGGCACAAGCTGCCCGACACAATATCAGGCAAAATGTTTATCATTGTAATGTTATGGCTGATTAGTGTTTATGTACAGTACTAGGCCCCTTAGAAACTCTTTGGATTCATGGTTTTTTTTTATTTTTTATTTTTTAGAATTTTTAGGAAGTCCTGTTTCGCTGTTCATCAGAGGAATAAAGTCTGAAAAACGTTACTGTATTCTAATTAGTTTGTTACAAATGATCCGTTTGTGTGGTCCTACTTTGTTCTGTAGAGTGACTGTCATTTTTCTGTTTTCCTAGAGGACAAAGGCGCTGTCTTGTCGCAGGCAGTCTGCTCCTTCCTTGGTCATCAGCAAAGCACTTACAAGATCCAGAACAATATCCAGGTATGGAATCTGTGTGGCTTATGCGAAGTTGGCAGCTTAAGTTCAAAGGCTATGTCAATATTTACACAAGGAAAGTCCCTCGTGTCGAGAGAGTCGGACTGCGTTTGTGCTTAAGTTGATTTTCTGGGCAGCTCGTTCAGATTGCGAAAATGACTTGCTTGTAGTTCATGCCTCTGATGGTGCTAGATTTATATATTTTTTTTGAACTAGAAGTGTCTGATATGAGACTTTAAGTTTTGTAACATAAAATTAAATAAATAAATAAATAAAAAGACATTTTAAATATTTTAACTTATGAAATGATTAAATGTACTGCAGTTTAAATATTCCTACTTGTAATTATGTGCACAATCACTGCAAACATACAAATATGTGTATAGGATGATGATGTAATACTGTTCGTTATCTTTATATGATAAGCTCAGATATACACTGCCCAGATAAAAAAAAAAGTCACCACCTGCTTTTAACTAAGCAAATAGTTGTCAAATTTGTATTATCGTATGAAAATATTTGCCCAAATGATGTCTCCAGAAATGAGTATGTTCATGAGCATTGCTTCTTGGTTAAACAAGTTTCACAAATGCCGCTAGAGGATCAAACCCAATGCGGATCATTGTGGGATGCTCGCAAAGAAGGTTTGCCTTCGTCATGACAACGTGCCAGCCCATAAATCTCACGAAATGGCAAAACTTGCGGGCGACTCGGAGTACGAAATTCTGCCTCACCCGCCCCCTACTTTCCCGACCTCACACACACCCAGTGACTTCTTCCTTCCACTTCGTGGCAGGTGTTTGATGGCGACGTGGTGATTACCGAGGTGGAACTTTTACTCATGTGCCAAAAAAAGAAAGATTCTTCAAATCTCCACCAGCTCATCCATCGTTTGGAGAAGTGCGTCACCTTAGGTGGAAGATATGAAGAGAAGGACCAATGTGGTTCTGTTGGGCCACTCAGAAGCTTCCACACGGAAGACTCGTAATTCATTACAAAAAACGCTCATCAGTAAGGCTGATCTGAAAAAAAAGCCTTCACTTTGGAAGAATGGTAGAATTGACTGTGGAGCGTTCGAAAAAGGTCATGTGATCTGATGAGTCCACATTTACCCTGTTCCAGAGTGATGGGAGCATCAGGGTAAGAAGAGAGGCGCATCATCATGCCTAGTGTTGTGAGGTGGGGTTGCTTCTGTTGGTCAGAACTAGGTTCAGTAGCAATTATCTGCCCAAAAAATGAGGTCAGCTGATGGTCTGAATGTACTGAATGACCGTACTGTACTGATATGATTTTTTTTCCCCCTGATGGTACGCCATATTCCATGATGATTCATCGGGCTCAAATTGTGAAAAAGTGGTCCTGGGAACATGAGACATCGTTTTCACACATGGATATATGGAGAAGACTTAGTCTGCCTTTTCCATCATCAATACAAGATCTTGGAGAGTCTTGGTGAATCCGACTCTGGACAGAAAGAAATGCTGTTAAATTGCTAAATATTATCGAAATGATGCGGCGGCAAATTCGTGCCATAATCAAAGCAAAAGGTGGACCAACTAAATATTAGAATCTGGTTTGTTTTGGCTGGACATGTGTAACATGTTTTATTGTGTTCGAATATGTGTTTAATATAATATAATATAATATAATATAATATAATATAATATAATATAATATATCTGTATAATTTGCATGTGGAGTATACACAGTGATTGTCTGGCCGGTCAGGTCATGAGACAAGATAAAGCAAAAATACAAAAATAAATAAATTCCAGGAATTCCATCCCACCTCTATCCTGGTAAACTAGTTTTGCAGGAACTTATTTTTGAGTTGATCAGGTCTTTATATTTTCAATGCAGTAATATGATTATGTGGCTTGGCGGTGCAATGGGTAACTTTGCTACTGTACGGCTTCAGGATCTCCAGTTACTGAGCTCAGGTTACTGTCTGTTTGAAGTTTGCGCATGTTCTCCCTGTGCATGCATACAGTAGGTTTCCTCCCAGCTCCTCACAACAACTGATTGGTTGTGCTGAATTGCACATCACCTCATTCCTAGTATTCCCAGGTTAGGCTCTAGGTTTGTTTAACCTGCACAGCATAAAGTACTTACTGATGATGGTTAATAATATAATTTTAAATCTTTGTATCACGAGTGCTACATGCATCCTTGAAGCAAGAATATGTTTCATTTGCTGGTAAATACATTCATAATTGTACTGTTTTGACAAGCTTATATAAACAAATGAAGGGAAGCGTTATTATTATTATTATTATTATTATTATTATATTTTGAATTATTTTTATTATTATTATTATTTTCCCTATTTAGGATAGGTGGCTTTAGAAGATACACAGATCATCCATAACATTTTTAACACACACCCTATATTGAGTAGGTCCCCTCTTTTGCCAACGAAACAGCTATTCATTGTCTTCTGACACTTTTCTACTGGACCCAGCAGTAACTTTTCTGACAATTTGAGCTACAGTAGTTCTTCCGTTGGATTGGACTAAGCCCTCACTCCACATGTGTATCAATAAGCCTTGGCTGCCCATGACCCTGACTCTAGTTCACCGGTTTTCCCTTTCTTGGACCACTTTTGGTATGTTCTGACCACTGCAGACCAGGAACATCCCACAAAAGCTGAAGTCGACCCAGTCATCTAGCCATCACAATCCGGCACATGTCAGAGTAGCTACAATTACAGTATCTCATTACAATGACACTTGGAAGTGGGTGGGACATATTAGGCAGCAAGTGAACCTTTATTCCCCGAAAAAGAAATGGCCAAATGTAAGGATGGTAGCGACTTTAAATTGTAACGGCTAGAGGGTCAGAGCAACTCCAAAACTGTAGATCTTATGGAATGTTCCCAGTCTGCAGTGGTCAGGACCTACCAAAAAGTAATCCAAGGAAAAACAAACGGTGAACTGGTGACAGGGTCACAAAAGAGGCCAAGGCTCACCGATGCACATGGGTGTATACTGTATACTGTATGCTGTACATCATAGAGATTGTTAACATAAATGCGTGCAGTTTTTTATAGCCGTCTATTCATTTCTTTTTTATACAACATCACATTTATTTGAGTATACATTTGTCTTGACGATGATGTTAAATGGGGGAACACGTTACATGCTCATGCTCTCATGTCCTCGAATGACTCGATCAGCATTTTCAGCAGTAGTTAAGCTCCTCAGGAGGATCATTCTAGAGGATGTAGAGTCTAAATATAGTCCTTCGGCCTTTATAACCTTGTCAGTGCAGCACTGGAGGTTTCGTCATTGTTTCTCACAAGCATGACCCAGCGTATAAGCTCCGAGTAATGCTCATAGTCGAGTTATTAGAGTCTTTTTATGGTTATTTGCTGGTTTGTAAAGATAAAGGGAAATTATTATTATTTTATTATTCTTTTTTTTTTTATAAAAAAAATTATTTAAAAACTTTTTCTAGCAAATAAAAAAATTCTAGCACACTTTATGTCTTTAGTCATGATTTTGTGAAAGTCTACTCAAAATATTAAAAAAAAATTATATATATATATATATATATTTTTTTTTTAAGTTTATTTATTTATTTATTTATTTTTATGTTCTTTATTGAGGCATGAGTATGCTTAGTGACTCCTAATTTAAAGTGACCAGGGGTGAAATCCAGATTTGTAAATGTGCTTACTAGACACAAACATCAGCTGTCTTCTGAAACCCTTATTTAGATTTTTTGCTTCCCGTAAACGAGTGAAGCATTGATGCAATATTCCTCCAGTTCATGGTACTGAGTTCAGTGGAAGTGAAGAAGTTTTTCTTTTTTTTTTTTTTTTTTTTTTAAATAATGAGTCATGTGTCAATATTACTCGTAGGTTGATCCGGTTAGGACATAACAAAGCAAGAAAGCAGAAATGTGGTCCTGTCACGAACGCAGGGCAGGACGCAAGTGCAGGTTGACGGGGTTTTATTAGACTTTAAGAAGAAGACAAAAACATAAACTAAAATCATATTTAAAAAAAAAATGCAGGCAGGTGTCAGCCGATCATCAAACTGCCTGCACTGGAAATATGATGAGCATGATGAGGAAATCAAAACAGGATCAAAAACCAGGTAACAACAACAAAAAAAAAAGATCAAGGTTTGGTAATGACTGATAGTCAACTTACTGTATATAGCATACAGTATACTGTAGTTTGCAAAGTGAGTGTAGGGTGGAAGTCCTTTATACTGTACATGGTGAGAGAGGGTAGTCGTGACATGAGTCAGGTGTGCACAATCAGTATTCATGTCAAAGTGAACATCTGTGATCGTGTGTTGTAGTCCATGGCAGGTATGCAGGTTGCGTGTGCTGTACTCTTGTGTGTCTTATATCATTTATAGATTCTTAAATGTCTTGATATATATCCCCAAGCATACAGTATACAGTACTGTGCAAAAGTCTTAGGCGCCATATTATCTGTAGTACAGGTTTTGTCATACAAGTTGATTATGTCTGCATTATTATGTACAAGACCGTTCCTTACAAAGATGCACTAAAATGAATGAATAAATAACATTACAGAAGAATATTTGCAAGCCTGTAAAGAAAGCGACATGTTACATGACAGACCAGTTTTCAGACGAAAAAAAAAAAAAATCAATAATGTCGACTCCTGGGTTGTGCATGAAAATAGAAAGCAGCGAGTGTGACGAAGTTACCAAAAGAACTCGTATTCTCCAGCACGCTCAGTAAAACCTAACCTAAGTATACAGTATTATATACTGTACTTTATATACAGTAGAAACAGATGTGGTGACACACCTAATAACAGATTCAATAAAAAAATAACAATAATATAATCCTATTAGTCCTGATTTAACATAACATTAGTTGATAAAAATGCACAGTTTACACTTTTTTTTAAATATAACTTTCTTACAGTTTCTTGCATATGTGAACAAAAAAATTCATTTTAATCTCTGGTTGAGTAACGGGCGATTTCGATTGTGCTCTTGTTCCACAGGGATAACAGTCTTTCTCCAGTCAGCCCAGAGACCTGCCTATTGGTACAATCCTATCTTAATTCTTCGAGGATGTTTATTGGTCATGTATACGCACAGCTGAAGACTGGCCTGCAGACGCAGGAGAGGCATATGTTCCTTTTCACTGACATCCTGCTCATCAGCAAGGCCAAGTAAGACACGTATGCAGGGAACATCCCGACATGACCAAAAGTCAAAAAAGGTTGTTTTTTTTTTTCTTATCCTTTTCTGATGGGTGAGAGCCATTAAATTAAATCTTATTATTAAAAAAAAAATGAGCCTATCACTAATGCTTAATTTGTCACTAAGGAAGCGAGACGAGTTGTGGGAACCAAGTTTTAGACTATGAATTCGGATAGATTGTGAGAATGTGGCAAAGTTATACGGTAATATACAGTGTATAAAGAAAGATTTGCCGGAAATACAGTATATGTGCAGTAATTACAGTCAGCTCAATGCGTTCTACCCAGTTTTTTGCCCACATTGAAACATTATTACCCTGTAGAACAATTATGAGAGAAAAATAACATGTAAAATAGAATGACTAGACCAAAAGGAACAGACTATTGTAAGAAAATATCTTGAACTCGAGCAGCTCACTTTGCAGTCATGTTATGAATAAAACCTAAAACGTTGCTATTCTTAGTTTTTATCGCTACCCATATCACAATAAGTAGTCCACTAGAGCAAATGCATTAGCCGAAATACCCTCGTACTGGAGTTACCAGTGAGTGCTTAATGCTGGGAAGAATTGGGCCATTTCTCCACCCCCCCCCCCGTTTAATTGTGTCTCATAGGATCGTGTGGCCCACATCCTCCTTCCTTTTTCCGTAGTGCATCATATAGCCAGAGGGCCCTGCTCAGTAATTACCACCCGAAGCGCCAGTTAACACAATCCGAGGCGAAGCTTGGCATCAAGGCCACTGTAGCCACTGTGAAGTCAGCTGTGGCGAGCTTATCCCTTGGAACGTTCTCTAAATCTCGACCTATCATTACCGTCAGTCTAATGTGGTCTTGACCTATATTTAATATCTCATGGTTAGTCATATTCCCATACTTATGTAAAACATGGGATGTTAAAAGGTTTTTGATGACCGTAATCACGCACACTCTTTAAAGGTAATAAAGTTGACAATAAACAATATTTGAAATGAATTTTAATAATAATAATAATAATAATAATAATAATAATAATAATGTAATTCTAACAAAGTCGTCTTATTTACTATTTACTATTTAACAACATAGATCCAAATCAATATGCAAATAATTACTGTAAAAACCAGATAAACCCCCTTTGGGCTTGGTGTCAGTCACAGTCCACTTTCATTATCAGTCACATTTGCAGCTGTAGCTAAGCAAGGCGTTGCGTTTTGAATGCTCGCGCAGTTTACTGACTCATATTCTTTGTTATACTTGTCTCGTAACTTGCAAGACTTCACACTAAAGCGACTCATATGAAAAGTCGCAGGTGGTTAGGAAAAGGAAAAAAAAAAAAAAAAAAAAACGGCACTGATTTTCGGTAAGATTGCCTGGAATATTTATGTCCGGTGTTATGAGCTTGGATGTGCATTAAACATGGGAAGTACTGTGCACTGAATATGACTGAGCATGAACATAGGACGTAAGTGTTTATGCGCCACTGTATCTGCGCATTAGTTTTGCCCAGCACCCACAGCTGATGTGGTTTCTTGCACATCATATATACAGATTTTATCAGCATTGTCAGTAGGTGGTTCGGCTACGGTGCTTCGCCGATGAGTGTGTGAAAATGTGTGTGATGCTGAAGAGCTGCGACTCTGTGCATGATACAGCAGGAATGTAAAAAGAAGATGAATGAATGAATGAATGTGAGTAGCAGCATGCTGCTTTACTGTAATGTTTTAAACATAGTCGTGTTTTCCCGAACAGATCCTCAACCAACTTTAAGATGAAGGCACAGGCACGCGTTTGCGAAATGTGGATCGCAAACTGCATGGAAGAAGTGTGTGAGGGGAGTACGTGCCTTGACAAAAGCTTTGTGATGGGCTGGCCGACTTGCAACTGCGTAGCCACTTTCAGGTATGGTATAATACAGTATACAGTATCCTTTACTCTCTACAGCCTCCGATTCATCACGTGTAATATGGACCCGACTTAAGCATAGGATTAGTTTATTCCGAAAATGATTAGTGATCAAGAATATGCAATGCTTTAGTGGTTTATTTATAGAGTTTGTGATTAGAAGTTCAGGGAACCAGAGTGAGGTCGTGGATTCTGTGGCTGAATCATCATGAGGATAAACAATGAAACTGATATGAAAATAAAAACACTGGACACCACGTATAAATTAGTGCGTTCATTCTCTTGGCCGATTGAACTGAATTCTTCTCTGTTTGTCTCCTTTGATGATGCATAGTGTCCCATTACTATTTGCAAAGCAGCATCTCCCACTGACATACTTCACATTGCAGGTTTGATGCTCTTGGGATCACAAGTGCAGCCAGTTTTTCTCCAAAATGTATGACCGGAATCATTTCCAAAAGGATTAGATCTGTTTAGTCTGTTTAGTATCTTGTCCCAGAGGGGAGTGGTGGCTCAGACGGCTAACGCTCAAGGTTGTTGCCTTGGGGATGTGAGGATCCGGGGTCGAGCCCTGTTGTGAGTAGGTTGGCACAACCCAGTCACACCGTGCAATGCCGGTTTCCAAGTCTGGATAAAATGGGAGATTTGTGTCAGGGAAGGCTTCTGGTGTAAAAACCTGTGCCAAGTTTTGTTCGGATTGGACGGTCCTGCTGTAGCGACTCCTTGACAGGAGCAGCCGGAGTATACAGTACAAATGCTCGCCCTATCATCTGGATGTAGTGCTCTGTTTTTCACTGTGCCATCATTTATTACACCAGAATGAAGTCAGAAAGAACAAAGAAAAACCCGTGGGCAATACTCCATACCCCACAGCTTGCACAGTAGATCTACCTTCAATAGCAATAACTCGAAGTAATCGTTTCCTGTATGACTTAATCAGTCTCGCACATCATTTTGGTCCATTCTTCTTTAAAACTTTGCCCCAGTTCATATTTGCCTCTAGAATACTCTGGTATACAGAGGGGTTGCAAAAACAAGCCTAAGTCATCACACCTCCTCCGCTGTGCTTGAACAGTGCGTATGAGGTGTTTCTGCTGAAGTGCTCTTTAATGCTCACCAAACATGGCACTAGGCATTAAGTCCAAACTGCTCCACTTTGGTCTCATCTGTCGATAGGACATTGTTCCAGAAGCTTTGGAGCTTGTTCAGATGCAGTTTTGCATCCAAGCCAGCCGTACTTGTTCAGTCTTTTTCTAATTGTGCTTTACCATTGAACATGCTCTGTAAGGCCTGTAGGCTCTGAAATGTAGCTCTTGGGGTTTTTTTCTGAGCATCGCAATTTCTGACCTTGGGGTAAATGTGCAAGGACGTACCACCTCTGGGAAGATTTGCAACTGTCTTGAATGTTTTCCGCTTGTGAATAATCTTTCTTATCGTAAGACGTTGAACTCAAAATAGTTTGGAATCCGGTGCAGATTGGTGTGCAGGAACAATTCCTTCTCTAAGACCATTGCTTATGCCTTTCTTTCTTGGCATTATACTAAAATGCACCTGAATGGTCCAAACCCTTTCTGCAAACTGCCAAAACATCTGCTTTTATAGAGGTCAGCACAGCTGATGATGATCAGTTAATCAAGGGCTGATAATTAGCAGCACCTGCTTGCAAGTTACTCTCTTAAACATAGTGAGAGCAGTGACGGGATTCATATTGGGTTTGTTTTTATTAAATAAATAAATAATGGCATGGTGAAAAGACATTTGTTTTTAGAATTAAAAAAGGGAGAACTAACTTTTACTCTTTTTGACTGTACGCAATATTAAGTAGGTGGTTTTAATGCCATGTCTGATTAGTTATTTTTCAAGGGTGTTCAAGTCAAACCAGGACTTTTGAACACAGATTCTGATGAGAGTATTTGTCTCTCAATATAATCCCCTGTTACACTCATGCACTTACCCCCAGTGTTCAAGGTAGAAGCTGGAGCCATGATTAAACTGCCTGCTTCACGTCTGAAACTTTGGCCTCCCAGGAACTCCTTTAATGGCCCAAGCATGTGGAAATGGCTTGGAGTGGATTTGGCAATAACTCCCAGGCGAATTCCTGTACAAGTGGTGTTGCTGAATGATTGTGTGTACAGTTCCCACAGGCAGATGCATCTCTTCCCCGAACCGGGAACAAGTTATTTGTCAATTTTCAAGGATCAAGCGTTCCATGCTGAATGTGCACAGGGAAGAATGTAATGTTTACTCAAATGTTTTACCACTTAAAGTCTTTTATAAGAAATTTCATTACAAGTCTCGGTTTGACTTGAACACTCCTTCATTTATATGTTTATAAGGGATACAAGCACCGGAAGTATTAAATAGTGCTATGGTTCTATGCTTTTTTAACTCTTTCTTGAAATACTGTTTAAAGCATCTTAAATGTGCTGTAGGAATAAACTGAATTGAATAAAGGCAGCACGGTGGCCTCGTGGTTAGCACTGTGGCCGAGCCCCGCCAGAGTCGAGGGTTCGATTCCTGCCCCGGGCCTGTGTGCATGTTCTCCCTATGCTTGGTGGGTTTTCTCCAGGTAATCTGGGTTTCCTCTCCAGCACAAAGACATGCAGGGTTGGCTAATTGGCTTTTGGTATCCAGGGTATACCCTGCTTCAAGTCCCCTTGTAGACGCTTCATATCGTATAAGTAGTATAGAGAAAGTGTGAGAGTGAGTGAGTGAGTGAGTGAATTGAATAAAATGTGTGAAATTATAAGCTATAAGGCTTATACATTCTGAGGATATATTTATTTTATTGAAAATTCTAAGCACTTCGTTAGGCCCTTCTGGATAAGTGTGTCTGTCAAATGCCATAAATGTAAATATATAAATGTTAAGCATTTCTAATTTGCTTCGCCAAGGAAACCCTTATAGGTCTTACGTACTGTATACCTCTACCACTGATTGTTTAGTAGAATTCTTTCAGCAAGATATGAATTCTTGCCTAGAATATGAACCCTTTATTTACATTTATGGCATTTAACAGACACCCTTATCCAGAGCCACTTACATTTTATATCATCTGAGTAGTTGAGGGTTAAGGGCCTTGCTCAAGGGCCCACCAATGGGAACTTGGAGGTCATGGGGTGTCAACCAGGAACCCTCTGAACCATAGTCCAATGCCCTAGCCACTGAGCTACCTCTGAGCCCTATAATTTATAGGACTTATGACCATTTAGAAAATATAAAACATGCAAGCACATTTTTTGCTGAAAATATTTTTATTCTTCCCTTTATAGTTCAGTTGAACTGAAGGAAAGATGGCTTTCCCTTATAAAAAGGTACAACGCACACTTGATTACAAGTTTTAAGATGAAGTTCATTTCTCAGTTCAGCCATTCACATTTCTGTTTTAATCATTGCGTCAATGTTCTCATTCCCTACAGTCGAATAAAAGATGAGAAGGAGAAAGATAATCCAAAAACAATTCCTCTTAAAGTGCACGCCAAGGACATGGGGAACTTTTCGTATGTAAGTTCTCGTACACTCGGGCAAATATCGTTTGAGTATTTAAGTACGTCGCAAATCACTGCTTATTGCTCTGTTTATTTAGAAAACAATTGCTGTGAGCAACTCCGACAGTGCCAACGAAGTTATTCGTCTGGCGCTGCAGCAGTTTGGGATTGTGGTAAGTTTCGTTATATACAGTAGTACACCATCCTCAGAATTAAGCTCATGCATTTCCCTTGATTTCAGTGATTTTACTCAAATATGTAAATACATTCATTTATTCTTCATATTCTGGAATATATCCTATACGTACTGTAAAGCTATCCAGAGAAGTAAAAGCATTGCGTCTACACTATGTATGTCCTCTCAACACACTTGTAACAGTGTTTTATTTGATTGCATTTAAAATTTGACATTTAATTTTAGTTCGAGTCAACCCCAGAGACAAGACATGCCCTCATCCTTCATATAGATCTTTCTATAGGTTAGTGGTGGAACATGGTGCACAACATTTCTATGAATCTCCTTGTCTCCTTGGTATACAGGGTTCTGTGAAGGACTTCCAACTGTGGGTGAGTTCCAGAAAGGACAATGCGCCATACCCTCTTATTGGTGAGTTTGCTATAAATCCTGAAAACTTCAAACTTTAGACACCAACTCACTCGTCAATTAATTTGTACACCGGCCCATAGACGAGATTATCCAATCAGCCAGTTATAAGACAGATTGGCCCAGTGTTTAGCTTTCCAGTTTCAGAGAGCCTGTGCTCACCGTAGCCTCACATTGCTCTTCATGGGTGATGGGACTGAAACCCCATATAGTCTCCTGCTGTTCTCAAGGTTCGGTCTGTATTTTGAGATGCTTTTCTGCCCGCCACCATTGTAATGAGTGATTATTGAGGAATTGAGGTGTTTTAGCCTCCCTGTCAGTTCAAACCAGTCTAACCAGTCATGGAGACACGTTCTTCCATATACTTTTGTTTGATGTAAACATTACTATAAGTGAAGCTCTTGTCATATACAGTATATTCATGGTTTTATGCACTGCGCTGCTGGCACATTAATGCACAAACAAGCCTTGTTCCTTTTAAAGTAGCTGGTAAGTGTAGATAAATTCACTACTGCATACATAAACATACTGTGTATAGTATTTACTTTATTGAATCTATAAGGTGAATTGCATTGCTATAGCAAGTACAAATAACCAACAGAAAATCTGAAAAATGTACAAACTATTGGACAGTAGAATAACAGTATGAATGGTTAAGTGAGTGCTGTTGTTATCCTGCATCTTTTCTAAGCCATTGGATTATTGTAATAGTGATATTTTGACAACGGTGTGATCTGTACTCACATGGTCTAGTTAGACTGATATAGTTTTTTGAGAAATCATTCTAATAAAGGGCAAATTTCTTATCAGACACACGACTACAGTGGTACCTCAGTATATGAATATCATCAGTCTCAGAGTTCTTAAGGTGAAATTTCGTATTGCAAAACGCATTTTCCTATAGGAAATAATGTAAATGCTGATAATCCGTTCCAGCCACCAAAGAATATTACCAATATTACCAGTTTACAAGACTGTAATCATAGTTTTGGATATAAAACCAATCAAAACCCTTAAAAAAGACATGTAGATATAAAGTAAAGTATGAAATAAATAGACATTAAACCTCACTTAAGCTTTATTTATCATTCCTCTTGGCACAGGCTGCTTTAAAAACAAAACTCAAAGGAACAAAATTGAAATGGAACCCATGGTGCTACAGTACGCCTTCACTAAATCTTGCAGAAAATGCAAAGAAACTCACAAGAAATACATACTGTAAATACTTTGCTTGGCTCTTCATTGGCGCAAACAAGGTTCGAATGGCTCCCAGGCGTACGTGCAACTTACAGTAGCTGGAACGCAGTTCAGATGCTAGTATGCCGAAAACAATTGCAATTTTCTTGGCACATTTCAGTTCTCTAGGCGGACCGTTCATATGCTGATGTACCTCTGTATAGAGAAATGTAATGATATTTGTCAATTAAGTGAGCAGAAAATTCTGAAATGTAATAATTAAATGCCTTAGGTGAAAGAAAAAAAAAAAGCATGTATGGTACAGATACTTGAACACCAGGCAAATTTTTTCTTGTGTTAATTCCTACCAATGTTTACAGGTCATGAGTTTCCTTTCAGTATACAGATGAGCCATTTAAGAGAACCTTTGGATGAAAATGGTGAAAGAACTGATGAAGTCAGTCTACCTGAAAGACAAATAGAGCTACTCTATGAGCAGTTACAGTCAGATAATCAGTGCCAGTTCATTCTGAGGCCGAGTCGGGTCGCCGTGGGCCACTCTTTTGTTGGTAAATGTCTCCTTAACTTTATTAAATAGAAATTCATGGAAAGCATGCTGAATAAACACTACATTTAACCACCATGGTGAATGAATAAATACATAAAAATACATAAAAACTGCTTAATAACAACATTTTTTCTTCTCATAACCTCAGTTGATCCAGACCAGAAGCCATTTAAAAGACGGCGGTCACTCATCAACTGGGCTTTTTGGCGTGGCTCATCCAATCAACTGGATGATCCTCCTTTATCGCCCCATTTATCCACAACAGAGAAGCTCTTCGACCTGCCCCTCAGCGTAGTATGCAAGGATAACGGCCTTCCCAAACCCATCACGGTGAGCGAAAGGATCGGGTATAATGTTCAGACACACGAGAGTCAAACTCATACTCAAAATAAAAAAAATGGGACTAAATGTTCTAAAACCTGCAAAGTGGCTGAAGTGCAATTTAAATATTGGTTGTTTATGTAGCAAACACATCATCAACCTCATTTCCCCTTTTGTCTGTTCCAACCACTCAGCATTCAGCATCACCAGTATACTAATGAGTGGCTGATCATCTGTCATCATCTGCACCTGCTTCTACTGTAACTGGCTCAGGCATCAAGTTAGATGGTTTTTATGCTTGAATCATTCATATGTTATTGTGTGGCGTAAATAACAAAACACATTCCTATGAAACTGGGCAGGAACATAGACTGGACTTAAAAATGAGAGACAACAAAACTCCTTCAGGAAACCTGGAGAACCTTACCTTACATTACATTATATATCCTTCGGCTACATTAAAAACTACAAGAAAGTCTGGCTCTTTAGAAGCAAAATATGAAGAACCGTCGCCTTGCACCTCCAGGGTCTGGGTTCGATTCCCGTCTCTGTGTGCATGGAGTTTGCATGTTCTCCCTGTGCCTGGTGGGTTTCTTCCGGGTACTCCGGGTTCCTCCCCCAGTCCAAAGCCATGTAGGTTAGGTTAATTGGCATTCCCAAATTGCCCGTAGTATGTGTGTGCCATGCGATGGATTGGCAGCCTGTCCAGGGTTTTCCCTGCCTCATGCACTAAGTCTCCTGGGATAGGCTCCAGGTCCCCGCGACCCTGTATGCAGGATTAACATTTTTTAAACATTTTTTGCAAGAAGTAAAGCACAGTAGCGTCAGCTGTGAGAAATGCTTTTATGCTGATGGGTAAGATTATTAAACTGTATTGAACTTTAAGCCAGTGTAGGTCAGCAGCTTTAGTGAAGTTAATGTACAGGAGTAAAAGTTTTTTATAGTCCAACGGTTCTTTTGCCTATGAGTAGGACTCAACACACCGTCATGTTACATTTGCAATCCCAAAGAATGACATATAGTCATTCTGAAATATTCATATTTACATTTTCGGGAATGCATTGTGGAATGTGTTGGAATGAGTTGTGTACATGATTTGAAAAGTCCTCTACATAAATTTTAAACAGAATCTATACCACTTTATCCTGTATTCAGGGTCGCAGGAGGCCTGGAGCCTATTCCAGGAGACTTAGGGCTTAGGCGGGGTTCACCCTGGACGCGGTGCCAATCCATCTCAGGGCGGACACACATACACTCTCATGCTCATTCACACACTACGGGCGATTTTGGGAACGCCAATTAGCCTAATCAGCATGTCTCGGAGAACCCGGAAGAAACCCACCAAGCCCGGGTAGAACATGCAAACTCCATGCACACAGACACCAAGGCGGGAAACGAACCCGGACCCTGGAGGTACAATGTGACAGCAGTAGTATTAGTAGTCTGTAGTAATGATTTTTTTTCTAATGATAAGAGTGATTTCATATTAGAGCAAGTGATTTATTATAGACTGGGTCAATTCAAACCAGAACTAGTGTTCGAATCATGCAACTACTGTACGTAGGAATTAACACACAACAGATTGTACTGTTAATATTGGGAGGATGCAATAATTAATAATAATGATAATGATTCAGTTATTAACAAACACGTCACATTTTACTGGTTTACAGTCGGATGATTTAATGTTGTGGAACATCGGAAAGACACGTTACTTGCTCTTATCACCTTTTCTTATGAGTCAATAAACAATCCTTCCCTCAACAGCCCCCCCGCCTTTTCTCTGTCTCCGTCTCTCACACTCTCCCTCCAAAAAAAAAAAAATTCCTGGGAAAACGGAAAGCATAAACTTCTCCGTCCAGAAGACTTTCCTGAGCTGGGAAACTTTGACTGTTGCGAAGCACTCGAAACTGAGACTCCTTTCATAAGCCTTGTTACATAAATACCTCTTTTAAATCAACAGATATATGTTTTACTATGTTAAGGACCCACTTTTACAAGTGAAATGTATTCTTAGCAATAATAAAGTCTCTGCAATAATAAAATCGATAACATTTTGGTTGGTTTTTAAAAGATACAGAAAATGAATAGCATTCACTATTCAAACTGCACTGGACATACTTGAAGCTTTTTCTCATTTATTACAAGTATCCCTGAGTTATACCTATACTGAAGGAGCGTTAAGAATGCTAGGAATGTTAGGAACGTTAAGGATACATGAATGTGACCATTGATTTTGATTTGATGTATAATGGCTTGAACGACACTTTCAAGCGCAAGTTAACATGCATTCCTTTCCACATCTGGAATTTCCAGTACAGTAATCTAGTCTATAATGTATATCAGACTTTATTTTCTCTCTCGCTCTGCAGGACATGCTAGTATTTCTGTTCCAAGAGGGGCCATTCACAAGGGGAATTTTCCGGCGCTCCGCTGGGGCCAAAGCCTGCAGGGAGCTGAGAGATAAACTGGACACAGGAATCCAGGTTGTTCCGATGAGCCGACAGTCTATCTTTGTGATTGCTGCTGTTTTGAAGGTAAGTTTTACGCAGTGTTGCGTAACGTCTAGATCTTTTCAGACTACTAGGACAGATTGGTTCGATTTTTGCGTCATGGGTCCTAGTCATACTCTCTTGGTTGTTTGACATCTGTGTACGGTATGTCTGTTTGTCGCTTGCCATATGTATACACACAATGCGGTGACCTGGCAGGAGGGAGGGTCATGGGTGCCCAAGGAACATTGGTGTGCATGGGGAGCGAAGGCTGGCGCGTCTGGTCTGATCTTACAGTTTTTTAGGTAGAACAAATTACTGAAAATGTTAAAGGTGTCAAATGGGGACCTATTAGGCAAAATCCCCCCCCCCCCCCCCTTAAAAATAAATAAATAAATGTGATTTTGTTATTTGTCCTTTTTCTATTTTTGTATTGGCCAGGGTTAAAACAAGCCAATCAGATTTCTCCCTATTGTGACCTCGTATAAGAAGAAGATTCCCTCCCTCCTCCATCTTGTTGCTGAACTCAGCTCAGATAATGGATTTTTTGTTCATACCTTAATTTCCCCTTTGTTTCACTTTCTTTCATTTCTCACTGTTCTAGGTAAATGAGCTACTGTTGAACCCTTTAAGAATGCATTTTCTGAGCAGTATCTAAGCAGGTGCATTAACACATACATTTTGGGACTTATGATACCTTGTTAACGATAGAGTAAAAATATGGTCCCTTTAATGCTGACTATGGTATAAAGGTGTCAGAACAGGCAGGAGCAATGGAAGAAAGTGGCTCGGTCTGATAAATTACTTGGGTAAGAAATGGCACCAGGATGCACTATATGCTCTGGGCAACTTTTCTGTTGCTTTTAGTGATACAAGGATGGACCTACACAATATTAGACAGTTGGTTTTAGTTGGTTTGCGTATATAATTAGTTTTTCATTTACATTTTTATGACCTACTGCTTTTATTCCAGTTTTCTCTGTAAAGTTAGTATTTGCATTGCTGCATATTAGCAGCAATGTCTGAGCCCTGAGACAGTGGCTCAGTGGATCTGTGTTCTTGGAATAGGCTGAAAAGTCATCTGTCATACAGCAGATGATTCATACTGTATGTTTTATTGCAGCAATTTTGGCAGCGGAGTTATGATTCATATGTTATAGAGCTGTGAAGGCAGCTGTGAATCTAATGCTGTATCTTTAAAAATACTGAACGTCTTAGGTGTTTTGAGCATTAGTTCAAGCTGAGAAATGGTCCATGATGGGATTGCATAATAAAAATTAGACAGGGGCCCCATGGATTAGTCAAAATATTCAATATTTTGTAATTTAAGCCATTAGATTTTTCTACTTCGTTTTTCTTAAATAAGCAATTCTGTCCACACGATCTACGTTTTAAAAATATCTTTGTCCACATGAAGATGCAAAACACCCTGTACCCTGTTATGTGCGGTTAGAAGTGTCCCTAATCAACAGGGGGCCAATCAGAAGCCTAGACAAAATGTCACCGCCGGTTGTGCTTTGTAGAAGTCAGACCAGGTCTCGTCCAAAACCACCGTCGCTGTCTGCTGGGTCTATGTCGTCTGAGTTCTGTATGTAGCAGCAGAGAGCTTCATAGTACATTCAGGCACCTCTGCTTGTTAACGTAATGTGTGATCTACACTAACTAATGCTGTGGGTTACTGGGATACAACTCGGAAGGTCGGGGTTCAAGCCCCAGTAGATTGACACTGTTGAGCCCTTGAGTAAGGCCCTTAACCCTATCTGCTCCAGGGGCGCTGTATCCTGGATGACCCTGCGCTCTGAATCCAGCGTCCTAACTGGAATTTGATTGGAATATCCAGACCACCAACTAGTCAACAAGTCAATGTCATGGTTAAAATCCCGTGTTGGGATAGATTCAAATGCGCCGAATGCGTTTTTCATTGTACTCACACTAGTCATGGAACTGGACCAAGACAACTTGGTCACTCTGATTGGTTATATACAGATATAATCTAATGTCATAGATGTGCCACGATTTGTTCTTGTTTATCTCTGTGCACATAGGACTTCCTGCGTAGCATCCCAGGGAGCCTGCTGTTGTCAGACCTCTATGAGAAGTGGATGGCCACCATGGATTTGTCTGAAGCAGAGGACTGTCAATTAAAGGCCATTCAGGGGTAAATATTACTGGACCTAGCATTTAAATGACAGTGCCTGTAAGCTTATTGACCTTTTATCCTATTTTTCAGTTTGGTGATGTCTCTTCCGTCAGAGAACATCCTGCTCCTAAAGCATGTTTTGGCAGTGCTCTACAACATTCAGCTCCACGCTGAAGACAACCAGATGAATGCATTTAACTTGGCCATATGCATTTCTCCCAGCTTGCTCTGGTCTCAAGGTCCCAGCACCCCTGAGACTGAAGGAGAAGGTACCAAAAAGGTTTGTTTCACTCATTCATATAATTGTTACTGGTTAAATTCTATTAACCTAAGACTCTACCTAACATACACTGATCGGTCATAACATTAACATTTATTATCAATCACAGTGGAACCTCGGATTGCGAGTAACATGGTTTACAAGTGTTCCGCAAACCGAGCAAAGATTTTTAATAATTTTTTATTCGGAAACCGAGCAAGTATTAGTTTACGAGCGCCGAGTATCATGCTTCACACATGCGACTCTTATTTTGACACCGAGCGTCACTCTCTCACTCTCTCTCTGTTTTGGAATACGAGCCCACTTCCGGAACGAATTATGCTCGTAATCCAAGGTTCCACTGTATATAGCAATAAACTGGTGACAGAATCATGGGCCACCAAGGCTCATTTATGCCTGTAGGGAGCAAAAGCTAGCCTTTCTCATCCGATCCCACAAAAAAATCCAATCCACTACAACCCACCAAAAAAAGTCAATACAGACCATGGTAGAAAGATACTGGAACATCCAGCGCACCACAGCCCACCGTACATGAGGTTTGGCAGACAAAGTGGCCAAGGCCACAATCCTGGCTTTTAACCTCCCCACATCCTAAATCCCATCAAACACCTAAGAATGTGCCAGACAAACAACTCTGATCCACAGAGACCCCACCCTGCAGCCCATAGCACGCAATGTCCTGGTGCCAGACACCACAGCACACCCAAGAGGTCTTGTGGAGTCATGCTTTGAGTTATAATGTTATGGCTGATCAGCATAAGGCTCTATTCCTGAAAATCAATGTGAATAACAAAATAGATTTTTTGAAGAGGTTCAAGTAGGATTTTATATTGAATTGTACTGTATTTGCAGGCATAAAATATAAAACGGTAGTCATGTCCATGGTCGGTCCTTTAATTCTTTCCAATTGGTAGACAATTAATGTTATATAAGTTGTCATTCATAGTCTCTTGTATCTCTTATGTGAGGATAGCACATTTTGTTTTTGTTTGGAAGATGTTTTTGAGTTCAATGGGAAATATTTCAAGCATTTCCTTTACAATCTTGAGGTCAGTGTCGTTCTCTCATTATCTCACTACGATGGAGCTTTCAACTCATGCAGTTTGTTTGGATACGCTTTTGCGGCAGGCTGTGTGTTACCATACACGCCCCAAAAATGTAGATTTCAACATTCTCCAGCAACACTGATCTTGTCAGTGTTGGCTTCAAGGCTGCCAAAGTAAACCATCACAATCACAAACTAAACAGAATTTGTTTGTGTAGGTTTTATTGTAGTAGTAATGTTTTTCATTTGAGGGGATAATGAGAACCTTGGTATTTTACCCTGCAGTTCTTCTCTGTCCCTGTTAAACACGTGTCTAGACATACAGTAAGTTATTAAATTAAGTTTGTTCGCTGTTTTTAAGAACGAATGCTATTGAACAAAACATCAAAATTTTGGGTCCATGGCCAGGAAACTCCTCAGATCTTAATCCCATTGAGAACTTGTGGTCAATCCTCAAGAGAAACTGGTGGACGAACAAAAACCCACAAATTTTGACACACTCCAGGCATTGATTATGCAAGAATGGGCTTCCGTCAGTCAGGATGTGGCCAAGAAGTTGACTGACAGCATGCCAGGGCGAATTGCAGAGGTCTTGAAAAACTAGGGTCAGCACTGCAAATATTGACTCTTTGCATAATCTTAATGTGATTGTCCAAAAAAAGCTGCAGACAGATACTGTACATATGAAGGACTGGTTAGGTCTATTTCACTCGCACCTCTATTACACTATATTGCCAAAAGTATCCACTCACCTGCCTTTACATGCATATGAACTTGAGTAACATCCGATTCTTAATCCACAGGGTTTATTATGATGGTGGCCCACCCTTTGCAGCCATAACAGCTATAAGCCTTTCCACAAGGTTTAGGAGTGTGTTTATGGGAATTTTCTACCATTCTTCCAGAAGCATATGTGTGAGGTTTGCAGTCTCCACTCTAATTCATCCCAAAGATCTTCTATCTGGTTGAGGTCAGGACTCTTGTCAAGCCAGTCAAGTTCTTAAACACAGAACTCACTCATCCATGTCTTTATAGACCTTGCTTTGTGCATTGGTGCACAGTCATATTGAAACTGTTGTGGGGTTGTTTCTCAGGAGTTGGGCTCGGCCCCTTAGTTCCAGTAGAAGGAACTCTTAATGCTTCAGCATACCATACATTTTAGACATTTCATGCTTCCAACTTTGTGGGAACAGTTTGGGCAACAGTGCACAAAGTAAGGACATGGATGAGCGAGTTTGATGTGGAAGAACTTGACTGGCCTGATCTCAACCCGATAGAACACCTTTGGGATGAATCAGAGCGGAGACTGCGAGCCAGGCCTTCTCGTCCAGCATCAGTGTCTGACCTCACGAATGCGTTTCTGGAAGAACGGTCAAAAATTCCCATAAACACACTCCTAAAACTTGTGGAAAGCCTTCCCAGAAGAGTTGAAGCTGTTATAGCTGCAACGGCTGGGCCAACATCATATTAAACCCTATGGATTGAGAATTGGATGTCACTCAATTTCATATGCATGTGGATACTTTCGCCAATGTAGTGTATAATTGATTCTTAGATTGATTCTTGGGAATCTCTCCTGTTCCAAATGCATACTTCAGTCATCAGATACCATACATACCATACGTAGAGACAGTGGAGTCCTGGCAGAGGCGCACACTAGGAGATGGTCCCCTGTGCATCAATGACATTTTTAGTAATCCTGAATCCTTTAATTATGCATTACTTCACTCATTACATCCACCTTTTGCGAACATTATCTCAATTACTGGCCATAATTGTGCTGTAATGAGGTTCATTAAAAGTCAGTCGGGTCATTATTAATCAGTGTAGAAAAAAAGGCAAAAGAGAAATAACAGGTCTCTTATTCAAGTACATATGTTTTTATTTATTTCTATGCAAAGTATATTGACATATATAATTATAAAAAATAATAAAAAATGATTGGGCACAAAGTCAATTGTTTTTTTCAGTCTAGTCTTGCATTACTTTGTTAATTAGTAAATCTCAGTGTCAGCCTAAACCACATTTAATGTACTGTAAGTGATTTTAAATATGATGATAGTTCTTGAAATAATTAAAAAGAAAGATTGCAAAACTGTAAGCCAGGTTCTATCAGTCAGCTTGTGTGATGTAAAAAAAAAAAAAAAAAAAAAAACCCGGCGTCTGTGATATGATTGGTTGCAAGAATTCAGTATCTTCTCTATATTTGGTTAGCAACCTAGAGGATAAAGGCTGGCCTTAAATCATATTTCTAACCTTTAAAAGCCGATGGGAGCGCCGGTGATCCCATTTGTATATCTCTATTTAAGTGCTAATAGACACAGATACAAAATCAGAAACTTTCCACAGCCTCCAACATGTTCCTGTGACACTGTTCCTCCTCAATGCATGTGCAAATTGTGTGGATAACAAAAAACTTAAAAGCATTGCACATCCTTTCATGCAGGATCTATATATCATTTGTTTGTGCATGCAATCATCATGCCTGTCACGTGCGGCGGCCTCATGTGACATTAGTCTTTCTTTAGTGCTACGTTAATTAGTAATTCATAGCGTTTATTCTTTGCTCTCTTTATCACTGCAGTCTTGCACGCTCTCTCTCACACACACTCGCACCCTCATACACACTTACAATTTTGCATGTATAAATAAAATGAAACTAAGCAGCGGCATATAGATGTACGGCCTCTTGCAAAAAAAAAAGTATGCGGTGCGAGATGCTTCATAACACTCCCCTGCCCGTGTTCATGTGTTGTGTATATTTGTGCCTTCCTCTTAGTCTTGTCATGGATTTTTTATTTCACCACTTCATTGAATGCTGCTTGTTCATTTTGTGTGTGTTTGTTCATTGGTGACATAACACACTTAACACACTGTTTATAAAAATAAGTACAGTATATGTTACGAACTAATTGACGTAGATGGAGCAAATAAATGTTATGGTGTTGTAAAGTATTTTCTGGAAGTTACATTGAGAAGTTTGTCATTTGTGGTGCCTTTCTATTTAGGACAATATATAGGAAACATTTTTTAGTGGTTTATTACACTTTTAAGCAATTTATCTAGTTAATTGGCATTTATTACATATACACTATTACATAACATTATGACCACCTGCCTAACATTAAGTAGCCCCCCCCCCCTCTTTTTCCACCGTAACAGGTGTTCTGACACCTTTCTATCACAACCAGCATCAACCTTTTCATCAGTCAAACTTGTATTTGATCAGACTGCATGGGCCAGCCTTGTGCAACAGTGAGCCTGTTGCCAATTCACCGGTTTTCCTTCCTTGGATCACTTTTGGTATGCCCTACCAGGTATGTAGACCAGGAACTTCCCACAAGAGCTGCAGTTTTGGACTTGCTCTGACTCAGTCCTCTAGCCATCACAATTTGGTCATTGTCAACGTCACTTAAATCCTTATTTTTGCCCATTTTTTCTGCTTCCAATACCTCAACTTCAGGAAAAAAGGTTCACATGCTGCATAATATGTCCCACCCACTTCCAGCCGTCTTTGTAACAAGATACTGAAAATGTAGCTATTGTGAGAAGGGTCAAATTGTAAAGGTTAGGCAACTTGGTCAGAGCAACTTCAAAACTCTCCGCTCTTGTGGGTTGTTCCCAGGCTGCAGTGGTCAGGACCTACCAAGGAAGGTGATCCAAGGAAGGAAACCCGGTGAACTGGCAACAGGGTAGGCGCAGGCTGGCCCGTGTTATCCAACCCAATAGAAGAGTTAGTGTAGATCAAATTGAGGAAAAGGTTAATGCTGGTTCCAATAGAAAGGTATCAGAACACAAGGGTCATTACTGTTTTGGTGGCAAGGGCGCGACCTAATCAATATTAGACAAGTAGTGTTATGGCTGATCTGTGTATGTTCTTGAAGGTTGGGGTGGAAGAATTGCATTGATATATGACACATGAAAATACTCGGAAAACTACAGCATGTAAACCGCAGCATGTAAAGATGCTAAGATCTTCTCCTATAGGGTTAAGCACAGTTTAAAAACCCAGAAGTGAGAAATGAGTCAGTGTTTTGTATATTCTCTGTTTCTCTGTATACTGAGGTGACCGAGTGCAGGAGAGTTAATGCAGGACAAGTAAAAAGTAGGTTAAATCTAGTTATAGAAGATATGTCATTTTGCTTTATTACTAGCATGTCATTTCAATAATTTTCAGTGATTTCATAAAGGTACTTTAAATTACATTAATAACTGGATTCATGACTTGGTGGCTTACCTTAAATCACCCTTGCTTAGAATTAGTGTGAAAAATGTGTTTGCCCTTGTTCCATCCATGGTGTATTTCTGGCTCTTGTTCAATTCTTTCTGATAATTTCCAGATCCACTGGCACCATGACCAGGGCAAAGCAGAAGATGAATGAATATTTAATTCAATCCATTCAATCCCTGTTTCAGGTCTGTGACTTGGCACGGGTAATGATTGAAAATTGCATGGCAATAATGGGAGAAGATGTGATGACATTATTTGATGGTTTTCCTCAGAGCTGCAATCATGGATCAGGTAAAGAAACCTCATTCTTACGATATCTGCTTTGTGCCAGCTGATTCTCTTGAACTAAACTCTTCCCCTTCCCACGCAGATGTGTCCTCTTATCAGATGACTGACTCGTCCTATGACAGCCTTGAGAACGAGTTGAATGATGACTCCGGACCACTTTTTCAAACCATGCAGAGACCGCGAATCAAGACAGACAGTCGCAGTTACGACTCAGTGTTTACACTTAGTGACTGTGATCTGGATCAAACTGAAACTGACCCAGACCTGACCACAAACAAACACATTTTACTCCCTTCACTAGCCTCCCCAGTAAAAACATCCCAGGTGGCGAGTCCATCCACTCCTCACCTGCATTCTCCTTGTAACCAATCTTCTTTTCCTAAGGGTGTTCGACAGCTGAGACGTTCTTCTGAGCCTGCCATTTGGAATTCATCCTCATCCCTAACGAAATATCTACAATGTAGGGAACAAAGAAAGGGCAGTTACGAATGCGTGAGAAGTCAAGGCGTAAGCGATACAGACCTTGAAGTTGACTTAAACACTTTGAGGCTGGAAAGGCAGTGTGATCGTAGTCAGACGGTTCAGAATGAGAGAAATTTTTCACAACAATCAAAAGATCGACCAAAACCTTCACCTCTGCATTTAGATACCAGCTGCACAAATCTGTCCTCCCCTGGGGCTTCACCAGTACATTCTTCTGTGAGCTCTCTAGAGAGTGCTTCCTCTCAGCACTCTGCTGACTACAGCAAACATTGCTCTCATATAATGGGTAGCTTCAAGACTTCAGTAAGATCTTCCACAAAGTTCCATGGCATTGTGTCTGAAATTTTGCCTGGTTCAGCCATAAATTTGGCTAAGGATTATCCACCTAAAGAGAAATTAGATTGGAGCCAGTTCAGGAGCAGTCATGGGCTACATCCAAATACTTGGCTTAAGAAAGATCACAGACTTTCCTTATCCAAAGACAAAGGAGGCCTGGATGACAAGGACACTGGTGATCTGTTACTGCTTTCTGAGGATTGCTCCAAATCAAGAAATGACAAGGAGGGGAGAGCTCAGGAACCAGATATCCTTCCTGCTCCAAAAGGATCTACCAGCCCTCTCTGCTCTGAGGAACCCATGCTTGAAACACAGCCTTGCAGGTCATTAAATTCCCCTGCCTTGGAAAGCACTTTAACAGTGAAAGAACTGAGAGATATTCACAACCAGACGTGTTCAGTGAGTAAGCAAAGCCCAGTACAGAAGTATTCTAAGAAAATCACATTAGGTAATACCAGCAGTTTGCCACAGGCTGTGTTCTATGGCCAAAGTGTTCGCCGCTTGGCTTTGAACAGAAAGAAATCTTACTCTCTCGTCCCTGTTGAGGGGAAGTCTCTTGTACGTCCTCCCTTTCAACGCCGGGCATCTGAACCTGGAGAGACTTGTGTGGGACTGGATAGGGAGACAGCAAGGAGTCTGGAGCATATCCACAGGCAGGCCGTAGGAAGACAAGACACATATTCTATCAACCAGCCTCATGGACCAAATGTGTCTGACGTGGAGCAAGATAAGTATAGTAAACCCGAGTTTGGCTTGTCACCTGCTGCCACAAAGGCTGTGAGGAACTACTTCTTTTGGCAAGGAGGTGAAGATACCCAGACTAATCTAAAGAAGAGTCAGGAAGTGGCACTGGCTGTTGTCCATGGCAAGCGGGAATGGAGAAGGAGGTGCAGCGACACTCAGCTAGAAGACTTTGAAAAAATGCTTTTTTCAGAGGAGTCTTATGTCTAAGTTCCTGGGTTCTAATGCAGTATTTCCCAAATTTGGTTCAGCTATAGCTATCCCTGGTCTAAACACCTGATTAACTATATTTCTTTAATGGTAAATATATTTTATATGTTAGATAATTAGGAAGAAATATAAACTGTGCAGGGTATTTTAGAACTAGATTAAGATGACTCAGCCCTAAATACTCCTCCAGAACAATTGCTGCCTTTGATAAAGATGGGTATAAAAGATCATAAACAGTCATCCATGACTTCCTGTTTCATTGAGGTATAAACATGAGGTGATAATGGGGGCCAAATGCAAAATGAAATTAGACAATAGTGTGTTAGTTGGTCTTCATAAAACAGGCAACGGCTATTAAAATGGCTGCATGCCCGAAATGTCCACGTTAGAGCGATGATTAGATTTAATGAACCTGGCTGGAAGAGATTGCATGGATGTTTTGCCCTAAGCAGAGTGAGGTTAGAGATCCAAAAATGGATCACAGTTGGAGATTTGCAGGAGACAGCTGTATTTTGGAGTCACCAAGTCTCCAAATCTACAATTAGACACCACCTCCATGCCAACTAACCATTGGGAAGGCATGCCAAAAGAAAAACTTTTCTTTCATCTGACCACAAAAGTAAGTGCCTGGAGTTTTCTGGATGTTGCATTGGAACGCTGATTGAAACTGTTTTTGATCCTGATACATCATCATGAAGTACCAGGAGACTGTAAATGAAAATCTGACTGCTTTTCCCAGAAAT